>CM053566.1:46632239-46825375 GCA_028646485.1 Cryptoprocta ferox | reverse complement strand
AAGAAAGGATGTTGTATTTTGTCAAATGCTTTTTCTGCATCTATCGACAGGATCATATGTTTTTTTTCTTTCTTTTGTTGATGTGATGTATCACATTGATGGATTTGTGAATATTGAACCAGCCCTGTAACCCAGGAATGAATCCACTTGATCATGGTGGATAATTCTTTTTATATGCTGTTGAATTTGATTTGCTAGTATCTTGTTGAGTATTTTTGCATCTGTATTCATTAAGGATATTGGCCTGTAGTTCCCTTTTTTTGTTGGGTCTCTGTCTGGTTTGGGAATCAAAGTGATGCTGGCTTCATAGAATGAGTCTGGAAGCTTTCCTTTTATTTCTATTTTTTGGAATAGGTTGAGAAGAATGGGTATTATCTCTGCTTTAAATGTCTGGTAGAATTCCCCAGGGAAGCCATCTGGCCCTGGGGTCTTATTTGTTGGGGGATTTTTGATAACTAATTTGATATCTTCACTGATTATGGGTCTGTTCAGATTTTCTTTCTCTTCCCATTTGAATTTTGGTAGTGCATGTGTGTTTAAGAATTTGTCTATTTCTTCTAGGTTGTCCAGTTTGTTGGCATATAATTTTTCATAATAATCTCTGATGATTGCTTGTATTTCTTAGGAATTGGTTGTAATAGATCCATTTTCATTCATGATTTTATCTATTTGGGTGTTCTTTTCTTTCTGAAGTGCCTGGCTAGAGGTTTATCAATTTTGTTTATTTTTCAAAAAACCAACTCTTGGTGTCATTGATCTGTTCAACTGTTTTTTTTTTTTTTTTTTTTTTTTGGATTCTATATTGTTTATGTCTTCCCTGATCTTTATTATTTCTTTTCTTCTGCTGGGTTTGGGATGTTCTTGCTGCTCCCCTTCTAGTTCATTCAAGTGCTCTGTTAGATTTTGAATTTGTGCTTTTTCTAGTTTCTTGAATTAGGCCTGGATTGCAATATACTTTCATCTTAGGACTGCCTTTGCTGTATCCCAGAGAGTTTGGATTGTTGTATTTTCGTTTTCATTTGATTCCATATATTTTTTAATTTCTTCTCTAATTGCCTGATTGACCCAATCATTCTTTAGTAGGGTGGTTTTTAACCTCCATGTTTTTGGAGGTTTTCCAGACTTTTTCCTGTGATTGATTTCAAGTTTCATAGCATTGTGATCTGAAAGTGTGCATGGTATGATCTCAATTAGTTTATATTATGGAGGGCTGATTTATGACCCAGTATGTGATCTATCTTGGTGAATGTGCCATGCACACTCAAGAAGAAAGCGAATTCCCTAGCCTCAGGATGTAGAGTTCTAAATATATCTGTCAAATCCATGTGTTCCAATGTGTAGTTCAGGTCCATTGTTTCTTTAGTGATTTTGTCTGGTTGATCTATTTATTGCTGTAAGTGGAGTATTCAAATCCCCTGCAATTAGCACATTCTTATCAATAAGATTGTTTCTGTTTGTGATTAGTTGTTTTATGTATTTGGGTGATACTGAATTCGGCACATACATGTTTATAATTGTTAGCTCTTCCTGATGGAGGGACTCTATAATTATTATATAATGTCCTTCTTCATCTTTTGTTACTGCCTTTACTTTAAAGTCAGTTTCTCCGATATAAGTATGGCTACTCCGGCTTTTTTTTGACTTCCAGTCACATGATAGATATTTCTCCATTCCCTTCCTTTCAATATGAAGGTGTCTTCAGGTCTAAAATGAGTCTCTTGTAGACAACAAATGGAAGGATTTTTTTTTTTTAATCCATTCTACTACGTTGTGTCATTTAATTGGAGCATTAAGTCCACTTACATTCAGTGTTATTATTGAAAAATATGGGTTTAGATTCATTGTGTTCTCTAGGGTTCATGCTTGTAGTGGTGTCTCTGGTACCTTGTATTCCTTGCTGCATTTCCCTCATAGAGTCCCTCTTAGGATTTCTTGTAGGGCTGGTTTGGTGGTGATGAATTCTCTCAATTTTTGTTTATTAGGGAAAACCTTTATCTCTCCTTCTATTTTGAATGACAGGCTTGCTGGATAAAGGATTCTTGGCTGCGTATTTTTTCTGTTCATCACATTGAAGATTTCCTGCCACTCCTTTCTGGCCTGCCAAGTTTCAGTAGATAGGTCTGCAACCACCCTGATATGTCTCCCTTTGTATGTTAGGGCCCTTTTATCCCTAGCTGCTTTCAGAATTCTCTCTTTATCCTTATATTTTGCCAGTTTCACTATGATATGTCGTGCTGAAGGTCGATTCAAGTTACGTCTGAGGGGAGTTCTCTGTGCCTCTTGGATTTCAATGTCTGTTTCCTTCCCCAGATTGGTGAAGTTCTCGGCTATAATTTGATCAAGCACCCCTTCAAGACCTTTTTCCTTTCTTCTTCTTCAGGAATTCCTATAATATGGATATTTTTCTGTTTGATTGTATCACTCAGGTATCGAATTCTCCTTTTGTGCTCCTGGATCAATTTCTCAGCTTCCTCTTTTTCTATAACTGTGTCTTCTAATTCACCTATTCTCCTCTCTGCGTCTTCAATCCGTGCAGTGGCCACCTCCATTTTATTATGCTCCTCATTTATAGCCTTTTTTAACTCATCACAGCTATTTTGAAGGTCCCTAGTCTTTGTATCAATAGCTTCTCTGATGACTTCCATGCTTTTTTCAAGCCCAGCAATTAATTTTATGACAATTGGTCTAAATTTTTGCTCATTTATGTTGCTTATACCTGATTTGAGCAGTTCTGTGGCTGTGACTTCTTCCTGGAATTTCTTTAGAGGAGAGTTCTTCCATTTCATCATTTTGGCTAGCTTTCTGTCTCTTGTCAGTTTTAAAAGCTCGTTATGCACTCTGCACTTTTAGCATTGCTATATTAAAGGTGGTCCAGGGCCTGTCCCTTCAGAAAGTGTTTTTTTTAATGATGTCTCTTGGTTTCTCTTCTTGTGCCTTTGGTTATTTTATTTCCCTGTTCAGTGATACTTGGGACTCTCCACCATGTGTACTTTGGCTTTTTTCTTGAGGTAGCCCTGAAAAGGAAAACAGACAGACAAACACACAGGGAACAAAAGCATGCAAATGCACAGACAAATTAAACAAACAAGCAATCCAAAAGGGGAAAGAAAAAAAGAGAAAAGGAAAGGAAAGGAAAGAAAAGAAAAGAAAAAAAAGAAAAAAAAGGGGCAACAAAAACAACAAAAGACAAAGACAGTCTAAAAGCATAAAACCAGCAGAGGGGAGAGATAAGAATGAGATAAGGCAAAATATATCTGATTAGTAAGAATTGATCTAATCATGGCAATGCATTGATATTGGTCTTTCCCCGTCTGGGGTGGGGTGGAAGGAGAACAGGAAAAAGAAGGAAAAAAAAGGCAGCTCTCCAGCATGGATGGGCGTTGTTTGTTGAAGGTCAGTCTTGCCTCCACTGCAGGTCCTGCTGGCTGCTCCCCGATGCCCTGCCTTGGTGGTTGTGGGGAGAAGAATGGCGGTGCCCCAATCCCATCTCGAACCAAGTGTTGCAAACCACTCTTTTGGGTCCCATCTCTGTGTGCTGCGGGTGGGCCAAGTTGTATTTTCCAAGCCCCGCCTCATTTCCAAATCCTAGTCCATGCACTTTAATTCTACTGCCCAAGATGAGATGTATTCCTGGGCGGCTTCCTAGCCAGGATCAAATAGGGGGAGTAGGAGAGTAGTTTCTCTTGGCTCCTCCTAGAATCGATGTGCCAAGCCCAAGGAAAACACACTAGCTAAAGGGGACAGATCTCCCTCCCGGTGCCCTGCAGTTATAGATGAAATGATAGGATCCCTCTCTGTCCTGAGCCGAGGTTTTTCTCTTCTCTAGAGACAGCTCTATGAACATTTTCAGCCTCTCTTTCTCTTCCCGTCATCTCTCTGTGGCTCTGCGTGAGGGGGATACAGGAGGGGGGTGGGAGGGTGGGAGGGGGCTCCCTCCCCACATAGCCTCTGGGCCTGGCCCATTTTTATTTCCCCAGTTAGCACTCACTCAGGCACTTATGAGGCTGTCTTCCTTGTGGACTCTGTGTGTTTTCCTGCCACTCTTGCAGATCAGAGTATTGTGGTTCAGTCCTTCTTAGTTTGATAGATGCAGGAGGGCAAAAATTGCAGAGCTCCCTAGTTCTCTGCCATCTCTCCCCTCCCTCCTAAAATCACATATCTTGTTTAGAATGAATTTTATTTTTGAATAGAGTTTTCAATCAGAATGGTTTTAAAGGTCCACAAGTATAATAAAACTGGTATTTTAGTCAACAGCAATTAATAATAACAATCTTAATTACTTTAATGCAGTATTTCACCATTAAAAGTCTTCTTTGAATAAAAAAATAGGGGACTTTGAGTAGAATGAGTAAGAAAAACTAAGTCAGTTTTTATTTTGGTCTGCTGCTGCTTCTCATAATGGAATTTCTATGACCTTATCTAATGCCATCATAGTCTAATCTCAAGAAAAGTGAAAAACCTATCTCAGTATTTAGGTAGCTAGCCTTATGTTAGCTATAATTAATTTTGATGTATCAGTTCTGTTCTTCCTTTCTAGTAGAAGCATTTCTGTTTTATTGATAGAATTATGTCTGCCTCCAGTGTCCATAAAACCTGTACTTACTTCTAAAGCACTCATCTCCCCTCTTCCTCAAAAACACCAAATTTCTCTGACATTTGTAACATCATTACTGCTACTACTTTTCCTTGTAGCTGTAATTAGATTCTTTCCCCTCATTTATTAATGCTTCTACCACCTACGTTACTTCTTTTTACCCTTTGTCTTATTATAATTCATGGATATTTCACTACATATGCATACGTGCATAATATTTTTCCTTTTCAGAAAGTCTATGTCATAACCTGCAACAATCCATTCCCATAGCCATATTTTACTTTGGTCATACTCTCGACAATACTTGTGCCATTCCAGTATTCTGTCACTACAGTTATTCTCATCTCTAACTATATCATACCCTTCTAGATCACATACATTCACACTGGCAATTCTTTTATCTGATCAATACCCATTTGAAACCCTACTGTTTTCTTCACTGTCCATTGTTGCATTAATATCTTCAGTCTTCGTCATATCTAATTATCTTTCATTTTCCAGCATTTACATGGCCCCCTTACATAAAAACCTCAAATCATTACCTGGGAATGCAAGCAAAGAAACAAACTCAGACTGTATAAAACTATTCATTCCTTCACATCTATATCTCAATAGCTAAATGATGGTGAAGAATAATGAGGAAATATAATTATAGGATTCTTAAAATTTTTAGAAATTAAAGTCAAATCGTCAAAATTGTCTTATTATTCAGTGATATTAACTTAGTATATTTTACTTTCTACTTGTAATAAACAGTAATAAAAACCACTCCTATTTGTTGAGTATGCAATGTTGTGCTTACTTTTCTGTGCACCGTGCCTTGACATTTATAATTTCCATAACCACCCATGACATATGTACTGTTTTAGAACTGTTTTATAGATGATAAAACTAAGTCATGTTGGTAGTACAATAAGTGACTTAGTTTCAGTCCATGCTCTGAATTGCTATGTCATACTGCCTCTATGGCATGTCCTTTTGTTTCTTTCTTTTCTTTTCTTTTCCTTTTCTTTCTTTCTTTCTTTCTTTCTTTCTTTCTTTCTTTCTTTCTTTCTTTCTTTCTTATATGAATGATGTTTATCTGCTTCCTTCAAAACTGAGGTTCTCTATTTGTGACCAGATTTGACACTGGAAATCTTCTCAAGGACTATGTCACTGATGTGGCCTTCTCTTTACTGTCCTTTTTTAAAAAAATTTAACATTTATTTATTTTTGAAAGACAGAGAGACAGAGCACTAGTGGGGGAGAAGCAGAGAGAGAGGGAGGCACAGAACATGAAGTAGGCTCTGAGTTGTCAGCACAGAGCTAAATGCGTGGCTCGAACCCATGAATTGTAAGATCATGACCTGAGTTAAAGTCAGATGCTTAACCTATTGAGCCACCTAGGCACCCCTGATGTGGCCTTCTCTTTTGCTTTATTGATTGTTCCCTTTCTACTACATCATTCCCATTTGCATAGAAATAAGCTCTAGATTCTCCTAGTTTAAAAAAAAATTAATCAATGAATAAATAAATGAATCTCTCCTCTTCTCACCTTTACGCCTATTTCTTATGCAGAACCCAGTCTTACTTTAGAAACTACCTTTATTCTTTACCCTTCTCCTCTTCTTGCCCCTTAGAGTTCTCTTCTCCACTGTGGTAGTCAGAATATTGGCCTCCCAAAGATCTCTATATCCTAATTCCTGGAACCTGTGAAAATGTTATGCTATATGGCAACTGGAAATTAAAATTACAGATGAAATTAAAGTAGGTAATAACCTGACGTTAAAGAGATTATCCTGGTTTTTCTAATAAGGCCCAATGGAATCACAGGGTCATTTAAAATGGAAAAGGGTGACAGAGAGTCAGAGGACATGTGACTATAGAACAAGCACCAGTGAGATATAATATTACTGGCTTTGAAAGTGGAGAAAAGGGACCAGGAGCCAAGGAATGTGAGCAGCCTTTAAAAGGTGAAAAGGGCATTGGAATGAATTTTCTTCTAAAGCCTCCAGAAAGAACACAGCAGTGCTGACACCTTGACTAGTTTGTTGAGACCTGTGTTAGACTTTTATACTAGAGAACTGTAAGAAAATGAAATTGGTTTACTTTGATTCACTAAATTTGAGATAATTAATTGAAGAAGCAATAGAAAACAAATATACCTCCTTACATGGGTTCACCTTCACCCTGAGGAGTTTCTATGATACCCCTGTGTTCTGCCTAAGTGCTCTATTCATAATTTCATGAAAACATCCGTTTATTAAATGTATATTTAAGAGGTGCCTGGGCGGCTCAGTCGGTTAAGTGGCTAACTCTTGATTTCTGTTCAGGTCGTGATCTCACAGTTTGTGAGTTTGAGCCCTGAATAGGGCTCTGTGCTGACAGCTCAGAACCTGCTTCAGATCCTCTATCTCCCTCTCCCTCTGACGCTCCCCAGTTTGTGTACTCTTTCTCTCTCATTCTCTCTCTCTCTGTCAAAAATAAATAAGCATTAATATTAATAAATAAATAACATAACATAGAAACATACATATTTAGTAGGACTCACCTAATATCATGTGTATGTGTATTTCTTAGTACCACCCCTTCCAAGGCTACATACCAGATGTAGTTAACTAGTGTAGATCTTGATCATAATTGAAGTATGCCACTTTTTAATTCATTATTAATCAATCTGCTTTCAGGACCTGTTTTAATGTCATTATCTCTGAATTTTAACTGCCAAGTAATATTTTATACACTCCTGGACAATTTTTCAACATTTAGGTTTTATTTAACTTTTTATTTTCTAAAATATATTTGTTCTGCCAATTAAACTTAAATCTACTAACTAGAATTAAAGAGTTTGTGGAACTGTGCCAGTGCCCTAGCATTTTATTTAGTGCCTCATTAAGACTTAGAGAAAAAAAAAAAAAAGAAGAAATGTTGAATGAATAACAGCACCACAACTTTGAGGAAGAGTGAATACATAGTTTGACATTTCTATAAAGTTTTGACCATGAGAGTGGGCTTTAAATAATTGTTAATATGTTAATATACACTTTCATCTTCCAAAAGTAGTGAGGTTAAAATATATGCGTGTGTGTGTGTGTGTGTGTGTGTGTGTAAGGTCTGGGAAATAGGCTTTTATTTAGAAGTCATTTAAGAAAATGGAAGCTATCCATAAGCTGAACATTTTTCTGACACCATTTTCAGAATTTCCAAACACATACAGAACATAGACAGAAATGAAAAGTCAGTCTGGGGCCAGATACAGCAAGGAGGAATTTTAATAAGTAGTAATGAATGGAGTGGATCTTAAACAGAGTTCTCAAATATAGTATTTTTTTTAACTCTACCTGTTTCTGACAGCTTTCCCTGGACTTTAATTATATTCTCTCATCATCTCTGAAGTTGATTCTTTACTAGAAATATGTTATCTATCTATATCGATATCATCTATATCTTCCCTATAATAAGTATATAAAAATAAATGATTTTAAGTTGAAATTCAGAGGAAATATAAAATTTTGTGAGAAAAAGGTTTTAAACACTATTTACAGGCTCTTTTAAACTCTGCAAAAACCTAAATAAAATATTTAATTATTTAGAATATTCTTAGAGGGGAGGGTCTCAAACAATTGTGATTTACCTTGTTCCTTTATATGCATTTAAAACCTGCCATGTTGCAGTTTTGTCAAGTACATGGCTCAGCAAAAAGTGACTCATGGAAACCCACTGCCTGTTTTTGTTTTGTTTAAATAACGTTTATTGGAAAATGGTCACACTCATTTGTTTGTATATTATCCCTGGCTATTTTCATATTGCAATTACAGAGGTAAATAGTGACAGGCTCTATTACCCAAATTTATTATGTGGCCTTTTACATAAAAAGTTAAATATGGATTCAAATTCGGGAATTAATTATGCACCATGCAAATTATATTAGGTGAACTAAATTTTCTAAAGTCTAACACAGTGCCTTGAATTTGATAGGTAGTCAATAAATATTTGTTGAATACATAATGATACTAAACCTCATCAGTAAAATGTAAGAACCAGTAACTTGTTATTAGGATTCATGTGCAAATAAAAATCTATGCAAACAATGTAAAATATGTAGTAAAGAGTATAGTAAGGCATAGTAGCTTTTTAATAAACATTGTTTCCCCTAATATGCCATCTTTTATGAATTTTGGTACATAGATGGCTCGTGTACAAAGAGCAACAGTAATACTCAGAGCCTAAAAATGTTAGATGCCTTAAGATCCCTACTCAGAAGTTAACATACTATCATTTTCTTTTTATCTTAAATTATAATTTGTGAATTATTAAGGACCCAAGAGCTGACCAACTTATGAGAACTGGTTCTGTCTTTGAATGCTTAAACCTTCTCCCTTTAATATATTATGACAAATTCTGTCACTTTGAATATTGTGGGCCAACCATTTATCAAGAGAATCAAATGCCTTTGAGCTGCGTCTCATCAAATGGTAACTGAGCAATGTGGAATTAAAAATAAGCAGCAAGAAGACAAAGAAAAACAATTATTTCTTAAAAGTAAAATGTCTTTGTAGGGTAGATGGAGCCAACCATTTGTTCTGAGTCGTTGTTTTTTATTTTCTCCCCCACCAGACTCTGTCACTTTCTCCTTTCTCCTCTCTCTCTGTCTCTTTCCCTCTCTCTCTCTCTCTCTCTGTCTGTCTCTCCTCTATCATTCTCTTCTCTATATCTCTCTCTTTCTCCCCACCTCTCTCTCTCATTATGTGTAAAATGAGAATATTAAAATGCGTATATGCTAACATTTCCAGGAAAATCAAGAGAGATGGTCAGGGTGCTATATAAGCAGAACATTGTCTGTGTACTATGGGGTAAACTCTCTGAGGTAGGCAGGAGGAGAAATTGCTGGTGAGATTATTTTAAACAAAGTTTAAGAGTATCTAGATTATCAAGACAGAAAAAATAAAAATAGTCGTTCTAAAAGTAAGTACTAAAGTAAGAAATCAGAAGTAAAGTCACAATTGGATTAAACCAATTCTATTTCAGTGATTACTGACAACAGAACTGATGTGTCTGCAAGCTGGCCTTACTGAACTTTGAATATACATGTGATGAACTGGTTTAATGGTTATGATTGGACTTCTTTCTGCCAAGGTAGAGTAACAGGGACTAGATGTATCCACCCCTATACACTTAAATACACATACATCTGCACTCACACACACCATATTTGAAATGATAGTTTTCAGGCCATAAGGGGCACTCAATAATTCCTGAGAAATAAGATCAGACCTATGACTGCTCCAGTTTACTGCCTTGAGAGTGTTTCCATGCCGTGGCTTTGTAATGGGGAATTCCTGTAGTTCCAGGCAGACGCCTGAGTTCATAAAACAGAACTGAAAATCTGGGGCAACAAAGCCAACTAAAGTTTGTAGGATAGAAAAGAACAAAAGAGAGCTACATAGAGAACTCCAAATCTAACAGGGTCTCTTGAATATTCATCTGAGTACTTGTAACCCCATGCGCATGAGGAAACTACCTAAAGCTGGGTAATACCTGACCTAAAGCTGGGTAATACCTGTGATGTGTCTGTTCCAACCCTGTGCTCAGTCTGGAGAATATCAATATTAACAGAGTGTTGGTTAGGGTATTCAGAAGGGTCTTGCCTTAGTAGTTGGGAATAATAAACGTTGTATTAAATACTTTTCTGGTCCTACCTAACAGGTCTTAACCACAGAGATGCAAATGGATCAAATTATTTCTAAATAATTTAGCTGCATCCCAGAATAAATCTCATGAATATTTATGAATATAAAAATACTCAGCACACAACAATGTAAAATTCACAATGTCTAGTACCTAGTCAAAAATCAGTAAGGATGATAAGAAGCAGGAGACTATGACCCATAAGTGAAGAAATATCAACCAGCTAAAGCCAATCAAGAAGTGACACAGATGCTAGAATTAGCAGACAAGCCCATTAAACATAGTTATATTTCTGTATATAGCTGTATTTCTGGTGTCCCATTGATTATGCAGAGATATGGAAGCTATAAAAATGACCCATTCAAATTTGTAGAGTTGAAAATTACAATATCTAAAATGTAAAACATGCTCAATGAGATAATTGCCGATGTTTCATTATGAAAGAAAGATTAATGAATTTGAAGATAACAAACATGAAACATACAAATAAAAAAGAATTAACCAATAATTTAAAAGTCATAAATCAACTCTGGGACAACTTTAAACAACCTAATGTATGTATATTTGAGTCCTTAGAGGAAAAGAACAAAAACATATTTTAAGAAATAATGTCTGAAAACCTTTTGAATTTGATAGAAACCAATGCAAAAAGCTCAATGAATTCCAACCACAGGGAACATTAAGACAAACACAATTCACCTTAAAATTCAAATGTCTAAATGAATGATTAAGAAAAACATCTTAAAAGTAGCAAAAGGGGGGAAAAAACATTACCTTCAGAGGAAGAAATGTCAGGATTATAGCTATTTCTTACCAGAAACAATACAACAAAGGAGACAGAAGTTCCGTCTGAAAGTACTGGCAGAAAAATTCTGACGGATAAGAAGATGTGAATTTAGAATTCTATACCCAGTTAACATATATTTTAAATACATAGAACCCAAAATGTGCCTTTTTTTTCAGATACACAAGCTTTGAAAGAATTCTTTACCAGAAGTCCCAATCCCACACTATAAGAAACATTAAAAGGACATCTTTAGATAGAATAAAAATGTCATAGGATAGGATCTCTACAAAATGTAGATCCCAAAACTTAACTACAATAATAAATATATCATAATTTTCTTGTTCTTTAAATCTTTTGAAAGGTATTTTATTATTTACACAAAAAATGGAATGTTTTAAAAGTAAAATGCCTGACAAGAACAGCATCACACCAAAATATGGGTAAATCTCCTAATAGTTTTGTGAGTGAAAGTGCCCAGACAAAATTATTTCATAAAGTGTGATTATATTCATATAAAACTCTAGGAAATGCAAATGAATCTATAGTGACAAAAAAGTCACAGAGGAAAATGAGAGGCAGTGGGACAGGATTACAGCAGAGTATATTGAAGCTTTTGGAGGTAATGGAAATGTTTATTATTTTTATCATGGTGATGGCTTCCTAGGTGCATGCAATTATTAAAACTTACTAATTGAACACTCTAAATATATGGAATCTACTCTATGTCAACTCATCAATAAACTGATTTAAGAAAAAAGAAAAAGAAAGGTTGAGGTGGTAGATGATTGCTATGACCCCTTTTCCCTATGGTATACTTTTATATGGAACTCTGTCCTCAAGGACAAAAGCCTATATAGTCAAAGAGCTTAAGTTGCTTGCCATGGAGTGTATGCTAATTATTGGTTGAAATAAATTAAATGCTAGCCATATGCCTGCAGAGCAGTCCAGGGATCTGACCTCCCTTGATCTCATGGAGACAAGTGAATTTTCTAGTGTTTAACTCAATTAAATCAATTATTAAACATGGTTTACCCCTCATCTCTACTTCTTAGAGCAGCACTGCTACATGACAACCAAACTGTACATATTATCTTTATAATACACTGCTTTATTTGTATCCATTACCTCTACCTTGTTGAACACCCTCAACCTAAATAATCTAGTCAAATTGTAGTAAATTGACTCTGTTCCTCATAACTCTTAAGACTACTGCTACTAATAACACTTTTGGCTGAACCAGCCCTTAGTCATGAAATTAGGGAGACATTAATTGGGAAATCGTCATTAATCAGTGAACATCTTTTTCCACCTTGAAAGCTAATTTACAAATGATGACAAAAACCCTTATATCTAAAAACATGAATTCAAGGTGGAGACAGATTTATAAATGAGTATATATGGTAAAATTTGACAGGTGTTTTGGCAGTCCTGTATTTAGGACACAGTGGGAGACATAAGGAAATAATGGTTACTATTTCTTGAGGTATTGTCATAAAAAGCTTAAAAAACAGGCGAGATTTGAACTGAGTCTTCAAGAATGACCTTATGTTTGCCAGGTAGAAAATCAAAAAGTGGTCATTTTAGAAAGATAAATGAGTGTATACAAGCAGAATAGCAACTGAATTGTTTTCACAGTGATTGGAGACAGCCAGAGATGAAGCTGTTAAGTATTTAAAAGGCAGATTATAGGAGGAGCACATTGTGGAGGGGTTTTAAATCAGACACTTAAGACGTTATTCAGCTTTATGGACCTAATTAATGGATTACTTGCTGTCACTAAATTATTCTTACCTTGTTATAATTATCCACAGTTTATTCAGAAATGCAACAATTTTTCTGCTATTCTTTGTTATGGACAAATTATCTAAGCCTCTTACAAAAGGTGTTCACATTCTGCTAAAACATTATATTGATACAGAGCATCAATTTTTGCAAATTCCCTAAATTTACTCAATTACTAGTGTGGTTTAAGTCACATGAAACCAATGTAGTATAATCCGGGAAGACACCTCTCTGACAGTTCCTGCTTTTGTCCTCTTTCATATCAATATCAGTAAGGTCCTTCACATTTCAGGGGATCAGGGGTTATATGGATTTTAGAATTAACATATTATAATAATGGCAAATTATAATTAATGAAAATATTAATATTAATCACTACACATTGAGTCCTAGCTCTGTGATAAACATAAGATGAAGTGCTTATGTATTCTTTCCTTTAATTCTTATGACTAACCAATAAGGTTGCCATTTCACTGATGAGCAAACTGAAGCTTCAAATCGTTAAGGTCATGTAGATAGAGACTGGAGTGCAGCTCTGTCAGATTCTAAATAATGTAATAAAACATAAGGTTAATGAAATAACTGGTACCCTACTAAGCCAAAATAACTCATGTATTCTCAGGATGTAATTTAGACCCTGCAAAGAATGTAACATGCCCAATTACTATCAACATTAAAATGGGAAAAGCAGTTTCATTGTTAAATATTCTATTACTCCTTTAAAATTCAATTTACACAGACATTTTTAAAACAAAGTATACAAAGAGCATAATTTGAATTCAAATGTTAAGTGCTTCTGATTCTAGGGGAAGCATCAGAAGTTGTTTGGAATTCTTGAATGAATATCTATAAATTGGACATTTGCATAAAAGAGGTTTATTTTTGAAGGCATGTAATTTTGAATCTGCAGAGTGTATATGTGCGTGTTTGTGTATAATGAGTCAAATTGGAATGCTGTTACCTGTAAGAATAGGATCTGTCATCTTCAAGACTCAAATGTAACCCGCATACAAACTATTTAATTGAAAAAGAAAATAGTAACAGTGTGTTGCTTCTTTTTTTTTATGCTTCACATGGAATAAAATGTCAGAGAGTAACAAAAGGCTTTAGCAATTCTGCTTCTAATGACTTTAATGACAGATGCAAGGCTAAAGCCCCATGCAGCATTATGAAAATTTATCCCACATGTGCTTTAATTATATGTGCTAACTTTACAGACAACCCAGATTGTTCTAGCTGTCAGCATAGAGGATCAAATATAAATGTGAATGCGTATGACAAGCTGTGTTGATTTTCCTAACAGCATTCAAACATACCACAAGTTTCCTACTTGACTTTCTTTAACATTAACGATGAACCTTAAACTAGGATAATGATGAACAGAACACAAAACTAAACTGTAATCTTTTTCTCACTTTAAAAAAATAATCATAGATTTTTCTCTACATAATTTAATAATTAACATAATATTAAAAAACATCATTAGCATGTTCATTTTCAGTCAGAAAGCTACCAAGGAATTGGTGGTATATGCAAAACTTTTATATAAGAAAAGGCCTTAAATCTGTACCTTTTTCTATATCCATGTTATTTGTCATATAACATTGCCTTTCCACCTGCTTTTGTGTTCCTCTGCCTTCACCTGGAGCATATTTTTATGATACTCTGTTAAAAATAGTGAGGGAAATGGGAGAGACAAATCTACCCACATAAGGCCAATCTGTAGCTGACCATCACATATCTGAATGACTCTAGATAAGCCCAGGCTAAGTTGTCAAACTACAGATTTGTGAACTATATGAATACTTATTGATTTGAGGCACTGGGCTTTGGGATGATTTACTGACCATAATTTTAGCAATAGACTATTGATTCATACCACTCTTTTGAGTTGAATTTTTAACTTCTGTTTAAAACATTTACTGAATGGATCTGTGCCTAATTGAAGTCTATGTATTTCAACTTAATATTTTTCCACATTCTTACATCTAAAGAGTATTCATTAACCTTAAGGGATATGTGGTTTTATCACCAGATAGGTATTCAATCACAGGATACTAAATTCATTTAGCCATAATGACATCTCAGCAGGCTGGCATGGAAAATAGCCCACCAATATCGTATCTAATTAATAGAAAAACTAAATATTTTTCTAAGTAAACCCCCATTTCTAGCTAGATCCTGTCTTCTAATCGAATCATTAAACAATGGGTAAACTTTCAGCCACATTCAATTTAAATGTTTGGAGTGTGAGAAATTGCCACTGAGATCTGTAAGAACTACTAAAATTTTTTTAAAGTAACAATTTTCTGGAGTAGCTTTTGGTCTTACTGTGTTTAATGAACATTGGTGTTCCAAAAATGCATGCTCTTTCTGCCTACAACATGCAGAGACTTGCAAACTGGTCCACAGGCCAAATCCTGCCTGCCACCTGTTTTTTGTTATTGTTGTTACTGTTTTTTTAATTAAATTTTATTAGAATACAGCAATGCTGATTCATTTACATATTTCCCAAGTCTGCATTCATTCTACAATGACAGAGTTGAATAGCAAAGATAGAGAATGACCTATCAAGGCTAAAATATTTATTTTTTGACCCTACCTAGAAAATGTTTGCTGTTTCCTGGCCTGTGACATCAAGTATTGCTTTAGTCTTAATATCTGTCATGCATTTATCATATTTTGCATTGATTTTACAAAGTCCATTTATTATTTCCATGTATTTTGGTTAAAAAATACATTAAATATTTACATATATTTTTATGTAAATAAAGAACAAAATCAAATGAACAGATGACAAATAGGAGCATTTTCTGCCCTTCATATAGTAGACCAAGTCCAAATAATTCATTTGATTATTCAAAGTTCCCCATAACTTGGCTGTCACTAGACTACAATTGATTCATCATTAATCTTTTAGTCCACCATTCTTTAAACTCCTGCCCAACAGAGAAAAGTTTTCTGTTAATTTTACACTGTATTATTGCTTTAATAAAATTAAAGAATGAACGTTTTCAAGTGTAGTTTTTCTTGATAATTTATTAATCTAAAATTTTTAAATCTTTAAGTACCAATAGCATGTTGATCTATAATGTAATTATACAATCAATCATGTTTATCCCTGATGCCATATTTCAAGCAAAAACTGATTTTATAAGCAAGATATAAATATTTAAGCCAATTATAATATTTACATATGTTTTGTATTCCCTCAGAAATAAGCAAATTGCTGGTTTCAGAGTGTTTAATAAACTTTTTTGAATAAAAATGGTCAAAGAGTTCAAATCTAAGATTTGAGATGTTTCATGAATTTACATTCAAACTGAGCACTAACATTAAGAGAGTTGAAAACAAGAGATACAAGGCCAAATATGACAGCTTAAAAATGAAAATTATGGAAATAGAACTGTTTCACAGATCTAGCTATAAAAATATTACTATAGTAGATTCTAAAAAAAAAGAATTCCTGTATTTTAATGAACATATACCAAGTATTCAAAATGAATCAGATTTAATAATAATTTTATGTATATCTCAGAAAATATGGAAATATAACTCCAGCATCAATTTCTAACATCATTACATCAAGCTATGGAGAGGGGCTATGCTTTATTTTTTTCAGTTATTTGGGAATATGTAGACATTATCAATAAATAGCATATCTAAAAACAGGTAAAGGATTTTTCTAAAGTCTTTGAACAAATTCTAAAAACAAATTAAAGATGTAATTTTGAATACAAGTTTGGGTTTAATTTATGATTACTAAAAATGTAACCACCATTCTTTAACCATTTTATCAGAAACTGTCAGCTATCTGCCATTTCAGCTACTCTTGATTAGCAGGGACAACTTCATGACACAGTTTCATTATGTCATACCAAAATGACCTGAAATTGGGAAGAATTTAAATGGAGATTAAACATTTAAAGTACTTAAACCACTTTGGGGTTTTGAGGTTGAAAAATATTGAATTTTCATTGTTAGTCAAGTCACAAGGATTAATAGAACACTCTTCTAAAAAAATTGAAATTCTGAATGTTTTATTTCATAATATCAGGACCTTTTGAATATAAAAACCTGATATTAAATACCATGAGGAGAGAATGTGGTTTTCTATTCTTTTCAAAATGAGTCTAAAATTACTCTAAGAACAGTCTCTCTCGGGACATCTGTCTTCTCAAATAACCCTTTGTGCTCTTTAAGAGCATAATGAGTTTCATGTTTTCCAGTTAGATATCAAATAAAAATTGCTAAAGCACTAAAAATTACTTTATTTGGTTTAGTATTTTGCTAAAATATTCCAATTGAAATTTCTTATATCATATTCTTATTTATAAATCCTTGAAAATCAGAATAACTTTGCCTCATTACTGGAAAGGAAGTATTATATCAGTTTGGATTAGAAAAGCATGTACATGGCTTAATTACTTTCTAGTACAAGAAATATTTAAGAAAAAATAATTTTAAAAAGAAAAGAAAATGCACAATATTAGACATGAGGTATTCATTTCAATGCATTTGTTAGCATTTATGGCATAATTCAAACATTAATTTTTGGTATTTCTATCACTTAGGGTGGTGACTAGCAAGTAGTAATTACTAAAGTAAAATTTATTGAAGTAACTTATTTAATTTATCAAGTCTTTGTGTGCTCCCTCAAAATGAAGGAGAACAAAGTCTGAAGGTGGAAAGGAAATTATTACTGATGAATCTGCCTTTTGGGAGAGGCTTAAGCATTAAAATTTCAGCATCATAAAAGTCTGGAGGATGCAATACTGTGAAATTTCATTGTGTTGGGTATTGGAAATGCAGGTAGGATAAACTTGATATAAGTTTTAGCTTAGCAGGACACAAGGCTGAGCAGTATCTGAAAACACCAGGAGGAACTGAAAGTGAATTGCATGAGAAGAAGGAAAGGAGCAAGATAAAGATGGGGAGTAAAAAAGTAAAAGTGGAAACACAGAACACTTGTCCATCTCTGAAAGTGAGGTTCATGAATTGCAGGAGAATTTGTAAATTCAGTTACAAAATGTTTAAAATCTAATGTTTAAGAGAGGGAAAATGGATTGCTACCTTCCCATTTTCAACCTACCAAAAAAAAAAAAAAAAAAAAAACGAACTACATTTTATTTTCTTTGGGGAGTTAGTGCTTTTGTTAATAATACAAACATATCAGTCATTCATCATATTCACTGACTGCTTTAAAGTCCTGCAAAATCAAAGAGTAACCAAATAAATAAATTTATTCTATATTTTTGACATAAAGTGCAAATTTAGACTGACATATTGTCCACAGTCTAGGTTGGTTTGCAGAATGCCCACCACCTCCCAAGAGGAAATTATCTGTGTTTTTTTTCAAATTAGAGAGATGATTATAGATTTCTTTTATTGAAGATTCTATTTTGGTAATAAAAGAACAAAAATAAAAACTATATAAGTTGGGGGAAAATCATATGATTAGGTCAAAATATGTCATACACCTGGAATCCTATTGGGTTAATTGTTACTATTCTTATTATCTATGTTCCTACAGATATATATTTAGCTTTAAGGCACTTTTGTTAATCAAGATTTATAAAATGATAAAATAGAGGTTGTTATACAGCACCTACTCTACCACTGTATTTCACAGAGGACAGAATGTAAACTAAGTTGAGGACAAAAGTGGAAACATAAAGGTACTAGAATCTAGGTATATCTTAAGTTGAAATTGCTTTGTTTTGTTATTTGTTTATTATAACAGTGTTATGGGTTGAATTTCAGTTTTTTAAAAGATATGTTGAAGTCCTAACCCCCAGTGAGTTATTTTATTTGGAAAGAGGGTCTTTGAAGATATAATCACGTTAAGATGAATTCGTTAGGATAGGCCCTAATTCAGTATGACTGACGTTTTTATAAGAAGAGGGAAATTTGAACACAAAGACATATAGGAAATTCCATTGAAGGAAGATGAAGGATTGGAGTGATGCATCTGTAAATCAAGGAATATCAGTTAGTGATGATTTCTACCAGAACCTAGGAAATGGCAAGGAAGGATTCTCCCCTACAGGTTCCAAAAGGAGCATGGTCTTATTGACAGAGGTTTCAGACTTCAAGCTTACAGACTGTGAGATAACAAATTTCTGTTTTTTTTAAGCCACCCAGATTATGGTATTTTGTCAAGGTAGCTCTCTGAAACAAACACAGAATTTGGTACCAGAAAGTAGGTACTGCTCTAAGATATGTCTAAAAATGTAGAAGTGGCTTGAAATTGAGTAGGAGTAATGGTTTATTATCTTAGAGAATATGAACCAAGTACTCCTATAAATATGAATATTAAAAATACTTCTGGTGAAGTCTCAAAGTATTGAGGAATCTGTTAGTGACCACTAGAGGAAAAGTGATCCTTGTAAAGTGCAGAGAATTTGGCTGAATTGGTGTCTTGTGCTAGCTGAAAGGCAAGGCTTATATGCAATGTACTTGGATATTTAGCAGAGGAAATTTCCAAGCAAAGTGTGCAAGGTACAATCTTGTTTCTTCTTACTGTTTATAGTAAAATGTGAGAGGAAAAAGATGAATTAAAGAAGGAATGTTTAAGCAAAAGAAACCACCATTTCTTGATTTGGAAAATACTTATTTATTTGGAAAAAATAAATAAACATTAAAAAAACAAAAAGAGATCAAGTGTGTGGCTCATGGATCCATTCACCCTTCTCAGCAGAAGCCAGAAATAGTGATGCAGTTATTCAGGAAAAGTACATAGAGGACTCTTGTCTGATGGCTTGGACCACCATGAGTTGCAGGGGAGACTGACAAGTTTTTTTGAGAACTCTGTATCTGCAAAAGTATGTCAGACTGGACTGAAAAGGACTTAAATGAAACAAAATGAAGGCAACTTACTTGCAAAGTAGAGTGATGAATGTACAGGCCTGAACTGCCTGGTGTGCAAGAGGGTAGAGCTTCCAACTCAGAGAAGGCCCAGAGAAGGAAGAAACTGCGCAGGATTATTCTCAGGTCTGGAAATCTAAGAGAAATTTGCTTAATGGGCTGCAAACTTGCTTTAGATGAGTGAGTCCTTTATTACTTTCATTTTCTCTCCTGTAAAATGAGAGTGTTCATTCTATGTTTGTCCTGCCATTGTATTTTGGAAGCAGGTAACTTTTCTTTTTAGGTTTCACACGTCCACAGATAGAGTGAAATTTTGCCTCAGGAATAAACATATCTATAGTCTCACCCATACCTGACTTAATATGATTTATTATATGGGTTTTGGGATCTTTTGGTTTTGAGGTAACTGTACTTAGGTACTTTTTTTTTAACTTACTTGATACTGGAATGGGTTAAGACTTTGGAGATATCAAGATGGAATGTGTTTTGCAAGTGGGAAGTACATGAATTAATTATTGTTCATTTTTATTTAAATGTGTAAACATACTTACTACTAATTGATCTTAACTCTTTTGCCAGTACAGAAATTTTCACCCTTAAATGTGTTTAACAACATAAGATCATATATCTGACCCTTTTACACTAGAGTTATTTCTATTATAGTCCTTTGCTCTTATATTCCAGTTTTTACTATTTACTCTCTGGATTTTCTGGAGAGCTGTTCTTTTGGGATTTCACCTTATCCACACTATGGACTTTTTTTTTTTTATTATTGGATCCCCATTTTAGAGAGTCCACACCTTCCTCACATTTACTATCTCATTGTTGTAGGGCGTATCTTCCAATAGCTTCCAGAGAAAGAGAGGATGGCAGGTGAATCAGCCAAACGTTGATAAGAAAAGCCAAACTACTATTGGTTTTTAACATAAAGATTTTCTATAGGCCTCAGACTTTCCACAATTGTAGGAAATGATGGGGCACCTTCTTTAAGCTGGTGTTTCTCCATCTAGTATGGGGCCTAAAGTCACTGGCAGTCAATTGGGTTGGCAGTTGAGAAGGCAAGTTGAATGTGCAGAACAAAGATAAACTGGAACCCAGGGGGAGCTGAAACATGTAAGGGCATAATAGAATTGGCTTCTGTCACTTCCTACCTTGATGTTGTGGATGGCTTGTGGAAAAAATTATTGCCCATTACCATAGAGATACATATGCACATGCCCTTCCAAACCTAATGCACAATGTTTCTTGTGGCTAATATTAACCCAAAGCCCTACAGAAAAGGAAATGCTGAAACATTTAGTTGGATTTTGAGTATAATGGAGGCAAACACATATATTCACATGTACAATATAATGTTTAAACTTCAGGAGACTCTGTGTATGGATTTATCATTTGGCATGACTTTCATCAGCTGATGCCAATTTACTGAAGTGTGGACAGGGCATACTTATGTAGTAAGGGAGTAGTAATAAAAGAGTTAGTGGCAAAGTGTAAAGGATTTTGCTTCCTTCTAAAGGTCTGCTGCTCATATGAGGGCAAATTTGGTTTGATTGTCCTTCATGGAAGCCAATTTAAATTTTCTTACATTTTTATCATTTAAGTCATTTTGTGAGGGCTCTTTGGCTTTTAAAAAAATAATAGTTATTAATTCTGAGTAAATGTTTTGTGGAATATGAATTCAAAGTTAATAGAGTAAGGAATACTTGAAATTTCAGAACTATAACAATCCAGTGCTTATCAGAATCTATTGCTCTATCTAGAGTTTCAGTTTAATGAGCATCCTAACATTTCAGCATCCATTACACTCTGAAAAAAATTTTCAATAATTAAGGATAATTGGCAATAGAAATAAAATGAGCAGATGAAAATGACTCTGCATTAGACTTTGGCAGCCTGCTCTTTCAGTGTGTACTGGAAAAAGAGAAGGGAGGATGAAGGTTTTAAGTAGCAATCCAAATTGGTCAACTGTGTCCTTATTATTTTGTATTTTTTTCCGTCACACTCTGTATTTCAGCTTTCATTTTAAAATTATTTTATAAAGTTTCTTTAGATTTCCCACAAAACACTATTCTTGAGATTAAATACCAAATTATGACTATATTTAATGATTATGCAGTGTCATTTTGTGTCAATTAGCTTTAATTTGTTATGTCATTTAAGAAGCCAAGCCATTTTGAGCAACCTACTAAATACAGAACACCACTGTTTATTATATTTTCCAACACAATATCATTAAACCTAACATGATTTCATTAGTGATTTTTGTCATTCAAAAATAATCTTCAAAATGGCATATTTGAGGCTTTATTTTATATTGGTGCCTGTTGGAAGGAGTGATATCTTTCATGTCATTTAAAAAATGCTAAGAAGTTATATTGCAGTCTACTAGTCTTAATTTAAAACCTGAATAGATATTTGTCCATGTTGGGTTTATTTCTGAATGCCCTATAACATTTTCAATAGAAATGTTTGGGCATTCCAATTAAAAATAGTATTTTTAATATACTTTCACAAGTATTTATGAAAATACTTATAAATACAAAGCACAAGCAGACACTTATGCACACATGGACAGGCATACAAAACCATATGCAGGGGCTTCTGGGTGGTTCAGTTGGTTAACAGTTCAACTTCAGATCTAGGTTATAATCCCTTAGTTTATGGGTTCAAGCCTACCTCAGGCTCTGTGCTGACAGCTCAGAGCCTGGAGCCTGCTTTGGATTCTGTGTCTCCCTCTCTGTCCCTACCCTTTTCATGCTCAGTTTCTCTCTCTCTCTCTCTCTCTCTCTCTCTCCCTCTCTCCCTCTCTCTCTCTCTCTCTCAAAAATGAATAAACATTAAAAAAAAGAAAATGACATATTCAGGACATGCATACACATAAGAACATATGTATATGTTCTTACATATAAAACACACACACATTAAAAAGAACATTCACAACAATACCACTACCAGAGGCTAAGCCTGAAGGAAATTATTACTTGAGTGTGGGAGGAATTATATCAACTCCTTTAAAATGGGAACTCTTGATTGCTTTTGTTGATACATGGTGAATGGAAAAAGGAGGAAGTGGGGTGGGGGGGGCGGGTATTAAGAGGATATTGTAATGATTCAGAAGGAAGAAGGTAGTAGCCCAAACAAAATCCTAATGTATCAGAGAGGAGATGAAGAAATTTAATTCAAGGTACTTTGGAAAAATATTCCACCTCCTCCATCCCAGTATGATTTAATGGGAAGGACACCTCACATCTGTGGTGTTCTTCCCCAGAACCTCAGTCTAACCATGAGACATCAGATAAACCCAGAGGGACATTAGAACAACAACAACAACAACAACAACAACAACTTGACTAATGTTCCTCAACAGTCATCAAAACAAAGGAAGACTTGAGAAACTGTAACCGACCTGAGGAAATTAAGGTCGGTAATGATTAAATTCAAGGTGAGATCCTGGATTGAATACTGGAAGGGAATAATGGCATTATTATAAAATCTAGTATAATTCATATAGTCGGGTTTAATTAATGTTATTATTCCAATGATGATTTTAGTTGTTTTTGTTTTTAGTTTTTTTAATGCCTTTTATTTATTTTTGAGAGACAGACAGCGTGAGCAGGGGAGGGTCAGAGAGAGAGAGAGGGAGATGCAGAATCTGAAACAGGCACCAGGTTCTGAGCTAGCCGCCAGCACAGAGCCTGACGTGGGGCTAGAATGAGATCATGACCTGAGCCAAAGCCGGATGCTTAACTGACTGAGCCACCCAGGCAGCCCTGATTTTAGTTTTAATAAATCGACTATGATAATGTAAGATATTAACATTCAGGGAAATAGGTGAAGGGGTACACAAGAAATATATCAACTGGTTGTGACTTTTATGTAAATCTAAAATTTCTAAATTAAAAAATGTTTTAAGTAATGACAGGATTCATCAAGATAATTTGCTGTGTGATATAAAAGAAACAAAAAACGATGTTAAGGGTGACTCTAAGAATTTTAGCCTAATTACAGAATACATTTCTTTTCACATTATAAAATGATTTGCCTTTTCCAGGTAATTTCTAAGATTTTCTTAGATTGAAGTCATAGGAGAGAAAACAGGGACATAAATAATTAGAAGAAGAAAGGAAGAAATATATAGAAAGATGCCAATAAAAAGAGAAAAAATATTTGGAGGATTAAACATGAGAAAGATAAAATCAGAGTAAGGACAGCTGGGGAAAACAGAAAAAAAAAGGATAATAGAAATGTTACTGAGATTTATGGATTGTATAAATTTAAATGTTTTTCAGGAAAAGAAAATATAAATTGGGTTACTATTATTATTATTAGTCTAAAGTATGTTTCCTCAAAAGTACTTCACTACTGAGATTGGACTACTTGATTCCAATATCTATAAAGGTTTTGTCTATTTTTTAATCTTCACATTTGCAAGGATGATAAGAGAAAACTATATATGGTATATTAAATCTAATACTTCAAAATTAGAAAACAGGAGAATCATACTGGAGAAAAATCAAAAAAAAAAAGAAAAACAGAATAAGAGCATGCTTTTTACAAGTAATCATTGCAAAAGAGAAATTTAGATAACTGTCATCACAAATCTAAAAATAAATAGGTATGGAAATGTATGCCAAATATTCAAATAAGGTGATGTGATAGCAAGTGATTGGCTAATAAAGAATGCTTTTGTTTGGTTACTGAGTGTTTGGGCATAAAATATATATTTTCTCTGTGATGTGTCACAAAAGGAGTGAGTCGTCTAATAACCAAGAGAAGAACACTTTAAATAAAGTATAAATCCTTAAGAGTGTAGCTAACAGGGTGTATATAAGGAGAGAACAAAGGTCAACATGATTATAGCATGGAATCAGATGTGTGGGGGAACATGAGATGGAGTCACATGGGTAAGGAGGTAGTAGTCATGGTTATTGATCCTTGAAAAAAAGGTAATTGAGTTTTTAAAGTGCTATTGTAAGCCTTTAAATAGTTTTTAAATAGGAAAGTGGCATGATATGATTTATAACTTTTAAATGAATACTTTGTGAAGAATAGAATTTGGGGGAGCAAAGGAAGAATGAGGCAACTTAAAAAATGGATAGCAAAGAAGCTAAAATGTGTAAGCAAAAAAATATGCATACATACACACACGTTGAAAAGAGTTAAGAATGGATTGGTATTGATTGATAAAATCAAAGTCATGGACTAATAGAAACTATTAGCATTCATCAACTGTTTAATGTGCTTCCTTACATTTACCTTCTAATTTAATGAAGTTGGCCTGTGAAAGTTCTTTTGGCCAGATTCCTCTGAGCATAAGTGAAGTGTGAAGGTTTTTGGTTTGAAGCAGGTCGGAGATAATATGTTCTTCATTTGCTCTCATTTCCACTATGATAACCACAAGGTAGGTTTGCCATATGGTACAGCCACCAAGCAAGTGACCCACCAGAACACTATCAAACTGTATCTAACTGACAAATAAGTAAATCTATATTGTGTTAAGCCACAAAAATTTAAGAGTTTATCAGTTTGAATGGCTAACATTAATTATTGCAACTAATACATGTACCAATTAAAATTATGTTTATAAAACTAATGAATGACTTGAGTCAGTCAGAGTTCATGACACTATTCTTAAGAGTAAAAGCT
Source organism: Cryptoprocta ferox (assembly GCA_028646485.1). Lineage (NCBI taxonomy): Eukaryota > Metazoa > Chordata > Mammalia > Carnivora > Eupleridae > Cryptoprocta > Cryptoprocta ferox. The sequence goes on along the minus strand of CM053566.1, from coordinate 46,800,032 downwards.
GATATGAAACTATCCATATACCATGACCCAAAATACATTAAGGTGAAGTGTGCATAATCAAAATAACTGACAAATTATACCAACATGATAATCATGTTTATTGCTGGACAGATTATTTTATTTTTACACATTGCCTTGTATTCATTCTCTCTCTCTCCCCATAATGTGTGTGTGTAATATATATATATATATATATATATATATATATATATATATATATATATTTGATTATCTGACATTTGAAGAATACTGACCAAATCTGGAGGAAACACATTAGAAACTTAGAGGCAGGATTTCTTATTCTCAGGGAATCCAGGATCTGAGATGAATGGAAACACATGGTGGGACTTTGTATATCCACTTTTTTGAGGAGAGACTAAGATTATTTTTATGAAGGCTGACCCATGGATGTATTAAATGGGTATTACATATGAGTAGAAGAAAAAAATATATGCCAAATAGTGTTAATAATTTTTAGGCTTTAATTCTCTCTGTTTTAAATGCTTGAGATGGTTTTTGTTCTCTGTTTGGATTGTGATTGATATAGCACCCCATATAATAGGAGCCCCTAAAATATTGAATACCTTTGAATGCTCCATCTCAGAGTTACTTTTCTAATTCAAATATATAGTGTATTCTAGACAGTGAGATATCTATTTTCCCAAGGAAAGCAAATTTGAGAGACATGTGAATATCAGAAGAAAAATACTCTAATAGAGAACTTCTCATCATGCTCTAGAAAAGCCTAAACCAAGAACAAATAATGCCAACTTCACTTTCCATGTTTTCACATCAATAAGGACATTGATTTTAATGTCACACTAGAATTGTGTTCTCTCCCATATTTTAAATTTTAATCAAGTTGGGATTAATTGGTAGCTCCAAGTGATATTGATCCAAGACCTCATCTATGAAGACCCCTGGAAATGCAAGGATTTGAGTGGACAAATTCCTATGTATCTCTCTAAGAGCAAGTACTCCGTACAACATAAATTCTTCCATTAATTTTTTCAGGGTTATGACTTTTAGAGTTGATAATATATATCAATTTATATATCATATATATAATATGATAATAACATATTAACATAATATGTTATTTATAATTATAATACATATTGCACAAATATTTCTTGTATTTGATGTGTTCTCTAGGTTATGATGAGCATCTGGAACACAGATTTACAAAAGTACAGACTCTTACAAAAAACTTAATCAGAGTTTCACTTAGAAACTTTAGCAAAATATTAATTTAATCTATTCTTCTCATTATTTTCATCCTTAGAAAGATTACAAATCCCCCTTGGCCCCTACTTTTCCAGGCCGCCATTCCTGTAAGGTTCTGTTTGTTTTCTCCCCAATTCCCATCAGATCTCCAGTCCAGGCTTGCCTTTGGGACCACCAATAGCTCTCTGTTACAAAATGAACTCTTCTACATATACAAACTTTTAATTCCACATGAGGGTGTGTTGAGTACTTACCATTTGTGATTAATTTAAAACTGTAATATCCATAAGGGTCATGTTAGATTCCTGGTTAAAAATGAAATTTGTAAGCTATACAATCACAGATTTTTTTGATTTAGGGGACTCTAAAAGTTGCATTTTTAACCATGTTATCAGGGAAATCTTTCCTAACTGGTCTAAGCATAACAATTTAAGAAAAACTGGCTTACATGAAAGCAATCCCTCAGCCAAAGGCTTAGAAATGCCAAGTTTAAATACTGCAGCCCCTGCCTCATGAAAAATGTGGTTCTGAGGAAAGGACAGAGGGCTCCATAAGTAATGATATTACCTCCAGTATGAAAAATATTATGTCCTTAATATGTGTATATTAATTTACTTATAAAATATATATATAGCACCTTATATAACAGTTTATATACATTTTAGAGGAACAAATAGAAGATTGAGAAACTAAAGGGAAAAGCAAAAATCAACAGAGGATTCTATAAATGTTACACTTATTACTTCTGTGTTTTTCAGGAGATAGGCACCACACAGTGGAGACCACTGTTCAGATATAGGATCACATGAGGACATAATCATAGAATAATGTAGTGAAAACTTGGAGTGCTTTTAACAGTAGCTGTAAAGTATTCAGGGCATCACCAAACAACTAGAAAAGAACATTTAATCAAACTAGAAAGAATAGCTTAGAAAATGCTTCCATAAGGGGCATCTGGGTGGCTCTGTTGGTTAGCTTCCGACTTGGGCTCAGGTCATGATCTCACGGTTTGTGGGTCCGAGCCCTGCATCGGGCTCTGGCTGACAGGTAGCTCAGAGTCTGGAGCCTGTCTTTGATGCTGTATCTCCCTTTCTCTCTGACCCTCCCCTGCTCTCTCTCTCTCTCTCTCTCTCTCTCTCAAAAATAAATAAAACTTTAAAAAAATTTTTTTAGAAAAAGAAAGAAAGAAAATGCTTCCATAGGTGGTGACATGGGAGCTTGGTCTTAATGGAGGAAAACAGAGAGGACATCCAGGACAAACAGAAGTGAGACAAACAGGGAAGCAAGATATATAAGCAATTCAGTCTGGTGAATCATCCACAGCATGATTGGCCAAAGAGGCAAAAATTAAAGCAATAGAAGGAAGTGTGGTCAGAGAGCTAATTATTCAATGAGACATATTAGAGTTTGAATGTTCATCCTATTTACAGTGAGAATCACTGAAGAATTAATAGAAGAGAAGCATTGTGGTCAGAGTAGGATGTAAGTCCTTTGTGTAAATGATGGATTTGAGAAGAACATAATCAAATATAGAAAACTGAGTTAGAAGCTATTGCATGATTTAGAGTAAGAAATGATGAGTGTCTGAACTAGGGCAGTGGAAGGGATATGAACTAAGTAAAAGAAGAAATGGTGAGTAAGGAAATAGAAAAGGGGTAACTTCAAAGTTTCTGTGTTCCTCCACTTATTTCATTGCAGTGTCAAAAAGTAAAATGAGGTTTGTATAAGGTTTTATAAGGGAGGAGGAGATGTGAAAGCAAAATGAGGTATCTTTGGATTTTCTGAGTTTCTATTTCCTATAGATCAAATGGAAATATCCAGTGAATTTTTGGCAGTTGGAGTTCAGAAAAAATGTGCTTGGCTTGAAACATATATTTGGGAGTTCTTCATATGTATAAAAAGTAATTGAAGCCATAGTGGTAGTCGCAGTCACCCAGAGGGTGTGTGCAAATTGGACACTTGTCAAAGAATATGGTCTCAGGAAAGAGAGTAGAAACCATCAAAAATGCATGCAAGGAATCAAGAATGCCTGGTGTCAGGGAAGTCACTTAATAAAAATGTTTGTTTAGAGTGGAGAAGGGGGGAGAGAGAGAGAGAGAGAAAGAGAGAGAGAGAGAGAGAGAATCCCAAGCAGCATTTATGCTGTCAGCACAGAGCCTGACATGAGGTTTGGACACAGGAACTGTGAGATTATGACCTGAGCTGAAACCAAGAGTTAGAGGCTTAACTGACTGAGCCACCAAGGCACCCAGGAATCACTTTCTAAAAAAGCAGTATCAAGGAAAAAAGCTGTTTTCACCATTGCTGGGTGCTACAGAGAAACAAAGTTTTTTTTTTTAATAATAAGTTTATTTATTTTTTGAATATTTTTATTGTCTGTTTATTTTTGAAAGAGAGAGATAGACAGACAGAGCTTGTGTGGGGGAGGGGCAGAAAGAGAAGGAGACACAGAAGCAGGCTCCAGGCTCCAAGCTGTCAGCACAGAGCCTGACCCAGGGCTTGAACTCACGAACTGCAAGATCATAACCTGAGAAGAAGTCAGATGCTTAACTGACTGATTCACCCAGGAGCCCCAAATAAGAAGTTTATTTAGATCACACATACATTTTTTAATAGAAAACACCCACGATTATTTTAAGCAAATAAAAATAGTGTTCTCATAGATGTTACTAATTATTTCTTCCTTCCTTCCTTTCCTGTCTTTCCTTTTCTTTCTTTACTTTTTTCTTTTTTTTTTCTTTTCTTGTCTCTATTTCTTTTTTTTCTATCTAATTTATTTTTCTTTTTCAAATTTGTATTTAAATTCTAGTTTGTTAGCATACAGGTAATATTGTTTACAGGGGGGTAAGATTTAGTGATTCATCACTTACATATAACACTCAGGGGTGAACATAACAGGTACCCTTTTTAATACCCATTTATTCCATATCCCCCCACCTCCTTCTGTCAACCCTCAGTTTGTTCTCTATCATAATGAATCTGTTTTATGGTTTGTTGCCCTCTCTCTTTCTCTTTTTTTCCACCCTCCCATGTGTTTAGCTGTTTTGTTTTTTTACATTCCATATGTGAGTGAAAGAAATCATATGGTATTTGTCTTTCTCTGACTGATTTATTTCACTTAGCATAGTATATTGTGGCCCCATCCACATCATTGCAAATGGAAAGATTTCATTCACTTTGAAGGCTGAGTAGTATTTCATGGCTGGTGTATATACACACATCACATGTTCTTTATTTATTGATCAGCCAGTGGACATTTAGGTTCTTTCCATAGTTTGGCTATTGCTAATAATGCTGCTATAAACATTGGGGTACATATACCCCTATGAATCTCTATTTTTGTATCCTTTAGGGAAATACCTAGTAGGGCAACTGCTGGATCACAGGATAGTTCTATTTTTAACTTTTTGAGAAACCTTCATATTGTTTTCCAGAGTGACTGCATCAGTTTGCATTCCCACCAACAGTGCAAGATGGTTCATTTTCCTTCCTATCCTTGCCAACACTGTTGTTTCTTGTGTTGTGAATTTTAGCCATTCTGACAGATGTGAAGTGATATCTCATTGTGGTTTTGATTTGTATTTTCCTGATGATGAGTGAGGTTGAGCACGTTTCATGTGTCTCTTAGCCATCTCAATGTCTTCTTTGGAAAGGTATCATGTCTTCTGCTCTTTCTTAACTAGGTTGTTTGTTTTTTGGGTTTTGAGTTTGCCAAGTTCTTTATAGACTTTGGGTACTAACCCTTTCTTGGATATGCCATTTGCAAATATCTTCTCCCACTCCATGTGCTGCTTTTTAGTTTTGTTGATTATTTCCTTTGCTGTGCAGAAGCTTCTTATCTTAATGAAGTCTCAATAGTTCATGTTTGCTTTTGTTTCTCTTGCCTTTGGTGACATGTCTAGTAAGAAGTTGTTCTGGCCAAGGTCAAAGAGGTTGCTGCATATGTTTGTTATCCTCTAGGATTTTTATGGTTTCCTGTCTCACATTTAGGTCTTTCATCCATTTTGAATTTATTTTTGTGTATGGTGTAAGAAAGGGGTCTAGTTTCATTCTTATGCATGTAGCTGTCCCATTTTCCCAACACCACTCATTGAAGAGATTGTCCCCCCTCATTGTATATTATTATTATTATATTATATTATTTCCGGCTTCATCTAGATTAGTTGACCATATAGTTATTGTTCCATTTATGGGTCTTCTATACTGTGTCTTGGTGACTACAGCTTTGTAGTATAGCTTGAAGTCTGGAATCATGATGTCTCCAGCTTTGATTTTATTTTTCAAAATTGCTTTGGCTATTTTGTGTCTTTTGTGGTTCTATACAAATTTTAGGATTATGTGTTCTAGCTCTGTGAAAAATGCTGGTAGTATTTTGATGGGGATTGCATTAACTGAGTAAATTGCTTTGGGCAGTATAGACATTTTAACAATGTTTGTTCTTCCATCCATGAGCATGAAATGCTTTTCCATTTCTTTGTGTCCTCTTCAGTTTCTTTCATAAGTGTTCTATAGTTTTCAGAGTACAAATCTTTTACATCTTTGGATAGGTTTATTTCTAGGTATCTTATTTTTTTTTGGTGCAATTGTAAATGGATTAGATTCCTTGATTACTTTTTCTGATGTTGCATTACTGTTGTATAGAAATTCAACAGATTTCTGTACATTGATTTTATATCCTACAACTTTGCTAAATTCATTTATTAGTTTTAGCAATTTTTTGGTGGAATCTTTTGGGTTTTCTACATAGAGTATCATGTTGCAGAGAAACAAATGTTAACAAATGCTTGAAATGTAACTGACTGTAGGACCTGTGGGATATGGAGAAAGAAAATGCTATTTTTGGCCTTAGGAGAACAGGTTTAACAGACTGGTGATTCAACAATCAGACTGCAGTGAGTCGAGGAGAAAATAAACTATGTGGTGATAAATCTGGGAAATGTAGATTAATCTCAAGAAGTGCAGGTGGAAAAGTTAAAGGACATATAAGATGGTATCTAGAAAGTGTTTTGGGATCAGAATATGTTTTTCCCCACCCTCTCAGGAGAGAAAAAGAACAGTATGCTTAGTTGAGTAATAGAGAAGAGAAAGCAAATGATTGATAGGCAAGGTTTTAGAGGAAGTAAGAAGAAAATGAGTCCAACTGCAAAATGGATAATTTTGCCTAAAAAAAAAAAAAGGAGAGGTAACTTCATCTTCTGAAATGCAAAGAAAGGAAGGGCTTGGAGTTTTAGATAAGACTGTCCAAAGGAATAAAGAAGGACAGTAAAATAAAAATAGTGTCAACTTAATTGCAAAAATAGAGATTAATGTTATTTACTAACAGTGATACAGGGATTAAGTAGTTGAGAGACACAAAGATCAGGGAGGGTCAGGGATGGGAAAGCACACAATGTACAAAGAAAAGGGAGGGTGGCCCTGAGGTAATCGGCTAAAATTGGAGACAGTTTTAGTGACACAAATCTGTAATGTTGATTGCTTTTTTCTAGCAAATTTTAACTGATTGGTTAAGGTAATTGAGAAAAAATATTTCTAAAGTCAGATTTTGGTCTGTGAATGAGAAAAATGCTGGGATTTCAAAAGAATCAAATTTGCTAATAAAAGCTTAGATGAGTAATCACAAAGTACAATGGCTTATATTGATGACACCTTTTTCTTTTAATATTTGCCTGTCATCTCCTGATAACTTGAATAAACTATTAAGTGAATAAACACATATTTAGTTATCTTTTTTTAAATCTGTAGATTTATAAATTCCTTATCAACTTATTGCTAAGACAATAGAAATCTTAGTTGAATCTTACCAACATTAACGAAGGGTAATTTTTCTTTTTATTATTACTATTTATATTAAATTCACTAAGAATTCACATTAATATTTAACATTTTGTTACAAATTTTTTGGTGCTGCTGCAAAAAAACCTTCCCATTTGTAATAAAAGAAAACAAATTTCAGAGACAGGCAAGTCTGGATTCAAACAGTGTTTCCTTGACTGTGAGATGTGGGTAAGGTAGTCTTCGTAGAAGTATTTTGAATTGGAATTTTACCCATACATGAACATGCATATGCACATATGTGTGTGTGTTTAAATATAAATTTGCCGTATTTATTCATAGTTATAGCATTTTTCTTTATATTAGTATTATTGTTATCCTCATCTTCACCATTGCTTTCTGGTTCATGAACAAAGAACTAATTCCTAAGTGCCCTTCTGCTCTGTTGGGAGAGGCAGTCTACCACAGATCCTGGACATCCTTTCATGATCTTGCTGCATATGCCAACAATCAAAGCTCTGACCACTCTATTCAGGACATTTCTAAGAATTGCATTTGAGAGATGAGATGGCTTGCTTCCATTTATATGGTGAATCTCTCCAGCATTATTTCTCTTCTTTAATGGAACTCAGTGTGTGCAGGCATCCATATAGGCTCTTTGTCTCTTTTCTGTGGGATATTAAGAAGGAGAGCAGGGAGTATGGGAGACCATTGCAAATGAATTTGAAGTTCTGCCTGTTGAGTTTTCCATGAGTAGTAAAGTTCTTTGCCTCTGATCCAGGTCTCTCATGTCTTCTGCTGTGATCCATGAGATAGTAACAAACTCAGTAGTATAGTTTCTTTTATCTTGTAAATAGGGTAAAATTCTAGAGTCTGCACATTTCTTTATTGGGTCCATTGTTGTAGCCCTTTTATCTGCAGTTTACAGGACTGGCAGAGAGGTATTTCCAAAGGGTAAAATGCACCTTATACTTCCTTCCTCAGAATCCTTGCATTAGTCTCCATTACTTTGAGGAGCTGCTTCTGTAGCATATTATGCTGTTAACTTACATCTCACTAGCAAAAACTTTGTATTTATAATAGTTTATCTTTGTATGTCTTATGTCATGTATTAGTATATAATATCATATAATACACATTCTTAACTGTTAAATGAACTGTCAAAGATATAATAAGTATAACTAATAGATATATTGGTATTAAAATGAGGAAGAGAGAGGTACACAGTATTATATTTAATATCCAGTTGATGGAAAATTAATTAAAGTAAAATCAACCTAATACATTTATTTCTTATCTGAAAAAATAGTTTATAAAATTTAAATATTATATTCTATAGAGTATATATACCAGTGACTCCTAGTTTTATCTGGCATTTTGCTAATTTGACAAATACATGTATAAAATGATTATTGAATGTTATTTTCAAATGATTTTCTTATAAAGTATAGTTTTAAGTAACACCAATTACTATTTTCACCTGTCATTTGATCAAACTGTTTTGTAATTCTATTTAATATACAGTTAGGCTAATGTAATTTTATCCTGATGTAATTTAAACATGATACATAAAATTATTTTATCCAGAATATCAGATGTGCTATCTTTTTCATTAAATTACTATAGTTAGCATATGATTATGAGGGATTTATAGGTTATTTTCTTAACAAATTATTCCTTGATACAACAATATGGGATGCCAATATAGTTATTTTGTTTTGGTTTTCAAATATCAGCTTTTTAAAGGTAACTACTATTAAAGCTTGCTTTCTTTTTTTTTTGAATATCATGTTCTTTGTCAAATGTAATAATATAACAAACATAATAAAAATAATTTTATTAGACTTTTCTACTTTGCAAAATACTTTCTATTTTGCAGATATTTTCTCATTTGATAGAATATTTGGAGCTGTTAAGTGGAAACAATATAGATGTATACTATTTTTGTCAGTTAAAATTTTTTTACTTGTAGGTAAAAGACTCACCCACATCTAATTTTCTTGGGGAAAAATACATATTTATTGGAAGATCATTGAATTTTTCATTAATTGCATAGCAGTACTAGCTTTGGGAAGAGGAGGCAACAAAAGGGAAAGGTAATTTTAAGAAGGGGATAATATAAGCTATAAAAGAACCCTAACAACAGCAATAATTAATGTATCTTTCCCTTTGAGCACAGTCATAGGCCTAAATCAACCACAGAAACTCCTAATATTTTAAAAATTATTATTAATTTTTCTTTCCATGTTTCAAGTTCCAGGGATAGAGCATTTGTGTGTCAGATTTTGAGATTGATTTCCTCACATGAATCAGACAGCAATAATTAGGAGGAAGTATAAAAGGGTAAGATAAACACACACACCAGTCCAACTGTACCCTAACAGTGGGCTGGGGACAGACATCTCAGGGGACAATGAAAACTTCTTAAAGGACAATATAGGGAAAGTGGCCTTTGTTCAGTGCTACCTTAACTCTGGCCCATGCCTACTCTGACTCAATTCAAGCCCAAGGTGGCCCCACACTGCCCTACTAACAACTCAGAGATCAAACCCTGCCCATGACAGGCAAAGAGAGCCATTGCAGATGACTGGACTGAAGGCAAATGTGGCTCAGCCACAGCAGTAGGACACACATAATACACTGAATTTCCAAGTTCTGGTGAACAGGAGACATTGCATTGTAGGGCACTACAAGACATTGTAGTAAGGCCACTACTTCAAGAGCAGGAGACTTAACAGACTTTCCTAACACATACAGGCAGATACAGAGAGTTAGAGAAAATGAGGAGACAAAGGATTATGTCTCAAATGAAAGAACAGGACAAAATTACAGAAAGATACCTAATAAAGAGTTTAAAGTAATGGTTATATATAATCGGTGGACTTGAGAAAAGAGGAGGACCTCAATGACCTTCAACAAAGATATAGAAAACATAAAAAATAGCTAATCAGAGGTGGAGAACTTAATAACTGAAATTAAAAACACACTAGAGAGAAACATCGAAGACTAGAGGAAGCATAAGAACAGATCAGCAACCTGAAGGACAGAGTAATGGAAAGTAAAGAAACTGAATAAAGGAGAGAAAAAGAAATAATGAAAAATAAAAATAGACCAAGGGAACTTAGTCTAGCCATCAAGCATAATAACATTCACATTATAGGGATACCAGTAGAAGAGAGAGAAAAGGTATAGAAAAATTATTTGAAGAAATAATAGCTGAAAACTTTCTGAACACAGGGAAGATCAAGATCATAAGTAGGAGTAAAGAAATCAAGATCATAAGTAGGAGTAAAGAAAATGGGAAGCATTAAAACTGTACAATTACATATATCTATAAAAATCAGTCAAGAGATTCACAGCATATAAGGATGTAAAGTATGACACCATGTACCTAAAACGTGTGAGCTGGGAGAGAGGTAAAGAATGGGTTCAAACTTAAGCAACCATCAACTTAATATAGACTGCTATATACATAAAATTTTATATATAAACCTAATGGTAACCACAAATTAAAAACCGGTAATAAATATGCAAAAACAAAGACAGAAGAATCCAAGTATATCACTAAGGAAAGCTAGCAAACCATGAGAGAAGAGAGCAGGAGAAGAAAGGAACAGAGAAGAACTACAAAACAAACACAAAAAAGTAACAAAATGGCAATAAGTACATACCTATCAGTAATTTCTTTGAATGTAAGTGTACTAAATGCTCCAATCAAAGGACATTGGGTGACAGAATGCATGACCCATCTATATACTGCATACAAGAGATTCATTGCAGACTGAAAGCCATGGGATGGAGAAACATTATCATGCAAATGGAAGTGAAAAGCCAGAGTAGCAATACTTATATCACACAAAATAAACTTTAAAACTAGTGCCAAGTTTGTATCAAGAGCTGGAGAAGGACACTACATAATCATAAGGGGAACAATCCAACAAGAAGATAAAACAATTGTAGATATTTATGCACTCAACCTGAAAGCAGCCAAATACATAAAGTAGCTAACACCAAACATAAAAGAAGTAATTGATAGTAATAAATGATAGGAGGGGAGTTTAATACCCCACCTACATCTATGGATAGATCATACAAATAGAAAATCAATAGGGAAACAGTGTCTGTGAATGACACATTGTACCAGATGAATGTAACAAATTTATACAGAACATTGTATCCTAAAACAGTGGAATTCCTTTTTAAGTGCATATGAAGCATTCTTCAGAATAGATCATATGTTAGGCCACAAAACTATATGTATGTATACATATATGTGTGTGTGTGTGTGTGTATAGAGACAGAGATGTATATGTGTGTGTGTGTATATATATATATATATATATATATATATATATATATACATGGGGGGAGGGAGAGAGAAGAGAGAGAGAGAGAGAGAGAGAGGGAGAGAGAGAGAGAGAAATGAAAATGAGAACACAATAATGCCAAATCATTTGGATGCAGCAAATGCTCTCCTAAGAGGGAAGCGTATAGCAATACAGACCGACATCAAGGCACAAGAAAAATTTCAAATAATCTTTACTTACACCTAAAGGAGGCAGATGAAGAACAAACAAGCCCAAAACAAGTAGAAGGAAGGGAATAATGAAGATTAGAGTAGAAATAAATGAAAAAATAAACTAAAAAACACAACAGAACAGATAAATGAAACCAAGAACTGGTTCTCTGAAAAGATACACAGAATTAATAAACCTTTAGCCAGACTGAACCAAAAAGAAAGGAGAGAGAGAGAGAGAGAGAGAGAGAGAAAGAAAGAAAGAAAGAAAGAAAGAAAAAAAGGAGAGAGGACTCAAAATCAGAAATGAAAGAGGAGAAATAAAAACCAATACAAAGGAAATACAAAGGATTTATAAAATAAAATACAAAGGATTATAAAAAAAAGTACTGTGGAAAATTATATGCTGAAAAACTGGACAACCTAGAAGAAATGGATAAATTCCTAAGAATATATACCCTCCAAAAACTGAATCAGGAGGAAATAGAATATTTGAATAGACTGATTACCAGCAATGAAATTGAATCAATAATCAAAAATCTCCCAACAAACAGAAGTCCTGGACCAGACGGTTTCATAGGTGAATTCTACCAAACATTTAAGGAAGTGTTAGTACCGTTTCTTCTAAAACTATTTCAAAAAATAGAAGAGGAACGAAAATTTCCAAATTCATTCTATAAGACCAGCATTACTCTTAACAAAAACCAGATAAAGACACTGTAAAAAAAAAAAAAAGAAAAGAAAACTATAGGCTGATGTATATGATGAACACAGATGGAAAAATCCTCAAGAATATATTAGCAAGCAAAATCCAACAATACATTAAAAAATCCATTTACTATGAGCAAGTGAGATTTGTCCCGGGATACAAGTGTTGTTCAATATTTGCAAATCAATCAGTGTGATAAGTTACATAAACAAGAAAAAGGATAAAAACCATATAATTATTTCAAGAGGCATAGAAAAGGGATTTGACAATCCATTCATGATAAAAACCCTCAATGAAGTAAGTTTAGAGGGAACTTGCCTCAACATAATAAAGGCCATAAATGAAAACTCACAACTAACATAATACTCAATGGTGAAAAATGGACAGCTTTTCTCCTAAGGACAGGAACAAGACAAGGATGTTCACTCTCACCTACTTTTATTCAGCATAGTACTGGGAATCCTAGCCATAGCACTCAAAAAAGAAAAAAGAAATAAAAGACACCCACATTGTAAAGTGAAACATTCACTATTTGCAGATGACATAATACCATGTGTAGAAGACCCTAAAGACCTCACCTAAAAACTACTTGAACCAGTAAATGAATTCAGTAAGGCCCAGAATATAAAATCAATATACAGAAATCCATTGCATTTGTATAGACTAATGATGAAGTAGCAGAAAGAAAATGAAGAAAACAGTCTAATTTACCATTACAACAAAAACAATAAAATACCTAATAAACTTAACCAAGAAGGAGAAAGACTTGTACTCTGAAAATTATAAAACATTGATGAAAGTAATCAAATACAATTCAAACAAATAGAAAGACTTTCCATGCTCATGGATTGGGAGAACAGATATTGTTAAATTTTCCATACTACCCAAATGCAATCCCTATAAAAAAAGTGAAAGTATTTTAAACAGAAGTAGAACAAAAATCTTAAAATTTGTATAGAACCATAAAAGACCCCAGATAACCAAAACAATCTTGAAAAAGAAAAACAAAACTGGAGGAATAACAATCCCAGATTTCATGATATAATACAAAGCTGTAGTTACCAAAGCAGTATAGAACCTAGCACAAAAATAGATCAAAGGAACAGAATACAGGACCCAGAAGTAAATCCACAATTATATGGTCAATTAATGTTAAACAAAGGAGGCAAGAATTTGCAATGAGTGAAGGACAGTCTCTTCAATAAATGGCATTGGGAAAACTGGACAGCTACATGCAAAAAAAAAAAAAAAAAAAGGAAAAGAAAATGGACCACTTTCTTACATCATACACCAAAATAAACTCAAAATGGATTAAAGACCTAAATGTGTGACACCTGAAACCATTAAAATCCTAGAAAGGAGTACAGGGCATAATTTATTTAACATCGTTCCACAGCATCATTTTTCTAGATATGTCTCATAAGGCAAGGGAAACAAAAGCAAAAATCAACTATTGTGACTACATCAAAATGAAAAAAAGCTTTTCACAGCACAGGAAACAATAAAAAAAAAAAAACCCTAAGGACAACATAGTGAATGGAAGAAGATATTTGCAAATAACATATCAAGTAAAAGATTAGTAAGCAAAATATATAAAAACGTATACAGTTCAACACCCCCAAAAACAAATAATCCAATTAAAAATGGGCAGAAGACATGAAAAGACATCTCTCCATGGAAGAAATACAAATGGCCAACAGACACATGAAAAGATGTTCAACATGACTAATCATTGGGGAAATGCAAACAAAAACCTCACACCTGTCAAAATGTCTACAATCAAAAATACAAGAAACAAGGTGTTGGCATAGATGTGGAGAAAAAGGAACACTCTTGCGCTGTTGGGAGGAATGCAAACTGGTGCAGCCACTGTGAAAAACAGTATGGAATTTCCTCAAAAAATTAAAAATAGAATTATCATATGATCCAGTAATCCACTACATGGTATTTACCCAAGAATACAAAAACACTAATTCAAAAAGACATATGCACCCCTATGTTTATTGCAGCATTATTTAGCATAGTCAAAGTATGGAAGCAACCCCAATGTCCATCCATAGATGAATGGATGAAGAAAAGTGGTACATATATACAGTAGAATATTAGACATAAAAAATGATATCTCATCATTTGCAACAACATGGATAGGTCTAGAGAGTATAATGCTAAGTGAAATAAATCAGTCAGAGAAACAAAAATACCATATGATTTCACTCATGTGTGGAATTTAAGAAACAAAACAAGAAAAAAGACAAACAAACAAAAATGGACTCTAAACTATTGAAAACAAAGTAATGGTTACCAGTGCGAGGTGAGTTGGGGTGGGTGAAATAGGTGAAGGGGATTAAAAGTACATTTATTTTGATAAACACTGAGTAATGTATACAATTGTTGAATCAGTGTATTGTACATTGAAACTAATATAACACTGAATATTATTTATATTAAAAATAAATAAAATAGAATAACAAAATAAAATATTCTTATAAAAAAGAAGAAAGAAAGAAGTTTTTCTTAGAGACCAAAACTTTGGGACCCAAAGAGCTGAGAATGGAAGGGGCAAGAAACAATATATTTTAGTGCCTCATTAGGCGATAAGAGGTACTCACTTTGCTCTTTAACTCCTCAACACTTAATGTGAACTCATGGGGGAGATAGTTCTACATGTTGGTACCTAGCTAGGAACATATGCCTCATTTTTTCAAATAATAACTCAGTCTTTTAATGTGTTCTTTCTTCACTGTCATCATATATAAGTTTTCTGTAACTCATTCTATTAGGGTATTCAAGCTGTGTTGAGATTGAATCAATGAATGCCACTGATTCCCTTATTTGTCTGGTAAATGACTTATTTGGCTGAAATTAATATAGAGTCAGATGCACTGATGATATACATAATAGATGGGGAAGACTCATGAAGGTCAGAGAAACCAATTTCTAATTTATATTGTCATTATTATGATTATTATTTTGAAAATACTCTATAGTTTGTTTCAAGTTTTTATGAAATTTCTGATACTTAACATGTAGTATAATATGACTTTCAGGAGTAGAATTTAGTGATTTATCACTTACATATAATACCCAGTGCTCATCACAACAAGTACCCTTTTTAATGCCCATCACCCATTTAGCCCACCTCCCCTTCAGCAACTCTCAGTCTGTTCTCTGTAGTTATGGGTCTGTTTTATGTTTTGCCACTCTCTCTTTTTTTTTTCCTCTCCTACATTCAGGTGTTTTGTTTCATAAATCCCACATATGAGTGAAATCATATGACATTTGTCTTTCTCTGACTGACTTATTTCACTTAGCATAATGCATCCTACCATCCATGTCATTGCAAATGGTGAGATTCATTTTTTAATGGCTGAGTAAATTCCTTTGTATATAAATACCACTTCTTCTTTATCCATTCATCAGTCAATGGACATTTGAACTCTTTCCATAATTTGGCTATTGTTGATAAATAATTTGGATATTATTTCTATAAACATCAATTTGCATGTATCCCTTCAAATCAGTATTTTTGTATCCTTTGGATAAATACCTAGTAGTGCAATTGCTGGATTGTAAGACAGTTCTATTTTTAACTTTAAAGGAACCTCCATATTGTTTTCCAGTATGCTGCATCAGTTGACACTGTCACCAACAGTATAAGAGGGTTCTCCTTTCTCCCCATCCTCACTAGCACCTGTTGTTTCCTGGGTTGTTAATTTTAGCCATTCTGACAGGTGTACGGTGATAGCTCAGTGTAGTTTTGATTTGTATTTCCCTGAGATGAATGCTGTTGAGCATCTTTTCATGTGTCTGTTAGCTATCTGGATGTCTTCTTTGGAAAAGTGTCTATCCATGACTTCTACCTATTTCTTAACCAGATTATTTGTTTATTGGGTTTTTAGTTGGTAAGTTCTTTATAGATTGTGAATACTAACCCTTTATTTGATATGTTATTTACAAATATCTTCTCCATTCCGTTACTTGCCTTTTAGTTTTGTAGATTGTTGGGGCGCCTGGGTGGCTCAGTCGGTTAAGCATCCAACTTCGGCTCAGGTCATGAACTCACAGTTCATGGGTTCGAGCCCCGCATCAGGTTCTGTGCTGACAGCTCAGAGCCTGGAGCCTGTTTCAGATTCTGTGTCTCCCTTTCTCTCTGCCCCTCCCCCACTCGTGCTCTGTCTCTCTCTGTCTCAAAAGTAAACTATATAAAAAAATTAGTTATGTTGATTGTTTCCTTCACTCTGCAAAAGCTTTTTATCTTGATGAGGTCCTAACAGTTCATTCTTGCTTTTGTTTCCACTGCATCTGGAGACAGTGGTCTAGGTTTTCCAGCACCATTTGTTCAAGAGACTTTTTTTTCTCCCCCATTGGATAATCTTTTCTACTTTGTCAGAGATTAGTTGGCCATATAGTTGTGAGTCCATCTATTCATTTTCTACTATTTTCCATTGATCTATATGTCTGTTTTTCTGTAGTCTTGTGACTACATTTTATTTTAATAGTTTATTGCCAAGTTGGTTTCCATATAACACCCAGTGCTCTTCCCCACAAGTGCCCTCCTCCATGCCCATCACCCCCTTCCCCGTTCCCCCTCCCTCTTCAGCCCTCTGTTTGTTTTCAGTATTCAAGAGTCTCTCATGATTTGCCTCCCTCCCTCTCCCTAACTTCCCTCCCTTCCCCTTCCCTTGGTCCCCTGTTAGGTTTCTCCTGTTAGACCTACGAGTGAGAACATATGGTATCTGTCCTTCTCTGCCTGACTTATCTTGGTGACTACATTTTGTAGAATAGCTTGAAGTCTGGAATTGTCATGCCTCCAGCTTTGGTTTTCTTTTTCAAGATTGCTTTGACTAAACAGGATATTTTGTGGTTCCATACAAATTTTAGGATTGTGTGTTCTAGCTCTATAAAAAAATGCTGGTGGTATTTTGATAGGGATTGCATTAAATATGTATATTGGTTTGGGTAGTATAACATTTTAACAATATTTATTCTTTCAATCTATGAATATGGGATTTTTTTTTCCATTTCTTTGTGTCATCTTTGTGTCATGTGCCAAAAGATGATGTGATGATACTAAAGTTATTTGTCCCCAGAGAGCAAGGAATGTTGTTGGTGGCTCTTTTAAGAGAATTGAGGGCTCAAAATGGAGGTCTTGATTTGGGATGTCTGTGTTACCCAGACTATGAATGACCCCCAGTCTCACAGCTTTCCTTCATTGTGTATGAGTGCAGTAAAAAACACACTGTCATACTGTGTTGTAGAGAGAAGATAGACAACTGACATCTACGGAGTGGTCATTCTACCTAACTTATTATGCGGAACATATTTTTCAGTAGGATACTTCTGATGAGCATTTTTTATGGATTTGAATATTTTCATGTGTTGGGTCTAAATTGAAATGTGGATCACATGCCTTCCTCTGATAAACTTCTTCCAATCCTCAATCTTCTCCTTTGCATCTAGCCAGCCATTTAGCCACTGACCAAAAAAAAAATTTAGGTGTATTGTATATTGCATCTTCTACTTCATATCCATCCTAGGTTGACTACCCTGCAGAGACATTTATAAATTGGTTTTGAATGCTTTCCTGTATATTGAGATTTAACTTACATATAACATTGTGTAAGTTTGATCAAATAAAAAATAGCATGCGTCCCAGGATAACAGAAGTAAAAGATAATATCAGTATGGGGCTGTTTTGGAAAATTCTGTGCATGCCAGTTTTGACTAATGAAAGATTATTATTGTCTTAATATACCTTTGTTTGTTTACCTCACTGAGAAACATCCTCTGTTTTCTCTGCCTTACTCTATTATGCTGGAGATGACAGCTATGGTCTACCCCTGCTGGACTATATAACACTTAGTCTTCCTCTTGGATTTGGCCAATGGAAGAGATAGGGAGGAAATCAGAGGATAGTGAAAAGAGGTTAGGAATTTTATAATCTCCTTTGTTTACTTACCCCAATACAATTCTTGCAGTTACCTCATTCCACTCGAGTTACCTCTCCTGTTTGGAAGTCTTTTCCATAGCACAACCTTTCAACTGGGTTCTTGTAACTATTGTCTTTCCTTTGCCATTCATACCTAGGGCTTCAAAAGGCTCCCCACTAGTGCATTTCTCTGTCCCTTGTTAGATTACTTATTCCTGATCACACTTTTGCAAATATTTGCTATGTTAAATTATTTTTGCCACCCCATTAAGTCTGCTATATCAATTTTTTGAGTATGCATTGTTTTATGATAATATATTGACTAATATATTGGCTATGCCAACATTTATCACTGAGCATCTAGTTTGTGAATAGAACTCACCCCAAAAGATGTCTATCATATTGTAACCTCTGATTGAAAGAATTAGCATTGGAAAAGCCATGTGATATTCCACATATTTACAATGTATGTCAAATATTTCTTTAATAATGTTTTTAATACTATTATTAGTATAGTATATATGACTGCTATATTAACAAGAGTGACAAATCATTAATACAGTATAGTCAAGTCCATATCACTTGTCATTCTTAATTATTATTTGATGTTTTCCCCTCAGTTGTAAGAACAAAGCTCCCTTATATAAACATAGTGCACATATGGCAATGCTAATAAATGAGCAATCACAGCATACTAAACCATTAGGAATGCATTTACTTGCTCCCAAACATGTGTTCTGTATAATGAGTTTGGCATATTCTATAAATTTAGTAGAAGTCCTGCCAAATTTTAAGCAATATGGAAGAGTAGCATAATTATGGCAAAAATAATGTTAACGATGGTCACAGTAATATCTAAGAATACTAGTACTGGTACTAAAAAGTAGGAGAATTAGATGGGGGAGGAGACAGAGGAGAGAAAGGATAAAAAACCATAGCTAACATTTACGAAGACTAACAAAGTTCCTGACAATGTGTAAGATGCCCTACATTTCTAATCTCATTTAATAATCACAACAAAGCTAAGATGTAGGCACAGTTATTATGCTCATAACATGAAGATACTGAGGATCAGAAGAAAATAGGAGAAAACTAAGATGAAAAACCTTAAGGACAGTGGGGGTAGACTACTTGTTATCTAGACTTTAATGTTGGAGCCACAGCCTTGTGCTTATCACAAATAGAGTTGTAATTGACCTGTCATTTCATCCCTTTCAAATTCAAATATTCTACTTTATGCCATCTTCTATATTTTAACTACTTTTGCTAATTTATCAACTAGATTGCAATAAGATGTACCACCTGTTGACCCTAACAAAATTTCACTGTCCAATCGCCTCATTTCTGCCTTATTCACTTGCTCAGCTGGGTTATATTGTACTGTTTATAGTTCATAATTACAATCACTCCCATGCATATATCCTCAATTCATTTTTATAATAAGTAAACTATGCTTCTTTTTAAGTATGGATTCTGGATTTAATTTTGGATTCTAGGTACCTTGAAATTTATTTTTTAGAGTAAATTCAATGTGTATTAAAGTGAATCCTGGTAGATAGCTCTGAACTGTAGTTCAGATTAGGAAAATTTATGGAATGGTATCAATTCCATTATCAGAAAAATGGGTGAATAGGAGAAGGCTTGGGATTCTGCATTTGGATAGGCTTCCAGGTAATGGTGGTGCTGGTCTGAAGACCACAATGTGAATAGAAAGGGATTGTTGATTGTTTTGGGTGGGGGGGGGGTGGGGGGTAGGGATGGGGGTGAGGGGTCTGGAGTGGGGTGGGGGAGGGCTTGTCTTTGAAGGAAGGACAAAAATAGGTTGGTAGTTGGGGGAGGTTGCAAGCTAGAGGGAAAGTTCTGTTGTTGTTGTTAAGATGAAAAAGACATCAGCACACTGGTACTTTGGTGGGAAGGAATTAACTGTGAAAGAAAAGTGGAAGATACAAAAGGAAGAGCATAGTAAAGGAATCACAGGTGGCTCAGGGCCTAAAACCTAGAAGAAATACAGAACACAAGTGTAGAGACTGGCCTTGGACTTTAAGAAGGGCCAACATCTCATCTTCTGAGACTCTTCTGAAGGTTGGGGAATAGGTACCTGATTATTTTTCTGCTGACTTCATTTCTGGCAACTCTTCGAGGAACTATCCTTTGAAAGTCATTTCCCCCTCCTCCTTTTTCAGTGCCTCCCATTCCTAAATCTGTTTTAAATGTCTCCTGGTCCTGTGTGGGCTTTTTATTTGGTTTAGTTTTTTTTTTTTTTTTTTTTTTTTCAAACCACCTTTGGATTTTCATTCTTGCATTTTTTTCTCTGTTTCAAGTCTTGTCAAAGAAGTCATCCTTACCTCTTGCGTTGCTTGCAGCAAAGTGTGCTTCCTTCAGAAAGGCCAATCTCTCTTTTGTTTATTCACCTGGCAAAAACAAAGAAAAAAATAGCTAAACTATGCACTAAATACAGGTTACCTCTCTATGTTTCCTGACTCCAGAGCTGTATCTAAGATCTTAGTGTCAATCCCATTACTTGGATTCCAACCCCTTTTACTTACCCAAAATATCACTCTTAAAATTGTGTACTGCTTCATACACATGACCAATGTTTAAATAATCTTTTGAGTTATAATTGCATATGTTGGAGTGTATTACCCAAAACAGCGAGGTAAGTTTTGACAAAGGTATATGCTTTGAAACATCACCACAATGAAGAACTAGAATCATTCTATCATCCTAAAATTGTTTCCCCATACTCCTCTGTAGCACATTCCCCCAGTTCTGGTCCTAGACTATCCTTGATGTGCTTTCTATTACCATGGATTACTTTTGCTTGCTCTTGAATTTCCAAAAAACAAGTGGAAGCATACAGTATGCATTCTGTTTATGCATGGTTTCATTTCTTTCAGTTATGTTTTTGAGTTTTATCTGTGTTTTATTTATCTATATTTTATGTCATTTCGGTGATGTAATGAATTGCCTTTGATCACCCATTTATGTGGTGACAGACACTTGTGCTGTTTACTATTGGCTATTGTGAATAAAGTTTCTATGGTCATTCTTTATATATATCTCCCCATTATATGTTTTTATGTTTCTTAGATAGATACTAAGGAAAGGGTATTTATGGTCATTTGGTAAGTACATTTGTGACTTCATAAGAAATCTCCAAATTGTATTCTAAGTTGGGTGTGACATTTTACATTCCTATTAACAATGTGTGAAGATTTTAGTTGCTTTACAACCATGCTAAAACTTGTCATTGCCAGACTTTTTAAATTTTAGTCAATCTAGTTGATGTATAATGCTATTTCATTGTGGTTCAAATATTTTGCCAATTTTTTAAGAATTGTCTTCTTTCTAATGAGTTATAAGACTATATATTTAAGATACAAAGCCTTTTAAATATATTTTTTCTACTATTGTCTTGCCTGTCTTTTCATTTTCTAAATGGTGTCATTTGAAGAGCACTTTTAGTTTTAATGAAATCCAATTTATGTTTTTTTATTTCATACATCATTTCTTTTATACATCATTTTATACATCATTTTAATGAAATCCAATTTATGTTTTTTTTCTTTCATACATTATTTTTTTGTCCTAAGAAATATGCACCTACACCAAAATTGCAAACACTTTTTCTCTCTTAAAGTTTCCCTTTAAGGGGTGCCTGGATGGCTCAGTTAAGCGTCTAACTTTGGCTCAGATCATGATACACAGTTTGTTTGTTCATAGTGATCTCACAGTCTGTGAGTTTGAGCCCTGCGACAAGCTCTGTACTGACAGCTCAGAGCCTGGAGCCTGCTTCGGATTCTGTGTCTCTCTTTCCCCCTCCCCTGCTCTCTCTCTCTCTCTCTCTAAGATAAATGAACATTAAAAAATTAAAAATTTCCCTTTAAAATATTTATGGCTTTATCCTTTATTAATGATTTGTTTTTAGGTCTATTATTCAGTCTATTCTAGGTCTATTATTCAGTTAGAGTTATTTTTATATATGGTGTAAGATAAAAGTTAATGTTAATTTTTATATAAATATTCAGTTTAGCCAGCATTATTTCTTTAAAAAAAATTTCCCTCATTGAATGATGTTAGTGCTTTTTTCAAAATTAATTAAAAACTTGTGAGACTCTATTTCTCTGTTCTTTTTCTATTCTATTGATCTATATCCCTATCCTAATGGAACTACCACATTCACTTGATTAATGTAGCTTTACAATATGTCTTCATATCAGGTAGTAGAAATCCTCCAACATTATTCTTTGCCTTAAAAATTGTTTTGGGAGGGACACCTGGCTGGCTCAGTCAGTTAAGAGTTCGACTTTGGCTCAGGTCATGATCTCAGGATTCGTCAGTTTGAGCCCTGCATTGGGCTCTGTGTTGACATCTCAGAGCCTGGAGCCTGCTTCAGATTCTGTCTCCTTCTTTCTCTGCCCTTCTCTCCCTCTCTCTCTCTCTCTCTCTCTCTCTCTCAAAAATAAATATTAAAAATGTTAAAAAATTTTTTTTAAATTTGTTTGCATGAGGCACCTTATTAATTGCTACAAAAACACCCCAGGTAATTTGAATGAAACTTGTTAAAGTCATAGAACAATTTGGTAGAATTAACATCTTAATACAGAACTTTCTATTACATAAAATTGATATATTTGTCCATTTATTTTTCTTTTTCGTTCCTTCCTTTCTCCCCCTCTACTTCTTTCTTTCTTTCTTTCTTTCTTTCTTTCTTTCTTTCTCTCTCTCTCTCTCTCTCTTTCTTTCTTTCTTTGTTTCTTTCTTTCTTTCTTAATAGCTCTCAGTGGATTTTGTGTTTTCCCCCTCATCTCCCCACCTCTCTCCCCTCCTCCAGCAATGACCAGTTCGTTCTCTGTATTTATGGGTCTGTTTCTACTTTTTTTGGTTTGTTTGTGATATTCTGTCATTTTTCGTAGTCTTGAACATGTTTTATTAAATTGAACTCCAGTATTTCATGTTTGTCAAGATATTGTATATTTATTTTCACTTATTGTTATTAGGTTACAGGAATATAACTGAATAGTTTTGGATGTTGATCTTGTATAATATGAACTAGGTGAATGTATTTACAATTTCTAGTATCTGAGGATTTCTATGCATATTTTGTCATCTGTGAATAATGAAAGTTTTATTTTCTCCTTACAAATTTTTAGTCTTTAATTATTTTCTTGCTTTATTCCTTTGTCTATGTCCTCCAGTATAATAGGGAAGGAAAATAGCGAGTGCAGACATTCTTGGCTTGTTACTGCTCTTAGGGATAACATATGTTTGTGCTTTCAGTCTTACATACAATGAAGACTATAGATTTTTCATATATGACCTTTTTCAGGTCAAGGAAGTTCTCTTTTAGTTTCAGTTTGCTGCAAAAATTTTATATTCTGTTTGTTTTGTTTGTTCTGTTTTTAAATCATGCATGGGTGACAAATTTCATCAATTGGTTTCTGAATGTTAAACCAACCTGTGTGAATTTAATAAGTACCCTTTGTTATGGTGTATTAACATTCTTGTGTATCATTCAGGTTAATTTGCTATTATTTTATTAAGAACTGTAATGTCTACATTAATTGGGGGTGTCACTGTCTTTATTTCTCTCAGAGAGCAATCTGTTAAACATATCCAGGATACTACTGACTTTTTAATTGTATGACAAAAATTACCAAATATATACACACATATATATCTCTACACTGATATTTTTACACATAAAATTTTAAATTCTTATGCTTCTAACCCTTTGGTCCCCTTTCATTTAAAATGTGTTTCTTTTGATAATTACAATTGGACATTCTTCTCTTATACTGTCTTATACTTTGAGCCTTTTGTGTGGGAGTTTTGAATATATACACTAGCATGATTATTTTCTGGGTTATTTAGAATTATATACTTTTTAGTATTCCATGTTAGGCTTCCATTTCTTTTGAAAAATTGTACTGAATGATTCCTTGGTAAATTATTCACATATTTAAGTAGTCAAATATACTTTCAAATAATTTGGCAGATGACCCTCAAAATCTTAAAAAGTTTTCTCATTTTTGTTGTTTCATATTTTATATTTCCAATTTTGTATGCTTGTGTTATCTCTCATTTTCATAAGCTTTTTTATTTGTTTGTTTGTTTGCCTTTCCCTTAATATCAGCCTAGGTGAATTTAACAAGCTAATTCAATTTTGCTATTATCCTCATTATTCTTTTCTTTTGTTACTCTTCTTCTTGTTATTTTGTTTTTCTGAGTTCTTTATCTGAATTGGTAATGCAAGTTAATTCATTATGTCCACGAGAAACTTCTAGCCATAAAAACCTATATTACTAAAAACAACACCAGAAATGCATATGAAACTTTAGAAAATCTTTTTATTCCAAGAATAAGGCAGAAACATTTTAAATATCCTCTGGGAACCTACTAGTGCTTATTTCATTTAACATGTAAGATCATTACTTCTAAAGAAATATTAGAGGCACAACAAATATATGACTACTAAAATGAGTGAGAGTAGCAATGGTGTGCATGCATTGTCACTAACTTCAATTTCCATTTCTACAAAACGAGGATGATGCCAGTCTTAATTTATTGTGATGAGGATAGAATGATAATCCTAGTAGTAGTAGTAGTAGTAGTACTAGTAATAGTCATCCTCACAGCAACTGTATATCACATGCAATATCCTAGACACAGTCTAAGATTTTTAAAATGCATATGCTTGACTCTAGAAAATATTACTTTCTTTCTTGCAGTTTAAAGATTTTATAAATTTAACAATTATACTATGCAATTTAATTGGAAAACAGTTATTGGCAGAGTTTTATTTTGTTTTGTTTTTTTTTTTGCTTTTTTAATTTGCAGACTTTTAGCTGAGAATCCTGTCAATTTAAGGCTTTTCCAAAACATGAATAAACATCTAATTTATTTCAAAGAGTACTACTAATTTACTTAAATATCCAAGAGAATAAAATTGGAATGAGAACACACATCCCCTGTTTCTCAGCAGGTTATCCTTGTTTTTCCTTGTCATTATGTTTAATTAGAGCTTTAAAGATATGTTTCTTGAAAAAATTATATTTCTGTCAACTGCTGTCATTCAGTTCCCGATTCCATGTCACTCTCAAGTAATAGAGTCCCTGACAATCTTCTGACAGAATCCCAGCTGTCAGACAGCTATGCTGATCGCTACTGCTTCCCTTCAACCTAATTAAAGATTTATTAGTTTCATCAAACCAAAGATAATCTTTTCTGTTTCAGTCAACTTTAGCCCTGAGGTGCCCAATATAATGCTATAATTTTTCTGAGCTCATCCATTTTTTTCTTCCACATGCGCGAGACAGAATATCTTTGTTGTTGTTTTTACTATGAAGGCAAAGTTCATTTTAAATACCAAGAATCTTTAAAGAACTTGCAATAATTTATATAACATAGTGTATACATGATGGCATTGTATACATAAAAAAGAATTGTCATTTTTAAATAAAACAGAATACACAAAAGTGAGATAATTATAATTTCAATATTGAGCCCCTACCTTAACATTCAAATACATAATTTTTAAGATCAGAAACGGAAATAAATGTATATTGTTAACAAAAATGAGACATACAGAATCACTAACTCACAATTTGATGTTTCACTGTACATCAGCATATGCATATGCAGGCATGATATCTGTATTTATGTTTTGTTGTTGTTGCTTCTGTGACAGTGGTTCTTGGTTTGTCAATTTGTCTCTATCATACAGGAGATAATCAAGCTGAATTAGAAAGTATTTACTGATTTTTATTAGAATTCTGGAGAGTTTTTTTGGGGGGGAAGGGGAAAGGGATAGGTAAGTCTAATAATCTTTGTAAGAGTTAGACTTGCACTTGGGATTATACCAAAAAGACAATTTTTTTCATTTTTAACCTTATTTCTTCTTAGTATTGCCATAAAGATATAATGGCCCTAAAATATTTAAGTGGAAGAAAAATATCATTTGTAGAGAATTGCTCATACTATAGGTATCTGTAATTCCTTTATAAGAGTTCCAAAGCTTAATGATTTTGAGGGAAATGTGAACTATATTAAATTTAGAAACATATCACACATTTACTTTAGAAAAGTTGGTCTATGGATAGAAATAAAAGTTTAATCTATCACAACTTCTCTATCCACAACACCTAGAAACACACACTGATGTACATGTACAGAAAGACACACACATATACAAATTCTGCAAATGCCTAAATCCCAGAAATTGTTAGATACTAGCTAATGACAGTGAGGCTATTCTCTCCTGAGTTGTTTATTCCAAATAATTTCAGTGGGAGAGTGATTGCACTTCGCTCAACTTTGTGCATAGAAGGAAAAGAAGGCAGAAGAAAAGGAGCAAGAGAAGGAAGAGGAAGAGGAGGAAGGGAAAGCACCTACGTATCATTTCTAGGTCAATATTTGAAAGAATGGTATATGTACTTGGTGACTTTTACCACATTTGTTGCTAATAATTCAATAAGGTGCACACTTGGTCTATTCGCTTTTTAAACAATACAAAATAAAGGTGTTGAGGATTTCCAATATCATTCAAATTGCACTTTTTTTCCTAAACAAATAAATTTTGCCTACAAACACCCTTTCTGTTGTCTTCAGAAGATATCTACATTTATAAATTGTGTTTTTAACTTGAAAGAAATACTCAGGATGAAGCTTAGTTTTACTTAATTACAAAGAGCATTTGTGGGAATAAACACAATTTACACCTGCAATACTTACCTAATGAAGGAAGTGGTTTCACCCAACAGTTAAAAATACAGTAAACCAGAGCCAAACAGTAGAAAAGTCAGCTTCATACAATCAGCATTCTGTGTATTATTTAAGAAGGTGCTGGCTTTATCTGTATGCTGTGACGATAGTGATTGTAATTCTATAAAGCCATGAAAATGATTGTGAATCATTTCAAGAGGCAAAAACCTCTTGGGAAAATTCATGAAAATTATATATATATATATATATATATATATATATATGTATGTATACACACACATTTAAATTCTGAAAAATCCTATGCATTTTTCATTTTTTAACTCTCTACCTTCCCTCATTATTCTTCCCTCATTCTTATGTTTTAGAAATTTTCCTTGTAAATAACATATTTAAATTTTGTTTGTTTCTTTCTAAGCTAGCTTTGTAAATTTAATCTATTTATATTTTTTTCATAATATTGACATATACCTTGCTATCTTTTACCATGTGCTTTCTCTATCCCTCTCTCTCTCTCTCTCTCTCTATATATATATATATATATATATGCACACACACACATATATATTTAAATGTTTATTAGAGAGAGAGAGAGAGAGAGAGAGAGAGAGAGAGCATGCGAGCAAAGTCAGAGAGAGAGGAGAGAGAGAACCCCCAGTGTCAGCACAGAGCCAGATGTAGAGCTGAACCCATGAACCTTGAGATCATGACCTGAGCCAAAATCAAGAGTTGGACTCTTAAGGGGATCCTGGGTGGCTCAGTCAGTTAAGCATCCGACTTCGGCTCAGGTCATGGTTTCATGGTTTGTGAGTTTGAACCCTGTGTCAGGCTCTGTGCTGACAGCTTGGAGCCTGCTTCAGAATCTGTGTCTCCCTCATTCTCTGCCCCTCCCCTACTCGCACTCTGTCTCTCTCAAGAATAAATAACATTTAAAAATTAAAAACAAAAAGAGTTGGACACCCAACTGACTGAACCACCCAGGTGTCCTTTTTATTTATATTTAAATTTGGTTTCTGTTTCCCACTGTCATTTTTTTCAACTTCTTTTGGAAGGATTTATTTCATTTTATTTTTCCACATGTTTACAAATAGATTTCCTTGAAAGTTTTATACTCTGTAATTAGTTTTGTGTACTTACCAAACAATTTTGCCAAAGGCTAATTTATGTGTTACTAATCAATAACTTTATGTACTTTTGAAGCACATTACCTACTGCCTACATTATATGCTATTTTGAATAACTAATGTCTATCTTGTTTCTACCTATATTTACGTATTTTTATATTATTGTTGTAAACAGCCAATGATTGGTTTTATATATTCACTATTTCCTAGAAATATTTACCAATAGTACTGTTCACCATTTCTTATATTTTACATCTTCTAGTAGGGATCATTCTCTAAGCATCCTTTATCATTTCCCTTAGGTAAGATTTGTTGATTGAAACTTTTCAAATTTTGTCTAAACATGTCTTTATTTTATTCTATAACTTAAAAAGTATATTTAATTTTAGGTATAGAATAAATGACACTTCTTTTCTCTCTACATAGTAAAGATATTATTGTATTATTTTCCCACTCTAATTGTTTTGGTTGAGTCTCAGGTACCAATCTGTTTTCATGTCCCATAATCTGATTCCTTCTAGGTTGCTTTCAAGATCTGTCTTGCCATGTCTTTATTAATCAATCAATCAATTAATTTGCATATAGTTTACTATTACACCTCTAAAGTTTATTTTATTTTTATTTTCCAACTTCAGGTTTGCTGGGCTTCTTTGATCTATGAATTGGTGTTTTTAATCAAACAGAAAATCTTTTGCCTTGCCTCTTTGAAAATTACATCTTTCTTTTTATTGTATTATTCCTAGCATCATGAACCTGTGGACTAATTCTTAACATCAATGAACTTCAGTTTTCTTAACTATAAAATAGTGATAATGGTACTCACCTGAAAGATTCCTTAAAAGGATTAATTATTTTGTATTTAAAAAGCAGAATGCTTAGTACATATTAAGGACATCAATAAGTAGTTGTAGAAAAAAAACCTATTATTTTATTAGAAAATGTTGACAAGACAGAATTGGAATAATAATTCATTAACTACTGCTTATTTTCTATTTATCTGGCTTAATGTATCTTAATTTAATTTGATTGGATACTAAAAATATCTAACTTTTTGTTTGGAACACATGATTAACTTAGAAATGTTAAACTTCAAGGTTGGATGGCTTTATGACATAGAAAATTCTTTATGGACTTACTAAAAAGAAAAAAAGAAATAAAACACTCTGGTATTTATGTGTTTAGTAGTTTATCATCACAGAATAGCCCATGTTGGGGACCTTACAGAGCTTTGTCAGAAGAGGAATCAATGGAAATGAAATTATTAACAATATTAATTTTTTTACTTAAAGATGTTGGATTGTACAATTTAAGAAATGAAGTTTTAATTTTTAATGTTTATAATGTTAAGTTCATTTTGTTCCTGTAATAATGCCTTGTTTACACACTCCCAAGTAGTTTCTCCCTACTGTATGGTTTCTTTGGTTAGCCTAAGACTTCACTTCTCATCAAATATTTGGCTTAGCTACTGATGTTTTCTCTTAAAAATTTGTAAGGTTAAATTAGAAGGATTTGGTGTGATAGAGCTTCCAAAGAAAGTTTCCTGAGAGAAATATCATAAGAAAATGTTGGTAGCTTTATTCTACTATAGGAGCTACATTAGTAGTATCTGTGGCTGTGTAGAGAGGAAGAGAGAGAAAGGAAAAGAACAGATAACTGAGTAGCACTGGCTTATTCTATGGCTTTTTACTTTGTTGTCGTTCTTGTTGTTGCTTTCAAATGTACTTTAGATTTCCTACATGGAGAATAGAATTGCATTTAAAAATAAACATAGTGACTTAAATAAGTAAGCATGCATTTAAAATGTTTTCGTGGTGGGTCACCTGGGTGGCTCAGTTGGTTAAGTGTTGGACTCTTGATTTCAGCTCAGGTCATGATCTCACAGTTCATGAGATCAGCCATGTCTAGTCAGGCTTTGCGGTCAGTGTGAAGCCTATTTGAGGTCTCTTCCTCTCTCTTTGCCCTTCCCCTAGTCATGCTCTCTCTCAAAATAAATAAGTAAACATTTAAAAATAAATGAATAAAATGTTTAGGTGGTGATACGTCATTTATGAATGCTATGGTGTAGAGATTTTTTAATTAGTATTAATTTGGAACTGTAGGATGTGTTAAGTGTCATCAACACTGGAATTTACTATTTCTCACAGGTCCAAAATGCTGTAGCTGACTCTTAGTATACATATATAACTGGCTTTGGTATAACTCACATGTAGCTGAGTTACGTTGTAATTTACATTATAACCACTTGTGTATGTGCCGAATATAACATTGTTTTATTTCTTTCAACTTATTTTATCCCTCCCTTCTACCTGTCCAACTTCTGGGCAATAAGTAAAATAAACTAAAATTAATATTTTCAGGTAATTGTCTGATCTCCTAAATTATAAAAGATAACTTCAGATTAAGATCATTTTCTTTTTTTTTCTTTTTTTATGTTTATTTATTTTTGAGAGAGAGAAAGACTATGTGTGGGGGAGGGGCAGAGAGAGAGGGAGACATAGAATTGAAAGCAGGCTCCAGGCTCTCAGCTGTCAGCACAGGGCCTGATGCGGGGCCCAAACCCACTAACTGTGAGATCATGACCTGAGCCAAGGTTGGATGCTTAATCACTGAGCCACCCAGGGGCCCCAGATTAAGATCATTTTCTCTCACTCTTCACTAAGATGGCTTGCATGAGAGTCTTACATGATTTCTTGACACTGAAAGAAAAAGAGACAATACAAAAGGGGCAATACTTCTGCCTTAGGAATCCTTAGTGAGATAGACTTTTATCCCAAGAGTCTTATTCCCTGACTCCATGCCTGCCTGAGATTTCACCTTGGTCTTCATGTCTGAATAATCCCTGTGTCATATCCTCCTCCTTTGTGAGATAATATTCTTTCAATCCCCTTTCTGTCCTGGAGCCACAAAGATAGACTAGATATGTAGAGGGTAACTAGCTAACAGAATGAACCAAATTGAGACATCTTTCACAATGACTACGTCAGTTATAACTATACACATATACATGGGTGTAGGGGAGAAAGAAACATTATATGAACTGAAACTGTGCCCAAGTATGCTTTATAACAGAAGAAACATATTTAAAATCAATGTGGAAGTCAACTAATACTCTCCTATTTAGACTTACTGAAGACAATTTGAGAGGAAGAAAGGAATAGAGGAATTTAGAAATCTCTGCCACTTCTGTACAGTCATTGCACTGAATGTAGGTAGGTAACCTGTTGGTTAGCAGAACATGTTCAGAAGGCCCAGTTCATGAAGATAGGTTAGAATCAAGAAGGTTTTTGGAGAGCTAATCTTATGCAAAACAATATCAAGAAATGTATGTTTCTGACAAAATCCAAAGAGTAGAGACTTGAAAAATCAGGAGTCAGAGATCATTTACATGAAGTAATAGCACCAAACAGGATAGCAATGTAAAATCTACATTATCCTAAAACTTCTGCAAGGGCTGCTACACAACAATGCATTCTGCAAGTGAACTATTTGAAAGAGAAACTAACAAAAACAATTAAAAAAAGAGAAACTAACATAGCTAGATGGATATCTTGAGAGTTGCAAACTGGAGGCTACATAATCCATTCCAGAAAGCGATTCAGTGCCTATATCGACTAAAAGCTATAAGCCATTCTCAAGTTTTTGAATCCTTAAAAAGAGAAGAAGAAGAAGAACACAGAATATACTCTGTAGAGAGTATAGACTGAATACAAAGGAGGGGAAACCACAAGAGACATGTGGGGAAACATGTATTTAAAAAATGTTCTTGTTTTGTTAACAACATAAAATGCATAATAAACCCGTCAAATAAAACCTTATGGCTCTGTTTTTCAGGAACTTAGGGCTCTGGTATTTAGTTCCTGGTATAGACTTGAAGTAGATATTCTGGGTACGATTTTGGAGATTATTGCCCACTGGTTTAAGGGTAATAAGAGCCCCTATGCTGGTTAGAGTGATGGAAAATGAGGAGTGAATCTGGGAAGGAGGAAAACAAATACAGGGTAGAATAGATTAGAGTTGCCTGCAGCTTCTCAAGAAATCATTGGCTGTTAATTGGACATTTGAAACATCCATATACAGACTGTATGAAATCACTGTGAAAGAGAACATTTGATCAGGAAGAGTAAGGGTGGACACATTACCTGTTGGATCCTTCTGGTCTCTAACTTCCATTAGTAAAAGTTCAACCCATGGAACATAAATATACCAAATCACAGGTTAATTAATGCATGACTGGGGTAACTCTATTGAATATGATTTTTTTTATTTTTTTAATGTTTATTTATTTTTAGAGAGAGAGACAGAGAGTGAGCAGGGGAGGGGCAGAGAGAAAGGTGGACACAGAATCCCAAGCAGGCTCCAGGCTCTAAGATGCCAGCACAGAGCCCGATGAGGGGCTTGAACCCACAAACCGCGAGATCATGACCTGAGCTGAAGTCGGACGCTTAACTGACTGAGCCACCCAGGCGCCTCTGAATATGACTTCTAAGGAGGGAGTAGTATATTTATATTGACAATAGAGCTGTATGTAGCTATCTATTGAACTTTGCCTGCAAAGGCTGATATAATGGGTCTGGTTAATGATATGTGTTTCAATCGCTATGTGTGTTTTGTGGCAGTCTAAGATTCTATTGTGGTTAAAATAGTCTTCACAGAGCAGATAGTTATGATGAAGCTAAGTTATAGTGAAAATCTTTGGTGAGCAGAAGTGTAATGAGAAATATGAACTAAGATCATCAAAGATGACAGTGAACAAAATGAGATGGCATGAATTGAGAGCAGAGATTGAAAAATATTTCTACACCCATGTTCATAGCAGTATTATTCACAATACCCCCAAAAGATGGTAGGAACCCAAGGATCCATAGGTGGATGAAAAAATGAATACAATGTAATAGGTTCATACAATGCAATGGTATTCATCCTTAAAAAGAAAGGGAATTTTGATACATACTACAACATGAATGGGCCTTGAAGACATTATACTAAATTAAATAAGGAAGTTGTAAAAGGACAAGTAATGTATAATTCCATTTATGTGAGGTACTCAGATTAGTCAAATTCATAGAGACAGAAAATAGAATGTTGGTTTCCAGGGTCTGGTAGGACAGGAGGAACAAATGGAAAGTTATTATTTAATGGGTTCGGATTTTCAGTTTGAGTAGATGAAAAACTCTGCAGACAGATTGTGGTGATGGTTCACAGCAATGTGAATGACCATAACACCACTAAACTGTATACTTTAAATCTGCCAAAATAGAAAATTTTCTATTATATATGTTTTACCATAACAAAAAATGTATCATCCCAACAAATATGAAATGGGAAGGAAAGTTTGAGAAAATAACTTGGGACAAAACCCACTTAATTAAAAATATTCATTAGATTTATATACTATATCTGCCCTGTGTAAGGTGCTTTAGGTAAAATAGACATTTGTCATTAACTAGAAGTGAGTTATTATGTACATCAATTAATCTGCCTTATCTTCTTCTTGAGTGTGATAGTTTGGATTAGGTGAATTCCAGACTTCTCATATCTTCAAATGCATACACATCTCTGATTATGTCTATACTTTGGTAAAACAAAAATATGGAATACTCACTCAAATTCAGTTCAGGAATTGCATTATAGAAAAATATTGTAGCTGTAAACCAGTCCGGGCTGTCTCTCCTACATTATCTATCAGTGCATTCTCTGGGGGTAGCCCAGCTTAGCACTGAACCATTCTCAGGAGACATCGTGCTACATCAGATGGTCTTCTTCAAGTAATTTCCACATTTTTATCTGGCATGTTTATACTTCCAAACCTAGAAAGTTCTGGAATGGGTTCCAGAACACATTCTCACAGATTCCAATATGATTTAACTCTCCCGTTTCTCCTAGTATTTATATGCTAGTCACAGTTTCTCTTGTAATAACATATGTTTTACTATAGCTTGTGCCTTGAACTAGATAATACTCAATAAAAATATGTTGAATTACTTTGAAAAGCAAGTGATAGATGTGTTTTGCCATTCATGTTTTCTAAATAAATTTTAGTTTTTATTTTTCTGATACTCACTTTATCATATAATTGTATTAAGAAATAGACACAGAAGAAAATAAGTTTAAAGTAAATATAAAGAGTCATTAAAATAACTTCTGACATCTTATTTTGATATAAAATATATCAGGACTTAAACCTAATGAGACATAAGGATGAATAGAAATGAAATTGAATTATGTCAATACCTTTTTTCCCCTCTTAGTTGTGATTGAATTTCACATTTGGGAAAAAGAATAGTAATTGCACATAAAACTTGTCATTTCTCCAATTTGAATAAGAAGTAAAGGAAAGGTGGATATTGGTACTCAGGGTGATAATACATATGGAATGAACCATTGAAAAATTTGAGGAATATTACTCTGTGCCTTTTTAGATATATATCTTTATTAATTTGGAGAAAATAGAAAAGTCAATGGGACATAATATTTACGTGCTTGTATTTAACTGGAATTTTAAGCAGTGTAACTATAATATTTCAATGTCTCAAATTTAGTTTGGCAGGATAGGTGCAGTCATGTGAGAACACTGATATTGGTATATCCTGTTGATAATTTACAACTTTTAGACAAAAATAAATCTTAAAGTGTTTTATTTTAACTTAAAACAAAAGGCTAGAATGTAGTAATTTAAATGAAAATTCTTAAATCAAAGAGCATACTTCTGGATTGAGTGTGATTTACAGGAAAAGAAGAGTGAATCAACTTGGTACCTCTCTTTAAAGTCACATCACTTTCAATCACAAAAAAATGATAGGAAGAAGTTACTGATAACAAGTTCCAGTTGCATAATATTCTCAGGACCTATAGTAGCAGTTTTGAGTATTATTAAGACAAGTGCATATAGTCCTGCAAATCTCTGTGATAAAAACCATATCTGAATGAAGAAAATATTTGTCCAGAAATGCCATGAAAACTTGTATTGTTAATATGTCCTGAGGATGGTGTTTGAATTGTTTAGTGGTTCTTATCTAAAGCTTCCCATCTCAAGGCTAATGAAGAGATCCCAACCATTTTTCTGCAATGTCAGTAAAGAGCTTTAATGACTAGAGATTAATCTGTTTCCAAGGCAGCAATCTTTAGGGACATCTACCCCATTAAGGCAAGGAAAATATATGGCAAAAATTTATGCCACCAAACAGAAACAAACAAATAAAAAATAGGCTGAGCATCTTTGTTTCTTAAAGAGTTTGCAAGGGAAAAGGCCTTGATTTAGTGGTGCATTTGCCTAATTAAAATAGTCAGAATTTTTATTTTTTTCTCAATGTAAATCAGTATTTAGAAAAGTATCTGCCACCTCTGATATTCCCAGGGCAATAAATTTAAATGAATTAATCATTCTACTTATTCAGAAATTTGGAAGAGTGATAGATACTTGCCAATGGGCTGTAGAATTTCTGGCTCATTGATTTTTAGATGCCAGAGGAGATTGGAGAGGCTGTGAAATGATTTAAGCAGAAATAAGAAAAAATGAATCATCTTAGACTAGATGTGCCTATTTATCTTTTTACTCTCTAATCAAACAATGACTATAATACTACATATACATAATAGTATAATAACATTAGCATAGAATGTTTAATCCTTCTGCTTAATCAGTTTATAAAATAACCATGATTTTGAACTATACCTGAATTGGAATTTAACTTTTAGGAGAAGCCTTTTAAAATTCTGATATATCATTTAGCAGGCCAAGTCCCTTAAAACTAAAGTGGCTATCTAATTTATCATTTCAACCAGACCACTTTTAAAGGAAAGAGAGTTCTGGTCTGGCTAGGATATATGGTCACTCTATAACTAAAATATTAACAAATATGCGTTATATGACTATTGGAAGGAGTTGGTCCAATTGCTGAAAATTGTTATTAAAGTATTAGCTAGGATGCTGTAAGAAAACAAAAAGAAAAATAATAATCATACAGAGACACATACAGAACAGCACAGAGAAATACAGTGGTTCAGGATACCCAGGTGGATGTTTTGTTTTGTTTTGTTTTGTTTTTGCTCAGTATATCCTTAGTTTTATTAGTTTGCTTGGTTAGCAGCAAGACCATGTTCCAAATTGTGAAAGGGGACACAAAGTACTTTATCTTTTATGGAAGCGACACAAAATGACATATTTTATTTCTACTTTCACTTTAGTAGTAAGAACATAGTTATATACGTGGCCATATGTAGCTGACTAGTGATTGAAATATGGATGGGGGTCATGAGGGATACTCAATCACTAGAAGAATGGAGGTTAGACACTGGGAGGATTTAGCAGTCTTTTTGACAAGATTGTTTTTCAAATATGATATCCTGAGCTATGAGAATTCCATGGAATGTTCATTAAATTGTGTTTCCTGAGCACCACAGTGTTATTCTGTATTGAGATCTTTGTGGGAACTTGGAATGGACATTTACTACAAACTCAGGATACTTATAGATATGTAAGATTAGAACTATGATTTTTAATGATTATTTACATATCATGGTTTCTTTTTACATAAACAAATGACAATTTACTTCTTCTTTTATAAAAAAATATGCTACTTATACATAAATTTTATAATTTTCACTTATACATAAATAAAATGAAAAAGTCATGTTGAACCATACTATTCTCTTTATGAACCACCATATTTTCAACACTATATTTCTGAAAAAAAAAATATGCTAACCAGAGTGGCTTAAAGTGAGATTTCCAGCGTGATTAGTTGGAAATACACTGTGGTTTCCTCTTGTACTAATGTTAGTCTTCAAAAGTTGTATGAAACAAAAAATAGCATATAAAAAATTACCCTTTATACAAACTTCCAGTTATAAAATGAATAAAGTCTGAGGACCTAATGTTTAATAAGGTAACTATAGTTAATAACAATGTACTGCATAATTTAAATTTTCTAAGAGAATTTAAATGTTCTCATCAAAAAAAAGGAAAATATAATGAAATGAGAACAACACTTTATATCTTCTTTACACTTTTTTCAGGGTCTTAAGAAATAATCCTAGGGGCGCCTGGTTCGCTCAGTCGGTTAAGCGTCCAGCTTTGGCTCAGGTCATGATCTCACAGTTCTTGGGTTCGAGCCCCGTGTTGGGCTCTGTGCTGACAGCTCAGAGCCTGGAGCTTGCTTCAGATTCTGTATCTCCCTCTCTCTCTGACCCTCCCCTGCTCACACTGTCTCTCTGTGTCTCTCAAAAATAAATTAAAAAACCTTAAAAATTTTAAAAAATAATAATCATAGTCCAATCATAGAAAATTGTCAGACAAATCTGAATTGAGAAATATTCCACAAAACACCAGACTAATAATCCTCAAAACTGTCAAAGTCATTAAAAACAAGGAAAGTCTGAGGAATTATCACAGCCAAGAGGACCCTAAAGAGATACGACAACTAAATGTAATACGGTATCCTGGATGGAATCTTGGACCAATACAAAGACATTGAGTAAGAACTAAAGGAATCCGAATACCATATTGACTTTAGTTAATACTAATGTACCAATATTGATCTTTTAATTGTGACCAAAGTACCATACTAATGTAAGATGTTAACAATAGTGGAAATTGTGTATGGGGTGTAAGGCATATATGAGAACTCTTTTGCACTATCTCCGTATATAAAAACTTTATTAAAAGAAATGATCCTTGACAACTCTTTTTTTAATGTTTTTTTAATGTTTATTTTTGAGAGAGAGAGAGAGAGAGAGAATTGCAAGTTGGGAAAGGGCACAGAGAGGAAGACACAGAAATGAAGCAGGCTTGGCTCAGACCTGTCAGGACAGAGCCCGACATGGGGCTCGAACGAACAAATTGAACTGTGAGATCATGACTTGAGCAGAAGTTGGATGCTTAACCAACGGAGCCACTCAGGCGCCTGACATCTCTTTCTACAGTGGACTTCTAATAAAATGGCTGTCATGAGTTTAGAGGGTATGTTTTAGAAACACATTTATTAAAACTTTGGAATTTGGTTTCCTAATAAGATATGCTTTTAAAGCACAATGGAACTGAGAACACTGAGAATTGGAAAGATGTACATCACCCTCCTTGTAATCATTCTTAAGCATAAGCTCTGTGAGTAGAATGGAAGGGGTTTCCCCATGGCTATTAAATTAATTTTCCCTTTGGTTTCTTCATTGTGCAAAGTAGAATTCTATAAGTTAAAGATATGAATAAGGTGACACCACTGTACTTGGAATCAGAAGAGCAAATTCCTTAATTTATTTTTATTTTTATTTATTTTTTTATTTGAGAGAGAGAGAGAGAGAGAACAAGCAGGAGAGAGGGGGAGAGAGTAGGGGGGAGAGAGAGAGAGAGAGAGAGAGAGAGAAAGAATCTTAATCAGGTTCCACGCTCAGTATGGAGCCTAGTTTAGGGGTCGATTCCAACCATGATATCATGACCTGAACCCAATTTAAGAGACAGATGTTCAACCTACCGAGCCACCCGGGTGCCAGGAAATCCCTTAAATTCTAAGTATATTGAATTTATTTGTACATATGTTAGTACAATTCTTAAAGTGGTTCTTTTGGAGAAAATTTAATGTATGCATATAGGAATATTTGGAACAGGGTCTGTCATAACATAGATTGGTTGGGAGACTGTTATGGTAGTTTAGGTATGAAATTGTGAAGGTGGTAGCAGTGGGAAAGGATAAGATACTGATTTGAGGAAATCATGGAATTAGTGGAGATGGAGAAAGAGAAGAGAACAGAGGTTAGGAACAGATTTTGAATCTGGTCACTCAGTGAATATTTACTGGCAAATGTTTGATAGAGTAAAAAAAGTCAACATAAAGTCATAAAGTTATAAGTACTGTGGTTAGTGGATTAAGCAGATTGGATATCTTCAATACTACAAAGATCTTTGTAGCCTTTGTTGCCTTTGTGCCCTTTGTATCCATTTAAATACTTAGTATCCTAGCTTGTCAGTTTATTTAATGAGGATAGTAATTCTTTCCACCTGCCTTATGGGGATGTGAGAATTAATAAGAAAAAATTCGTAAAGTCATTTTGAGCTCTTCACTGTGTAACATCGCTAGAGAGGGGATTCACTAGAGCATGAATTACAGTTTTGCCATGGGAAAAACAGGAGGTTTTAGTAAAAGTGGGAATGGAAGAATATGCTTCAAAATATTTATATTTCCATTATTATTATCTGATGATGTTAAACATTGTTTTGAAGGTCTCTAATTCATAAATATGCTTGAGAACTTAGTACATTTCCCTATGGATTTTATTTTTTTATATCTTTTAAGAATTTATTTATGGATCATCTCC
Source organism: Cryptoprocta ferox (assembly GCA_028646485.1). Classification (NCBI taxonomy): domain Eukaryota; kingdom Metazoa; phylum Chordata; class Mammalia; order Carnivora; family Eupleridae; genus Cryptoprocta; species Cryptoprocta ferox. The sequence continues at coordinate 46,760,727 of CM053566.1, read as the reverse complement.
TCTTTAAAACTTTGACAATAGCAAGCAGTATTAACTCTGTCAAGTATGTTCACTCCCCATATCCAGTATATATGTCTTGAATATATAATTTACTGATTTATATTATTAGTTATATTTGTTCATTTGCCTTTTCAATGTCATTGTGAAATTCTAACAAGGACTAAGCTTCATAGTACTAAGTGGACAGTAAAAAATGTTTAATAAACTATACACAGATATTTAAACATCTACTAAATGCTGCACATGATTATCAGTTTGAACAACAAAACTGCATCTCATTGATTGGGCAATAAGTAAGCTAAAATCCTCCTTCAGGGAATTGTTACTATTTCAATGAAAAAAACCCCAATGTTTTAGTAATATTTATTGAAAATTCATTAAATCAAGAAACTGTATATTAACTTTAAAATATAAAGTCTTTGTTAAATAACATCAACATTCTTTAAATTTTTTGAAATGTCAAACCAGTTTAGATATATTTATTATTCAGAGCCCTTTATTATTATACATTTTTATGAGTATCTCCTATATCACTAACAATATTATGTTACACACAGCTGTATAGAAAAAAAATAATGCCTCAGTGCACATTTAATGGAAATAAAGCCTAATGTTTCTATTTACAGGAGTGGGGGGAGGGACTAACACTCATAGACACTTTGCCCATGATAGGAAATATGAAAAAAATGTATATAGAAAATGTAATTCAAAGTATTTAGGAGGATGGACTAAATTTACTCTATCAATTGCAACCTGGAGCAGGTTATAAAACACATTGTATATCAGTTTTATGCATCTGAAATCTAACATCACAGACACCATAAGGAAGAGTATTTTCAAATCCTAAGCGCTCCAAAGCTCAGCACAAGATGTACACCTCTATTCGCATCAATATCTTCTTTCTCTGAATGCCACTTTTGGAAGTACTGTACTATTACAGTCATACATTTCTAGCTCCAGGAAAAACCAAGTCTATCACTTTAGAATGAGGAGCAGCAAAAATCTCTGGAAGAAGGTTCCAAAGGAGTTATATGAATGCCAAAGAAATTGTAAATTAGGACAGAATACTCTGAAAATCAGTTGGAAGGCCTTGCCCCAAGTTGTTACCTACAGCAATCATAAATTGTTTGTATGTGTATGTGTCTGTGTACACACACAAATACATACATATAACTAGAGGCTAAAATCGCTAAAATCTATGACTTGGTGATCTTTTCCTTACAATATATCTCCTGCAGTTTTTGTAATACTATTGTAGTCAATTGCTTTTTGTATATTGAATAGTTACTTAAGACACAATTTGTAAATTACATTATAGAGGAAAATATATGAGTAACAAGTAGACTTATAGGGGGATATATAGAAAAATGAAGGTGAAAGTTAATATAAAAATATGTTCATTATGGAAAAGAGATATTTGAAATATATGAAATATATTGAAATATTTTCTATTTTAAATATTTAGGAGAATGAGAATTTGACTAACTGAATATTTAGTTTACTGAGGAAGTATTGTTATTTATTCAGGTGTGATAATGCTATTTGAAATTCAGTTAATTAAAAGGAGTACCTCTTTAGAAATACATACTGAAATTTTCATAATTAAACAGATAAACTGCCTCACAATATGGGGTGGGACAGAATAGATTTTAATTTGATGCAGATAAGGATTTACTATAACCTGACAAATTTTATGTATTTTGAGGTTCTCCATTATATAAAAGATTCAAAAAAATATGTAAAAATAAAGAGAAAACAGATCATTAAGATGTAGTTTTATGAATAAACTTTTTTAATATTGCTGATTTTGAATTGTCATTTTAAACTTTCTGAACATTTATAATAGTGCTTTATTAATTCTTTGAGTTTTGTTGGTAGATGACTAAATTATCCACAAATGATATTTTGGCACCTAATTTCCAAAATTAAGTTTATAAATAGAATTACCTGTCTTGTTTTGTTAGTTCCAGAATTTCCCAAACAGATTTATAGAATAAGAAAACTACATTCCACAAAATGCATTTTTGTTACATGAATGGATGAGTTAGTGGCATGCTAATAGACTTCTATGTCTTATTCCTGGCTTCAGTGATGATTGTTCAGTTATTTGACATTAAGAATAATGATGAGAGGGGCACCTGGTGGCTTAGTCAGTTAAGCATCCAACTCTTGGTTTCAGTTCAGGTCATGATCTCAGGGTCTGTGGGTTCGAACCCCACAGAGAGCAGCTCCCCACTGGCAGCATGGAGCCTCCTTGGATTCTCTCTCTCCGCCCCTACCCATCCCTACTCTCTCAAAAGAAATCAACTTAAAAATAAATAAAAATTAAAAAAAATAGTTATGAGAACCATGACATCACAGATGGCAGAATAAAAGTACATTTTCTACCTCACTTGAATCCACCAAATTTAAAAAATATATATAGGTCAAAATTCTCTTTTCAACCATACCAGACAATGATTATTAGACTAAACTAAAGTTAAGCAGAATACCAAGGTAAGAGATGATGAGAGCTATCATTAAACACTTTCCCGAGCTTTAAACAGAGAAAATTACTTTAAAAGTGAGAAGGTTCAGAAAAACTTGATCAATGAATCTTTACCTAGATTGCTGTGGATCCTGCTTATGGATTCTGCTTATGGACCAAAGAGAAGAAAAGACTATTGTTTATTCTTGTTCCTTACAGCAGACCAGTAAGGGGATAAGTTTCAGGGAGAAATGTTATTGATGTGCTATCTTTATTTTTTTTCAACAATAACCACTTTTCTAAATAGTAACTTAGAAAATTGAATATACTTCAAAATAAATGTAATTAATATGCCTTACCAGTGAAATAAGAAAGCAACTCAAAATATTTAGAGAGGATCTCTCTAGCACTGTTCTCAGACCTGAGAAGGTCAATTCTCTTGAATATTTTATCTAGGCATACCCCATGCTATATCTCCTTTTCAAAATATTCACTTTAAAAATATCAATTTAGGGATTATATAATTTTATAAAATTTTATAATGCTGCATTAAATAAGGGATTAATAGAAATTATTCCTTTGGAGATTTTTTTTAACCAACAAAGTAATATGGCCTCTGCTCAGTTGTTATATACAAATATGTAGTCACTCCTCTTCAGAGACAAAGAAAGAATTAATTCAAATTTTCAGTTAAATGTATTAATTGCTTTAAGAGGAATTTTTGGTTTGTGAATGTTTAAACCTTTTCAATTCATGGCAATAAAAATATACATTTTTCTTAGAACATCAGTATTTATAAATTTCAATTGAGTATCCACTTTACCAATTAGTAAGGAGACCCAAATTTTATTTTTGTGAGGCAAGCTTTACCAAAAGGGTAACAGATGTCATTTCTGGTTTTAAACACAACTTATTCAGGGGCACTTGGGTGGCTCAGTAGGTTGAGCATCCAACTTCGGCTCAGATCATGATCTCATGGTTTGTGAGTTCGAGTCCCACATCAGGCTCTGTGGTGACAGCTCAGACCCTGGAGCCTGCTTCAGATTCTATGTCTCCCTCTCTTTCTGCTCCTCTCCCACTCACTCTCTGTCTCTCTCTCTTTCAAAAATATACTTATTTTTGCCTTGACAATGTTCTGAAGTATATTGGATTTTCTCTAAAATTGACAGATTCTAAGGGAAATATGTCATTCAGGTGCTTCAGAGTATAGTCAAGTGTACACACACACACACATACTCAAGTGTGTATATATATGTATATATGCATTTATACACATACATACATATAGTCAAGTGTGTGTTTACTACACTTAAAAATTAAAAAATAGCTGAGTCAAGCACAGGTACAAAAGTAAGAATTGACACACATATTAGTGTGCTTAATAAAATGACTATGAATGTCTGAAATACTTTGGGTTTTTTTTGCTTAAATATTCTAAAGAAGACAGGATCTAAAATTAAGAGAAAGAAATATATGTAGGTTTTTGAGATCGTAGCATTTTTGGAAAAAATAGAATAGATCCTTTTACCATTGGTAGAATTTGAAGTATTGTTACTAAAAGTCTAAACTAGAATATGATTGAAATATTTATATTACAGGCTTAGCTAGTTACTTTACTGTTGGGCTTTCCCTTTTGCAAATCCATGTGTTCTAAAACTTATAAACATTGAATAATGTACTTAGAAAAACTTTAGAGATCATTTTTCTTCTGGATCCCCTGCTTACCGAGTTCTCCAAAGGCCCAGAGCTAGTCACTGGTACGGTCAGCACTAAGAACTTGGTTCTCCTCATTCCTAGAATAGTACCCTTGTGGACATTGTCCCTTGTTCTGATAATAGTTCAGACAGCTACAGTGTTTTCATTGTCTTTCTGTGATGCTGGTGGTATAGTAAGAATGCAAAGGACACTATATGAAGTGTATGCATGCATTTAGGTTTTATACTTGCACTGGCATAGGGCAATATTTTCTACATTCTCATCAAAATGAACACAGTTAAAATCCTAACATTTTAATAAATCACATCCAGTGTTTAGCAAATTTTAACTTTAAATGGAGATATTCCATTTTAAAGACTTGACAATGTTCTGAAGTATATTGGATTTTCTCTAAAATTGACAGATTCTAAGGGAAATATGTCATTGAGGTGCTTCAGAGTATAGTCAAGTGTACTCACACACACACTCAAGTGTGTATATATATGTATATATGCATATATACACATACATACATATAGTCAAGTGTGTGTGTATATATACATATATACACACATACATACATACACACACACATAAATACCAAAATTAAATGTAATAAAGGGAAAGGAAATAGGAGAATGGATTTTTCTAGGGAATTGTGAATCTGTATAAATATACGAAGAGAGGGCATGTGATTAACAGTGTTGGTTTAATGGAAGAGTCATAGAGAAATGTTTTTAGTCTCAGATTCCATTTAAACAAACAAACAAACCAAAGGAATAACTGTGCTCTTTTGGAAGATTGATTCCCTGGACACCTTGGAAAAATACAGGCAGATTATGAAATGTTTTAACATGGATGCAATAGAGAGGAAAATTTTTCTCCAAAATTAACTGCTTCAGACTACTATAAAATATTTTAAAGTAATTTATGTTACATAAATGTTTAAACAAATATATTACCATCTTGCATTGTGTATGATAGTTGATTTGTGATTATCTTCACTAATGAAAAATCAAGTCATTTTTATTGGGCTTTAGCATATATCATGTATGTACTTTGATTAGAGATTCAGATTTCTGACTTTATTTATGGTAATATGTAAATCAACTGTAGATATCTGAATTTTTAGATTCTGAATGGCAGAATATAGTCAGTGATATCTATCTATCTATCCTTCTAATCACTAGCTTACAGTGTGTGTATGTATATATACATATATAGATAACCATAAGCCTTCAAACAAATATTTTAATCATAAATTCTAATTTATATAGAGAAAGAAGCAGTTGAAGACATGTCTGTCTGATGATTTTGGCATTGAGAAGGAAAAGCAAATTATTTTCTGACATTTAATGCTGTAAAGAAGATGAAGATGGGATTAATTCCTGAATTACTTATATCCAATTTATTCAGGTTTTCTGCCTCTAACTCCGTTATGATGAGTCATTTACAAACTCTAACATAGGCATCAGAAAAGAACCTAAAACCTGTTTGAATGAGATATTGAAATTAACAACATTATATAATTGTTGCCATGGGGATTATTCTCTCTTTTTAAATTTACCAAGGGATTAAGTAGAAGTCTTCCTCTGAACATATCAAAACCAATGGAACAATGTAATCAACTTATTATTTTATAAGAATTTTAACATTAAGATGAAACACTGCTATAACAGCTCTCTATAAGACCATCTGGAAAGAATATCACTAAATGATTTTGAAAATATTTAGAATAAGATGGTAATGATACTCATACTGTTAACCAATCTATAAACACACATTCAAATAGAAATCTTTGGTGGTCTTAATAAAAATGATAATGTTTTACAAGTTATTTGTTAATACTGCAGTTTATATTTGCTAACATTAAAAATATATTTTCTTATGTATAAAATATGATTAAGACCTATATTTAAGTGTGTGCTCAAAGAGATAAAGTCTTAAAAATGAGACAAATTTAGGAAATGGATAAAAAGAAAATGAAATAATCAGAATGCAAATGATACAGATGAAACTTTAGAAGAAATACTGGCTAATGGCATACATTATGGCTAGTTACATATCCTAGGAGAGTCTTTTAAATTAAGTTGAGTTTGACAATGTGCACCTAATAAAATGCTCTAAATTACCATAATATGTTAGAAGTTGATATACTATACCTAAGTTGGTATAATTTTATGTAGATTTTATGATAGTTTATATATAAAGATTTACTTCAAATTTATTTCTATAGAATTAGTAAATCATATAACTTCTATTTTCAGAAATACATTGTAACTACACTAATTCTAAAAAATATTAACTTGTGAAAATGAAAGAAATATTTAAGTAAAACATGGTAACATGTGGATTTTTATCTCCTCTATGATTTTGAATATTTGTTTTATGGCTCCAAGTAAAGGGTTATTGGTGTAAAGGGAATGTTAAAAGTAACAAGGATGTCTACACATAGAATAATCTGGGAATACATTGTTCCAAGAAACTAGAAGTTACTTTCTAATACTGTCTTTCACTTCAATAAAAATAATATTAAAGATATATATCAAAATGTACTTTCTTTACACTGCCTTAAAGGCAATATAGGTACACTATGACTTAGAAGGCCTCCATCCAATGTTCAATTTTTATATTCAGAGATTCTTTTTTTTTCAGACACATTTTGGCTTATATTTTGTTACATTAAAGCATAATGTCTTGGATAAACAACTAGAATACAGCCCTTAATTTTGTTTTTTTTAATTTTTAATTTTTTTATTTTTTTTTACAGCCCTTAATTTTAAAGTGAATGTTCAAAATAGAAAAAAGCATACATATTTATAGCAAAGTTAACTTTTTTCCAAATGAGAAAATCTAAAGATACACACTTTTGTTTCTTGTTTTTATTAAGATGAGTTTTCTAATTACTTTGCTTTGTAATATATTTAGGACTTTTTTGTTCTAGTGCAAAATATTTTTTAAATATACATGTAAACTATATTTAATTTTCATATCAAAATGAAATTCATATCAATGACTATTGATTGAATTAAGTATGGTATTCCTCAAATTCACCCTTCCAAGTGACTATGTACTTATGAAAAAACATGAGCCTAATTAATGGTCATAAAGTTTCTTTCTAAATTTATAACAGAATATACTGCATTTATTTTTTTTTCACTAGAAGTTATAGTTTTAGGAATCTATCACTTTCAGAATGATGGTCAAAACAGGCTACATTTTATCATCAAATAGAATTTAAGGCCTTATGTTTTCAATACTTTGAATTGTTGTCCTGAAAATACATTTTTATTTGAAAGAAAAGACACAATGACTCTACATTTGTATAAAGGCATAGAGAAGAGTGAATATAACATGAAAAGAAATACACTGATATAGTGAAAACAACGAGAAAACATTGGATAGAGTGGTAACTTGGGCAAAGCAGAGGCCAAATGGTTAGCTTAGCTGACAGAAATATGTTTGTTTAAATTGTATAGGAAGTGGTTAAAGCAGAGCAGCTTTGTGGTAGGGACTGGGAATTTTAGATTTTATATTAGGTAATATGTGCATTTCCTTCAGTGTCCTTAGTAATATGATGAAAATCATGCTTAAGGGAGCATTAATTATAACTTCACAAAAATTAATGGCAGAAGTTACAAGAATGGAGTCTTGATGGAAGTTCTGAGGCATCCTGCTACTAATCGTGTGTAAACTATTCAGGTTCTTGAATGAAAGTAAAAGGTGGCGCTTAAATGAAGCTTTGTTAAGGTTGCATAATATAGTCACAATTAACAGGAGCAAGTCACATGAAGAAGGTCTTTTTGTGTCTACATAGAGTGAATCTGCCACCTTCTCAGGATGGCTTTCTACTATAAGAATAATAACTTAAGAATTTCTGGTAGTAGGGTGTTCTCTATGACCCCTTGATCATTTAGTAGTGTATTATTTAGTTGCCTAAATTCTCAACACATTTATTCAGACTAGCCTTGTTTTAACCAGGTTAGTGGCAAAAAATAATAATAAATAAAAAATGTTTGAAGGAATTGAGAGACCTATATCTCTGTGACTTCATTGCTATTTGCTTTTACTTGCATCATTAGGATTATCAACCCATGTTCTCTACAAGTATCTTTGTTAGTCATCTTTCCATTTTCTAATTGTTAGTTTAACTAAAATTATATCATTTAATCTAAAAATTCACTCAACAGGAAGCATATAAGGGAAAATAGGTCCTTGTATGCTAAGGGTATACCAATGAATGAGGACCTCAATAAAATCCCACTGTGTTTGGAACCCTTACTCTTCTCTCAGGTTATCTCTCATATTATGTATGATGCATGGTTACAAGTATGAGTGTGAGAATCAGTGACAATCTGTATATTAGCCACTAGTGAAATGTAATGTCCTCCAACATTTAGACCAAAAAGAAACTGAAGTATCTGTGCTAATAATTTATTTTTGCTGCTGAAAGGACCACCTTGCCCATCTATTTCCAGTTGCAGTTTTCAGAAAACAGATTCTGAGAAGGAGAAAAGCATGCGAGAAATCTAAGAGTTATTTTCTTGAGATGAACACCTATGGAAAGACAGAGAAAGAGGCAGGATCAGTCATAGGTAGATGGGTGTCATGTTACCTTATACAAGATTTCTGCTTACCTGAAAGTGAGCTCTCAAACATGTTTGAGTTATCCTGAGTTATGGTAAAGGACTTCGGCCTTCCTGGGATGCCCCGAGAAGAACACATGACCTTTGGTGAGGAGATTATCTTCAGCAGTGACAATTCATAAAGAACTCTCACAGCCTAGGGCTTTTTGCTGGCAGCTGGGGTCTGAAAGGGGATCTGTACAGCATATGATAGTATTCATTACAGCATTCCATTTATGGTACTTTTAAAAATGATTATGAAACATAATTACATTATGGCAACAAATGATCTAAGTATAGAGTTTCAGATATATATTTGGTATTTGCTTAATCAATGTAGCCTAGGAGTTGAAACTTCAACAATAAATTCATTTACTCAGTGATTATCACAAATCTGATTGTGTCAATCATTTTCCCGAGGATGCAAGTATCAATAAAGCAGACTGGCATGCAAATGCATAGTGTAATAAAGCATTATAGGTACTTCGATACAAGCATGTATTATTAAGTTCAGGGGAGGCAATGACATTAAATGTTCTATTTTATGTAGGAGGTAAAATAATTAGGGAATCTGGTAAAGCTTCATACCGGGAATAACCTTTGAACTGATTATTAAAAGAGCAGGAGAGGTTGTCTGAGCAGGTGATGGAGTAAAAAAAAAAAAAAAAAAAAAAGAGTATTCATTATAGACAGAGAACAGAATGAATATGATTGATAGGCATTAGGTAGCATAGTGCATGAGAGCAGCACATAGGCTGGGAAGTGCAGTCAGGCATTAGTTCCTGGAGAGGCTGAATTCTTTTGTCAGGAGTCAGAACTTTGCCAATGAGAAATCAGAGTCATTAAAGGGTTTTACACAGGGATAAATATGACAATATTTAAATTTTAGAAAGACCATTCCTGATACTATGCAAAGAATGAAAGAGGAAACTAGTTAATGGAATGTTACAATAGTGAAGAAATTGTAAAAGTAGTAAATACAGGGATAAAAAGAGAATTTAAACATTAAAGATAAAATATTGAAGAACTGTGTCAAAAAAAGAAATTTAAATTTGTATCTTTATATTATTTTTTCTATCCAAGAACAGTGTACATCTTCCATGCATTCAATTCCAATCTCAGTGAGATTTTGGAATTTACTTAATAAATTTATGATTTCCTTCGCATTAAGACAATGCCAAGAGAGCACACCTGGATCATCTGCTTGCTTTCTTTCCTGACAGTAATCTGCTGAGACATAGATTGCAAACCAGCTGCTCAATTTTTTTCTCAAAGATGATGTCATAATGATTATTATTTGACATACTTATTTATTTATGTATTTATTTTAAATATATTGTCAAGTTAGGTAACATACAGTGTATACAGTGTTCTCTTGGGTTTGGGAATAGATTCTATGATTCATTGCTGAGTACTTTACCCCCAAATTCTCAAGATGTCCTATTATGCTTTTCTTTTTTCAGTCTTTTAATTATTGTCATTTTGTTGTCAAATATATATATTTGACATATATATTTAACATATATATAGTCAAGTTAGCTAACATACAGTGTAGTCTTGGCTTCAGGAGTAGATACCTTTGATTCATCACTTACATACAACACCCAGTGCTCATCCCAACAAGGGCCCTCTTCAATACCCATCACCCATTTTCGTCACCCCCATCAACCGTCAGTTTGTACTCTGTATTTAAGAGTCTCTTATTGTTTGCCTTCCCCTCTCTTTGTAACTATTTTTCCCCTTTCCTCCCCCATGGTCTTATTAAGTTTCTCAAATTCCACTTATGAATGAAAACATAAGATATCTGTCTTTATCTAACTGATTTTTTTCACTTAGCATAATAACCTTCAGTTCCATCCATGTTGTTGCAAATGGCAAGATTTCATTCTTTCTCACTGTCAAGTGGTATTCCACCACAAGTAGTATATATACACCATATTTTCTTTATCCATTCATCAGTTGATGGGTATTTGGGCTCTTTCCATAATTTGGCTATTGTTGATAACACTGCTATAAACATTGGGGTACATGTGCCCCTATGAATAAGCACCCTTGTATCCTTTGGATAAATTTCTAGTTGTGCTATTGCTGGGTCATATGGTAATTCTGCTTTTAATTTTTTAACGAATCTCCACACTGTTTTCCAGAGTGGCTACACCAGTTTGCATTCCCACCAACGGTGGAAGAGGGTTCCCCTTTCTCCACATTCTCACCAACATCTGTTGTTTCCTGAGTTGTTAATGTTAGCCATTCTAACTGGTGTGAGTGGTACCTCAGTGTGGTTTTGATTTGTATTTCCCTGATGATGAGTCATGGTGAGCATCTTTTCATGTGTCTGTCAACCACTTTGGAAAAGTGTTCTATTCATGTCTTCTGCCCATTTCTTCACTGGATTATTTGTTTTCCAGGGGATTGAGTTTGTTAAGTTCTTTATAGATTTTGATACTAATCCTTTATCTGATATGTCAATTGCAAATATCTTCTCCCATTCAGTCCGTTGATGTTTAGTTTTGCTGATTATTTCCTTCGCTTTTTATCTTGATGTGATCCCAATAGTTCATTTATTATGCTTTGTTTCCCTTACTTTCGGAGACATGCACATTTTTAAAATTTATTTAGATATTAGATTACTCCTAAGGTTATACTTCCACAAACAAAACTCTTTTATTTTCATTTAGTTCTTAAAAGATTTTGCAAAATTTCTTTCCTTGAAATTTGTATGAATTTCATTGCTACCAACTATGTATGATAATAATATTACTACTGCAACATTGATGGATTTATTTTGATTTAACTGCTTCTACTTCTTAATTGATATAAACTTTTTTATCCAGATTATTGTATGATTTGATTTTAGTAATTCAAAACCATACACCAATATGATATTTTTTCCATAGATCCTCTAATCTATTTTGTGAGCTACTGGTTTAACTTTCTTTGGCAAAGCTGGAACAAGATTCATAACTTTCTCCATAACTCTTATACATTTACTATATGTTCTCTTTTGTTTTTTCCCTTAAATCTGTGTCCAGTATAACCATCAGGACTCCAGACTTCACTTTACTAAAAGATGGATCTGTTCTCCAGATTGTGTATCTTCAAGTCCTGGAAGCTGCAGTGAAGGATGGGAATGACTTCTTCAATTTTCTTACTCAACTCCTAGCCCATTACCTAGCTCCTGCTCTGACCTCTTCACTGTCATACTGATAGGGGAGATAACACTAAAGAAAAAAAAAACATGGAACAATCTTTTTGCTAGTGATGTTCACCATCTGGTGTTAATACATAAAGCTAATGCTCTCTTAGGGACAATTGTTTTTTTTTCCTGTAAATATTCTTGTTAGTCTCTTCCATATACAATTCCCCATATCAAAATATGTCTTCTCCAGGTGGCACTGTTATTCCCTGAGAATCTACTGTTTCTTGGAAATTGGTGATTTTTCCCAATTTTTAGACTTTATTTTTTTAATGTTTATTTACTTATTTTTGAGAGAGAGGACACAAACGAGGAAGGGGCAGAAAGAGAGAGAGAGAGGGAGACACAGAATCTGAACTGACTGAGCTACCCAGATGCCTCGATTTTTCCCATTTTTTAAATTCTCAGATGATACTCTTAAAAATCTTCCCTCTCAAGATGGCTCCAGATCATGTGACCCCTTTAATCAGGTACCTTTGTCCCTAAGTAGGTTGAAATACTGCTTTTTCCTAATGCAGTACTTCCCCTCATTCTCTGCTTTGCATCTCAGTCCAATTTAGCCACAGCCTCTCATGTCATCTTTATGATCCCCAAACTAAAACTCTCTGAGTAGTTGATCTTCTTGAAGGATCTATTGCTGGCTTGTGGTTTAGGGAAACACTCTCCTCCTGCCTCTAACAGGGAGATAAGGAGATAAGGTACAATGTACTGACAAATCCTTGCAAAATAATCTTTTGTTTGATAAAAATCCTATTACACTTGATTTAATTTTTCTTTACTAAATTTCTTATATCTTGATTGAATTACTTGTATTTGTATCAGAACTTTTTTTTTCCTATAAAGTCTTAATTGCATTATATATTTTTTCATGGCATTGCTATTTGGTTTCATCAGGGACTTATAAGTGGATATATGCACCTTTAGAAATTGGCACTATGTTTTTTCAGCTCACTTAGTAGGACTCACTGAAAGAATAATTCATTACTGTTTATTTCAATTTATTCTAGAATATCGCTTTATAATTCTCTGAAAAAGAAATGCTGAATTCATGTAGTGGTTGGCTCATGCACCTTTGGAAGCAAGCAGTCTAATAGTTCTATACTTAAATGGATCTAGAAATATAGAACTAAAACATCTATTACACAAGATTCTTGAGTATATATTTTCTGTATATTTAAAATGCATAGAGTGGGTATTACTATAATAGGAAAAATTGGTGTACCAAGATTAACTGCTTATTTCTTTATAACTAAACACTACTTAGGTCTTGAATCTTATTTTTATATAAAGGAAAATCAATCTTGACATTTAGAAGTGAAATTAATAATCCCATTTATTTTTCTTAGTTTGTTCTTGGCATAAGGAGTCAAGATTATCACCCTTACTATTCTTCTTTTCCTTCTAAAGAAGACTTACCCTTGAGTAAATAATGAGAAGATATGAAATTTAGGGAGTCCTGAAAAAAGCTATGTTGGTTATGACAGACATAAAAATACAACACTCAGATCCCTCCTCAGGAAAGGACTTACTGCCTACCTGCAGAGAAGGTAGTTAGCTAAGAGCCTCAATCTTCAGCTCAGCTTTGGAGCCAAGGTCACACCATTCTCACGGTGGATCCTGTTAATCAAGACAGTGGTATCCAGGGATATAATAGCTAATAATAAAAAGCCAATAATAGCAAGGTAGTCATCCTAAGATCTAGTCATTTGTACCCAACATGGATCTAATTGTCTATATTTGCTCTGAAGATCACTGTTGGATTGATGGAGACTTTGTTAAATCATCTCCACTAAAGCCTTCCCCTTCTCAATCTTGTTTCAACTCTTTCTCTTTTATTAATGTTATCTCCGAATAAATATTTGTGCTCCTAAGTATATCTCAGGGTCAGCTTCCCTGAGTATTCAAAACTAACACACCTCATGTATATAAAGAGGACTTCTGTTTCTTCTCAGATGTTATTGTTCCCACGTCTGAGTTTGCTACTAATGAGATTCACTGATTTATCTCCTTTGTTCTTGGTTCCTTGGTCTTTTTCTTGATTTCATTCTTGCTGAAGGTGCTTTGATCCTTCTGTTCTGGGGTCATGATCCTGGAAGAGATACAGCTGCCAACTTCTTGATTTGACCTAGAGGCCTCACCAATCCCACATGTCCATTCTTCTTCCTTACTCCTCATGGGCAGTGTGAGAAACTTTTGTGTATAGAAAATTCAAAGGAGGGATAACATAATAACTCTTTAAATATGAGTTGGTACAATGTCTCCTATAGAGTTATTGATTTTTTTTATTTCAATGTCATTAATAATGGTTAATCTTCACAAAAATAGTTGTTTTCCCTGGCTTAAACAAGAAAAAAAAGGAAAGGTTTTCTCAGATCTGGTTCACTCCACCTGGTGTTTCTGTTTCCTGATACCTGGGACTAGAGCAAGAGGTATTTCTCAGATACTTCCTACTCACAGTCCTTTGCTTCTCCTTTTTCAACCATCCTTTTTAATGAGAAGTGTCAGTGTACATTTTGTTCACTCTATGATTTAAGGTATAGTTCAAGGTCCTTCACATTTAATAGTCAAAGGCAATCCTTAGTGGAAAGAGGGAAGGGAAGATAGGGTAAGGAAGGAAGGTAAGAGAGACACAGAGACAGAGAGAGAAAGAAAGAAAGGGATTCAAAGGCATAGAGCTCTTAAAAAGTTAAGATTATTTTTACTTTAAAAACGTAAAATAGGGGTGTCCAGGTGGTTTAGTTAAGCGTCTGACTCTTGATTTTGGCTCAGGTTGTGATCTCACAGTCATGAGATTGGGCTCTGTGTTGAGCATGGGGCTTGCTTAAGAATCTCTCTCTCTCTCTCTCTCTCTCTCTCTCTCTCTTGCTCTCTCTCCCTCTCTCTCTCTCCCTCTTCCCCTCTTCCAGCTTACACCCTCTCTTCCTTTATCTCAGAAATAAATAAATAAATAAATAAATAAATAAATAAATAATAAAAAATGTATGGGGCATCTGGTTGGTTCAATCAGTTGAGCATCCGACTTTGGTTCAGGTCATGATCTCACAGTTCATTCATTTGAGCTCCACATTGGGCTCTTTGCTGACAGCTCAGAGCTTGGAACCTGCTTGGAGCCTGCTTTGGATTCTGTGTCTCCCTCTCTCTCTGCCCCTCCCTGGCTCACATTCTGTCTCTGTCTCTCTCAAAACATTTAAAAAACTTTTTTAATGTAAAAGAAATTGACTCTATTTCAAATGTATCTGCCAACCTGGTTGGCTCAGTCGGTTGAGTGTCTGACTTCAGGTCTGGTCATGATCTTGCAGTTTGTGAATTCCACCCCAAGTCAGGCTCTGTGCTGACAGTTCAGAACCTGGAGCCTGTTTCAGATTTGGTGTCTCCTTCTCTCTGCCCCTTCCCCACTCACACTCTGTTCTCTCTCTCTCAAAAATAAATAAACATAAAAAATTTTTCAAATGTATCTTTTTAACCAGAGGGCAGTAGGTATTGAAAATTGTCACTTCTTAATTTTTAAAAAATGTTTATTAATTTATGAGAGGCGGATAGAGACAGAGCACAGGTCAGGGAGGGGCAGAGTGAGAGGGAGCACAGGATCTGAAGCAGGCTCCAGGCTCAGAACTTTCAGCACAAATCTGATGTGGGTTTCAAAACCATGAACTGCAAGATCATGACCTGTGCTGAAGTTGGTCACTTAACCGACTGAGCCACCCAGGTGCCCCGAAAATTGTCACTTCTTACAGGAGTGCTGATTAATAGGGTCACATGTACCCCAATGTTCATAGCAGCACTATCAAAAATAGCCAAATTATGGAAAGAGCTCAAATGTCCATCAACTGATGAATCAATAAAGATGTGGTACACACACACACACACACACACACACACACACCATGGAATACTACTTGGCAATGAAAAATAATGAAATCTTGCTATTACGCAAAGTAAAGTAAGTCAATCACAGAAAGACAAATATCTTATGTTTTCATCATATGTTGAAGTTGAGAAACTTAACAGAATAACATGGGGGAAGGGAAAGAAAAAAGATTAGTTTCAAAAAGACAGGGAGGCAAACTATAAGAGGCTCCTAAATGCAGAGAACAAACTGAATGTTGATGGGGCGGTGGGGGGGTGGAAATGAGCAATGGGCACTGAGGAGGGCAATTGTTGGGATAAGCACTGGGTATTGTATGTAAGTGATGAAGCATGGGGATCTACTCCCAAAGGCAAGAGCATACTGTATATACACTGTATATGAGCTAACTTGACAATTAAATAAAAAGAACTAAAGAAAGAAAATTGTCACTTCTGCTGAAATGTAGTATAATGGGTACAGTGGTGAGAGCAGGGCAGAGAAAAACTGCCTCAGCTAAATCAGAACTTCCTACTACTTTTCTCTTTCTAAAAAGTCCTTGTGCCTTTAAGGTGAATTTGCTTGTACTGTTTATTACTTTGAAGAGTGTATTTGCCTGCACTAGATGTTGCTCACAATACTCTTAGTGGGCTCTCCTGTTTTTTTCTACCCATCCATGAATCTCACATGAGAATACAAACTGAACATTGCATGAATGAGGACAAGCCTTAATGATTTAAAAAAGCAGAATAAGAAAATACCACTATTGATTTTGTTGCTGTATTTTTCAATTAAAGAATTTAACACACTGTTATGCGGGTGCTTATAAATAGAGAGAGGAAGGAAGGAAGGAGGGAAGGAAGGAAGGGAGGGAGGGAGGGAGGAAGGAAGGAAGAAAAAAGAAAAGGAAAAAATGCAGAATTAGGGAACTATCGTTGCTTAAAACCAGTAAGAAATTTACACTGGGGATGGGACTGAGAGGTACTTTTACAGACATAAACTCAAGAGAGTACTTGATTTCTTGCTATCTGTAATTATATCTCAATATTTATCTCCTAATAATTTTACTTAGCTGTTAAACCCACATTTCTCCTAATGGTTTTAAAATTGAATTTTGCCAATTAATGGTCAACTTACTCATCCCAGCCCTTTTTCTTAGTATTGTTTTTTTTGGGGAAAAATAATTCAATTAAAGATTTTTCTTCTCCTTTTTGTTTCCTTCCCAAGGGATAACTAAATTCCTGAGTGTTTAATATGAGTTGGGCATCAGTATAAAGAATCATCAATTTCTTCAATTTTATCTCAATTTATTCTGATATCAACTAATTGATGTATTATTTTGTTATCATTTTGTATTTCCCTTTTGCTCTTTTCTGATCTCTGAACATTGGCTAACTAATAACAGAACTGAAAACCATCCATATGCATCCATTGGTAACTAGAAGCACAATGAAATTATTCTTTTCGACAACATCAATAACCTACTATTTTCTCAAGCCTCTGTTTATCTCCTAACTTTTGCTTAGCACTTTTCCTATCAGCCCAGCAAGAAATATTGTATTCCTTAAACACATGATCCTAATTTTATTTTTATCAGCAGTCTGATATATTTCTTTTAATTTTGGTTATTTATATCCTTAAAATTTTTCATGTAGATTTTAAGCATTTGGTATATAGGATCATTTATTAAACAAACTTATTTCACTTTAATACCTGTCTGTGTTATTTAAAACCCTGTATATTTAATACATGCCTATATATTATCACTCACTAAATGTGATTTAATAAAATTATGGCTCAAATGATGGAGGCCATGTTTCATAGGACATAAAAATATATCCTAGGTAGAAATTAATCTCTGCAGAGGAATTTGAAGACTTTAGATTAAGAGTTTTGTTTTATTAATTATCACTGTAATGCTGAGTTAAAAGTTATGTTAATACTAGGATTTAGATCTGTTTAACTATGTCCACCAAAAGTAAAACTATTGTTTGTGTTTAATAGACTGCTCAATGGAAGTAGCTACTTATTAAGAAATTAATAAGTTAATCTTATTAAATAATCAATAATTAGTTTTAAGAAAAAGTATATACAATCTGTAAATAAGGCAATAAATAAATATATAACCCTACAATGTCATACTAGAACATTTCTTAATAAGGGCATCTAAGAATAATCCATTTAGAAAAATGTAACCATGTAGTATTTACTATGGTTTAGCCTTTATAAAGTTAGATGTTGCCTAATGCAAATCAATAAGATCCAAAAGATTTTTTTCACTAGTTTAGATAAAATAGCCCCTAAATTTATGTTTTATTATCCTATGGCACATTAGTCTGTTTTAGATTCAACTGGGCAATTTCATTGTAGGATCCATATATATCTTTATCTTTAGCCATATCTATATATAAATCAAAAGAGTTTTTCATACTCTTTTTGATCAGCTATTTCATCTTCCTGTTCTCTTATTAATAAGCTAACATTTTTATTTGTTTTCACTCTGTATATGTGTGAAAATTATGTGTTTAACATTTTTAAAGTTATGGCACTGTCCATCAATAAAAATAATTGAACTAGTTTGTGTTTATAACATTCCATTTTGCAAGATTGTATCATTACATTTAAATGAAGAAAAAAATGCTTTGGTCTATTTTAAAAACACAGGGAAATAAAGTTTTATTACCCCTTAATGATGTCCCTATATATTATGCCCCAAAAGAATCACATTAACTTCCTTTTTTACAGTCAATATGCATGGCATTACACAGCTAACATTCTGATATTGAGTCTCCTATTGGAAAGAGAACAAAGTTTCGACATAATCCAGGTTAGAAAAAATGCATCCTTTCTGAATCTGGCTGCATTTTTACTTATGTTTCAAATTATTCTAGGATCTTCAAATAAGGATTTGAGGAAAAAATGTTGAAAATAAATTCGTAATTAATTAATTTAAATGTGTTAAATGATCTCTTACATGGAAACTAATGTTAGTATAAATGCTTTGCACATTTATCTTGATCCCATTAAATGTCATCATTGCTTTATTAATAAAGAGAAGGAAAATAGAATTATATTTATCAATAATGCTATGTGCTGTTTGTGAGTGGTATACAAATTGCCATCTGTTTGAAAGCATTTTTCTCAGAGCGACATAGACCAGAGTTGGTTCTATATGAGTGCTTTTAACAGAAAGGGTCACTGGTATAGCTAAATCCCTTTATATTCCAAAATAACTTAATGTTTAAGTATGCTTAAATCAAATGATAAAGGATATTTACTTACATACATTTAAGAGCTTACTAAATTAGCAAAGCAGGTGTGTATTTCAAAACACAATAGTTTTGTTGAGATAATGCACATTTCTCTTTCTCTTTCCTATTCTGGCTATTTTATAAAGTCAGTTCTTTCACATTGGCACCACAGCGTGGCCAAAGGGAGAGAGAAAAGAGTGAAGAAAGTGATGGTTTTACTAACCTTCAATAATAGGTACCAACAGAGCTAGATAGTAACTATACATCATAATCATGTTGAATATAACATGCAGTTTATGTGTTTTTAGGAGTTGAAGAGGGTAGTAAAAGAAAGAGGGCAAGGGAAAAAAATACAGTTCCTAGAAAATCTTTTGGTTCTTTTGTTTATGAAAATCATTGTATTATCCCTTTCATCACTTTTCCTCAACAGTTAAACCATTTGTGGATCATAAGAGGTACTTTCACTTTCCTATAAATGTCAGCAAGAATGCTAGGGATTTGGATTGTGTGCCTAGAATATAGTCAATTTACTAAGTTTCTTTAGGTAATATTTTTCATATTATGTGAAAAACAGTTAATTTTATTAACAAATTAATTTACTCATATATTTGGCCATTTGAGTACTTATTATGATTTATGTCATTTATGTATTTGTCATTTAAAAGTATAAATCTAAAAAAAATAAATGTAAAACTCCGACACTTTAAATTTACACAATTAGGTAAATATTGGTAAAAAGGATTGGAGTATTTTTTCTAAACATCATTACCAACAACATACTAATAAGCTTGTAATGCAGGCCATAAATTATTATTTTAATGGGTTAGCTCTTATTACCTATATTTTTTAAGTGACATAACTAGCACTTCAGGCAACTTTAAAGAAGTTGTCCAAATTTCTATAACTAATGAGTTGTAGACTCGTAATTTTTACTGAAGTTTTTATAACTCTCTATATAAAGGGCTCAGGCTCTTTCTATAGTTCAAACATGAAAACACTATATATTTTATATTTAAATATCATTATATTAAATAATTTATTATTTAAATTAAAATGAATTAAAAATTATATTAAATATTGTTTAAATATATATTCAATTAATGTGAAATATATACTGTCAGGATGTAAAATTTTGAAGTAGGAAGTCATCTGTGTAAATAGTACAGTTGAGGCTGTAAGAACTGATGAGTTAACTGAGAGAGAGAAAATGTTGTGGGATCATTGAACCTGAAGGTCTCAAAAGAATTCTTGAGACATTTTACGGTGCAACTTAGTAAGTTTATCTAAGTAGCACAGTGACGGGACCCATGGACAGAAAGAGCTGCACTTTTTTATGTACAAATCTGGTGGTTATGTATGCTTAGTGCTCAAGGAGGAGAGGACTTTCAAGAAGTGCTAGGTCATAAATGTCTTTGATTTCTACTAATAAAACTACTTTTGCCAAGGTTTCTCTGATGTTTATCATTCAGTTTGATATTATCTATCACTGAATTTACAGGCAGTCATGAGACTCTTTAAGAATGCAGCAATAAGCAGGTATTTGACCCTTATCAAAAATTTTCAGGCTATAGGTCAGCCTTCTGATTTCAAGGTGAACATTTTTCTGCTTCTATCCCTCATCAGTAATACCTAAACCTAAATTTTATTATGATACATGCTCCAATTAGGAAGATGAAATAGAGCCAGTAATGGAGTAAGTTTATAAACCTTAATATGTGAAATGTGTGAAGTCAATGAGGATAAGAGAGGCACTTGTCTAGAGAAGAAAGTGGTGGTGGTAATTAGTTCCAGGTGGAAATGTTCCAGGTAGGCTAGAAAATTGAAGGGTGAGAGAAGCCCCATTTTTAATTTTGCCTTCTGTTTTCAAAGACATAACTCTATCTTGTAGAAGTGGTTTAGAAACTGCCAAACCATTCGCACACTACGAATCAGTGTCATGAGATCAATTCTGTGTTGATATAAGCAAGTTGAGAATATGGCAAAATTGATAGGCATATTTTGTTGATCTAGTGAACTGCTACATAATCTTTAACTACATTTAGTCCATTTCTTCTTTTTTTTCCCCACTTAGTCCATTTTATGTACTGGGTTACAGATTAGTTGCAGGCTTAGAATAAATTGGTTTAATAAATGCTTATTGAGTGCTTCAATGTGTCTCAGATACTAAAAAGATATATTGGTGAATGAGATAAAAATATTCCTGATCTTATGGAGCTGAAATTGTAGTGGTAGGAAATACAATAGAAAAATAAATATTAAACATAACAATTTTGTATTTTGAAAAGTGGTATTTAAGATAATAATAATACTAGAACCAGGAAAACAAAATAGACACAGAATAACCAGTGATGTTATACATTAGGTAGCTTTTGTCTGAAGAGAAATTAAGACATGAAAGAGAGAATCACTGTGTCCAGATTCTCTGAGAAGTAGATGTCCTGATGATCTTAAATTTTTAAGGATTTTCTTAGAGAGGGGCACCTGGGTCGCTCAGTTGGTTGTGTCCAACTCACGGTTTCAGCTCAGGTTATGATCCCAGGGTTGTGGGATTGAGCCTTGCATTGGGCTCCGTGCTGAGGGTGGAGCCTGCTTAAGATTCTCTCTCTCTCTCTCTCTCTCTCTCTCTCTCTCTCTCTCCCCCTCCCTCCCTCCCTCCATCTGCCCCTCTTCCCCACTTCTGCTTGCTCTCTCTCTCTCTAAAATTTTTTTTAAAAAATTAAAATTAAATAAAAAGAAATGTTCCTAGGGAAAACCTGTGAGAAATTGGGTCAAGTCTGGACAAGTCTGGAAGAGCTGTAGGAGTTCATTATAAGTATGATCCTGAGTCAAAGAGAGAGGAAGGAAAGATTGAAAGTGAAATTGGGGGTGCCCGGCTGGCTCAGTCTGTTGAGCGTCTGGCTTCCGCTCAGGTCATGTCCTCATGGTTCATGGGTTCGAGCCCCGCGTCAGGCTCTGTGCTGACAGCTAGCTCAGAGCCTGGAGTCTGTCTTCAGATTCTGTGTCTCCCTCTCTGTCTCTGACCCTCCCCTGCTTGTGCTGTCTCTCTCTCTTTCAAAAATAAATAAAACATTTTTAAAAAATTAAAAAAATAAAAAAAGAAAGTGGAATTGCAGCCTAAGAAAAGTTTGGAAAGGTCAAGTGGAGTCCTAGAACCAAAGTCAGCCATCAGAGGATTACTGTGCCTCCTAGGGAGGAGTCTGCCTTAATATCCTTGCCATGTCCATCTCTTGACCCAGAGCAGTTTGTGGGAAGCATGGGCTTTGGTGGAAACCCAAAGATAAATTTCAGGACCAACATAAATTTGAATCTCTGTGATTGGCTATCTGGCAGATGAATTTTCCTGGCTGTGCCCAAAAGCCACCCAGGAGATGGAATTTCTTGGTAGAGAGGATTCATGGCATTGAAGTGGGAAAGGGGATTACATAGTAGGGATATAAAGAAGGCTGGCAGGACCAAAGAGTAGTATGCAACAGGAAGATTGCAATGATACACTGATAGGAAAAGTAGGCTTGATTCACATTCTATAGGATCTTTCAGACCACAATAAAAAGTTTTGATTTTTCAAAAATAAATTATAGAGTTTTAATCAAGGGAGTGTCATTTTTCTATCAATATTATTACATAGTTCTGACTTTTGTGTAGAGAAAAGATTAGGTGTGAATAAACTCAAGGCAGGGAGGCAAAGGAGCATACTGCCTTGAGAGAGAGGTGGATTGGACTATAAAATGGTAATGGAAGTGAAGTGAGTAGTTTTATTTTTAAAGTATATTGTTAAGATAAAGTCTGTAATTTATTATTGGGTTAGATATGGGGTTTCCAGGAAGGACAGGAGGAATAAAGAATTATGCTTGACTTTGCACATAGGCTCTATAACTTAATATAGGGAAAGGAGAAAGGTGTAGGGTTTTTTGTTGAAGTTATTTTTTCTTTCTTTTTTTCTGATTATAAATCTTTGTTTATTGTAGTAAACTTAGAGAATCAATCAGTGTAAGGAGAATAGTGCACATGTTCTATATACAATGGCAGGTTTTTTGGAAATGATTTTAAAGTTATCCCCAGATATTATGTGCATGTATTTCATGATTAAGACTATGCAGTAAACCCAATATTATTATTCGTACCTTCTTTTTCATAATATGAAGACATTTTGATTCGTACATAATATTATAACATCGATACAAAGAATTGGTATAACTTTTTCCCTCACATGTAGACATTTAGGTTATTTTTTTCCTTATTAATACTATGTTAAGATCTTTAGGAACTAATTATATTTGTGAATTTCTAATTGATTTTGAAACAAATCCAACTTAGATAATGAATACTTACAAAGTTTTCCACAGCCTTTCACGATTCTGTCAGAAGTGGATGAAAATGCTCAGGTTGTCATTCTCTCACCACCATCATAGGGAGCCATTTGATAATCCCTTGTAACCACATTAGAATCAATGTAGTAAAAATTGCCTTTAAAACGTATCCTTAATCTAGAATTATATTACCTTTATTAAGGATTAATTTTTATTTCCTCAATTAAGAGCTTACAGTTTTCCAATAATGAATAAAAATGATCTAAACATGGAAAATATATATTTAACATTCAATAACTCTTAGGCTGGTAGATATTACTACTTACCTTGATTTTTTTTTTTTTTTTGCCTTGTGACAAAATGTCTTAAATGAGATTTTACCTCCTAGGTAATATGGTCTGTTTTATATCATTTCCTTTTACAACTGTAATGATCAAACTGTTTAGAGCAGTATGAATTTCTTGATCCTGTGGCTATAACAACATAGCCTTGATGGTTCCCCAAAGCACACTAAATATTGACACTTAAAATGAAGAACAATTACTCTAAGTCAATGACATTCTGCTGGATAACCTTAGGATTTCTTTGCTAACTTCACTTAGCTGTAGTTCTTGCTGAATACACATGCACAAAATATGTGAGATCTCTACCTAAGAAGACAGTATCACATGCTGTAATTCTAGATTCAAAAAAAAATATCTATGCAATACTCTCAAGCAGTGTCTTCCATTGTCAAAAGGTTTAGTTAATTTGAGCTCAAATTTGTCAGTCTGGGCTTGACCAACCCACCAAATCCAGAAAAATTTAAGCTTGTTTGACAAACACTTGTCACTAAAATTTTCTAACTAATCGTGCTATTTTCCTTTGAAACATTTATTTAAATAAAATAATAAACTATTATTAAAGCATGAGACATGCCCTGCTATATACAGACTTTACCCATAATAAGGTTGAAGCATTTGTTCTTATTGTCTCCTGAAATTGTTGGTACACTGACCATCAATTTGTCCTTTTCCATGGCATATATCCCTAGATCATTTTGAAAAACTTGATAGAGGGATACATAATCCCATTTAACAAATGAGATTCTTGAAGATCAGACTCTTTCTAACACAATAAATACAGGAGAGAAAAAATATTTACCTTCAGATGTGGAACCAATTTTCCCAAAATAATAATATATTTTAACAAAGAATCATATCCAAAAAATGTATATCTTGCCAATGTAAACTTTTATATACTAATATGATAATAAAATACATAAGACTAAATACTTAAGATTAATATGAAGAAACATAATGACTGGAAAATTTTTAATAATTTTAAAAAATAACAAAAAGCAATGGATAATGAAAGAGGTAGTAAATTGCTTATATTTAGACAAGTTATGTAACTTTTCTTTTCTGACATATTTATTAGTTGTACTTAATTTTAAATGTTTGATTTTTTTTACTTTATTGATCCAAGAAGAATAGATCAGATATAGATTTTGAACTAGACATCCTAAGTATAAATTAGTATTGGGATTAATTTAAATTCATGCTCTTTTAGACTATTATTATTTATCCAAAGGATACATATGATCATTGCTAAATAGTCCAAAAAGAAAAGCCATCATTTTTATACAGAATAGTAATCTGTGGTGCTTTGGGAAATTTTCCAGAGTGGAATCATGAAAATATATTTCATTGAAAAAGTAGAGAAATAATAAAATTTATATTGATAGAACACATTAGTTAGTTAACATCAGAGATGCCTAAAATATGAAAATCAATTTTGGCATGCCTTACCTATTTTGTAGTATAAAATATGTAAGAAGAACAAAGCAAATATCAATGTGCTGACTAGCTGAAGAAATAGAAGATAACAAATGCTTCTTCAAAAATCCTTACTGTGACTTATATTTTACTCTTAGAGTGTCTTTTGATAAAATTTTTTCTTATTTTTAATCTAATTCAATTTATCAACATTTTCTTAAAAGGTATTTTCTAACTACCTTTAAAGAAAATTATCTACTTTTGGGGTGGCTGGGTGGCTCAGTTTGTTAAGTGTCCAACATCAGCTCAGGTCATGATCTTGCAGTTTGTGGGTGCAAGCCCCGCACTGGTCTCTGAGCTGACAGCTCAGAGCCTGGAACCTGCTTCAGATTCTGTGTCTCCCTCTCTCTCTGCCCCTGCCCTGCTCATGCTCTGTCTCTCTCTCTCTCTCTCTCTCAAAAATAAACATGAAAAAAAAAAAAAAGAAAATTATCTACTCTAAAATAATATATTCTAATTTAACTTAACCTTTTCTAAATTTATAAAAACATCTATGTTTCACTTTTCTGTGATCCACTAGAAATGTACTTTACAGTGTAAAATAAAATAAAATAAAATTTTTCATATAGGTAAATACTTTTCCTAGTAATATCAGTTAAACAAGCCATACACTTCCAATAGAACTTAGACGCCATTTTGACATTTATATGTGCTTTTTTCTACTCTTTAGTTTCATTAGTTTATTTTCTATCTCTATGAAAACTTATACTGTCTTAATAGGGTATTTTAATAACTTTTAATTTTACTAGAAAATACTTCCATATTTTATTCTCCCTTTACTGCCTTGATTTTCTTGGTCTTTTGTCCTACTGAATATGTTTTAGAGGAAATTCACATTGCAATTTATAAAACAAAATATAAAACATCATGAACAACTTGGGTAACCCCAAGAAAGGAAAGTATATTTAATATTAGAAGTTATTTATATAATTAATCATATTAACAGTTTGAGGTATAAATGATTGCCTTTTTTTCCCTGTATTTTCTCCTTTCTTTGGATCATTTTAGGTTTTCTTTGCTGCAGCCCAGATAGTAATTGCAGATATCATACATTTTAAAAAATATTTGTGATAGTCATTCTGACCAGTTTCTTTTATTATAATCTCTATGGCTTAATTTTTCTGGAAAAAATTGTCTATTTTTATGGTCTTTCTGTAGTTCCTTTGCTTTAATCATGCTACTTTTCTGCTTTGAGGACTTAGAAATTGTTTCTACACATTTAGAAAATGTTTCTAAAATAATTAAACCTAGCTAGATTCATTCAGTCATTAAGTTATTATATGAATCCAGTCCTGAACTTTTAAACCTGCATTCTTTTAATAAAAATTCCTTTTCTAGATCTAACATCTGTTCTTTGTATGAGAGCAGTTTAAATGATCAGTACTTTCATATTTTTCTCTGCAAAATGGAGCTAGTGATACCAATAGTAATAATAGTACTAGTGAAAAATGACTGGCTTAATGCCTGACATAGAGTAGGTATGAGAAAACTATTGGTTAAATAAGAATATTACAATTTTTATGACCAACATTATACTAGTTCATATTATAAAGACCCTTATAATGTTCTAAGCACCATTTTGTGAATTAATTTCTTTTACCTCTGTCAAACTTCAAGTGATGGAGCAAAACCAGCATTATGTTATACTTAAACACTTAAGACTTGACCTAGTCATGTCTGGGTTTGAATATTGGCTCCATAACAATATATTCATAATTTTGGAAAATTATTTAACTTCTCTGCATCTTAGTTTCCTCATAGGTAAAATGGTGCTGATAAGTTGATAGGAGGATTAATGTGAGCTTTAAAAGCAATGCCTGGGGGCACCTGCGTGGCTGAGTGGGTTAACCTCTGGCCCTTGATTATGGCCCAGTCATGATCTCATGGTGATAAGACTGAGCCCCCAGGTGGGCCCTGTGCTGGGCACGGAACCTGCTTAAGATTCTCTAATATTCTCTCCCTCTGCCTCTGTTCTTCCCCCTGTTTGTGCTCTCTCTCTCTCTCTTAAAAAAAAAAAAAAAAAAAGAAACAAAAAAGAAAAAGAAAAGAAAAGAAAAGAAAGCAACGCTTGTAACACTGTAACATAATGTGTTGTATTGTTTCTTAAAAGATATATGTTAGCTATGCTGTATACCTAAAATTAATTAATGTAACATTGTGTGTCAGCAATCCAGAAAAAAGATGAAGTGTTAATATTTTAACACTTGAGAAATCTAAGGCACAGAGAGAATAATCAAATATCTCATGGTCATTGTAGCTAATATTAGGTGACATATATTAGATTCTTCTATCATTTCTTAAGA
The DNA here is from genome assembly GCA_028646485.1 of Cryptoprocta ferox. Lineage (NCBI taxonomy): Eukaryota > Metazoa > Chordata > Mammalia > Carnivora > Eupleridae > Cryptoprocta > Cryptoprocta ferox. The sequence continues at coordinate 46,733,222 of CM053566.1, read as the reverse complement.
CTATCCATGATAGGCACACCTAACAAAAGGAGAAGTTTAAGTTTTGAAGTTAGTATTTACAGTTTACAAAATACATGTAACATGCATGGCTAATAAAATATGGAAACCTGAGAGAGGGATTAATGAATCATGGGAACACTATACAAATATAGTGTAAAATAATTTGGGGCCATTTCAATAAAAATAAAATAAAAACAAGGTAAAACAATTAATTTTCAGTTACTTTTAAACATATACAAACCCAGTCACAAAGCGTGTTGAAACTTTTAAACATTTCAACTACAGCCTATTTACCTGGACCTGCTTCAGGATCATATCCTTTTATGACTCACTGCAAGGTGATCGAAACATAAATAGTTTTAGGAAGGGTGGAAATAGGATTTGAAAAATAAAAACTGAAATGTGAAGAGAGAATATTTAATACACACACTCTGCAAAGAAAAAAAAATCTGAGATACTAACAAGTGAAAATGTGAGAGCCAGGTGTATATAACAGAGAGAGGACATATCCCTTTCTGTTATATGAAGGAGAAATGGATTTATTTAGATCAGCAAACATGAGGTTTTTGAATAGAAGGGGAGAGATGGAAAAATAAAATAGTTCACACACACACACACACACACACATATATATTTATACATATATATGTATATTTTGTCTTGTAAATGTATTTGGCTATTGGTCAGTTATAGAAACAGTTTTATAAACATTAAAAACAAATGCTTCACAAAGCCATTGTAATTATCTTAGAATATTAAACTACTTAAACTGCCTATGATTTTTTGTATAGACTCCGCTAAAAAAAAAAAAAAAAAACATTAGTAATGGAATACTATTCTGAGTGACTTCACATGGGAAGCCATTTAATACTTCTCTTTAGTTTTTTCAAAGCTCTTGATTTAACAGAGTAAACAAGTTTTAAGTACAAACCTAAAGGACAGCTTAATCTTACAATCATTTCCCCTTATGCTGCAGGCTTCCATTTTAGCTTTATTCATTACAGCCCTAAAGCTTCTGCTTTCTAAATGTGTAGGTTAGAGAAAGTACCTTGGAGCTCACCTGCTCAAGATTAATAATATCACTCCAAGAAGATTAGAGCTATTACTCTTCCTGACCTGATCCAAATGGTACAAATGGGATTTTAAGGATGATGTCTGTTCAGAGATCCAACAGAGTGATGAGGTGGAGGGAATAGCTACCCTAAGGAATCAGGGAAGATAGACTGTCGGGGTTGTACAGATGATAAACCATTAGCTTTAGCTATTACCCAAAGAAAAGATTATGGCTATAAATAAATTCATCCAGGCCTTTAATACAATAGACAGGCAGACCAGTAGATGGACAGGCCAGGAACATAACTATTATTTAAAAAAAGAAAGCCTTAGGCTAACATCTTATTTCAGAAGTGGAATTGTAAGTAAAACCAGATTGAAAGAAGTGTGTGTGTGTGTGTGTGTGTGTGTGTGTGTGTGAGAGAGAGAGAGAGAGAGAGAGAAAGAGAGAGAGAGAGAGATTTAATTTGAAATCTTAGAAATGTCAGCTTAGATATTTAAAAAATTCATTTTTTAGAAATTATCTGTTCTTGTCCTACTTTTAGATTTTGTGGTTTTGACTAAGAATTAGGGTTTTCCACTTGTGCAATTAAATCTCCTTTGTAATTGACTCAAAGATGCATTAAAAATGTGTAAATCTATTCAACTTGCAGAACAACTACTGAAATTGCATGCGCACACACACACACACACACACATTTTTTCATGATACCCTGAACGGTGGCTTTCACAGTCTATATGTTTAATAATAATAATAATAATAATAATATTGATATTAAATTGTAACTAATGCTTATACCTACAACACATTTTTAATGTACTTAATATGTTTTAACTCATTTTATCCTAACAACTTTACAGTTATTTTTATATGCCCATTTTAAAGATGAATAAATTGAGTGATAAATAGGGTAAGTTGTTTATTTGTCCTTTCTTAAATGATTTAACTTAGATTCATCTAAAAATCTCTTAAAATCCAGTTCATCATTCTGGATTCTTTCATCACTTTTTTAGGCATATCTTCTGGATCTCCAAAAAGGTATATCAGTCTCCCTGCTATTTCTCTCACAGCACCATCCTCTTTGCAGAAAATGTCATGGTTGTTCTTTTCAAGCTGGATTTTACAAAACACTCAATATACTGTGAAAAAGAATCTTCTAACATATTATAGATTTTACTTATATCACTTATCCACTTATTGTGTCTTTGCCTCCATGAAAATATAAACTCATGACACTAGAACTATAGAATGTAGAACAGTACCTGAAATTTAGTATGTGATTAGTACATATTTATTAAATGAATTACTGAATGGAATAATTGATACAGAACTGCCAGTCTGTCGAACATTAAAGAAAAATTGGTTATGGAGAGAATAAAGGAGAAGCACAATTCAATAAAACTTTCCACTCTTTAGATTGATCAAATGGTTGAAGGATGATGCTATTTATAAAAATGAGGGCACAAAAAGGGGAGGTAACTATTGAGGAAGGAGAGACCCAATGAGAGCACTGTTTGATATATTGACTTTGAGGTATCCATGAGATGTTTTATAGAGTATTTCTAATAGGCTTTTAGAGAGGAACAGCCTAAGCTCAAGGCATGACTGAGTTAGAAAGGAAGATTTACTCATCCTCAATATGTGGGAGAAGGTCACTGAGTGCACGCAAACACCAGCAGAGAGTGGTAGAAGCTGAAATAGATAAAAACCATGGATAGAATTCTGCAGACACCCATTATTTCAAGAGTAAGCAAAGAAGAGTGGACATAAGCAGAATGTGGGGTTGGGGCAAATAGTGGCTCAGTCACGTGAGTGTGGGACTCTTGGTTTGGCTCAGGCCATGATCTCATGGTTCATGAGTTCAAGCCCTACCATGGGCTCTGCACAGATAACTTGGAACCTGCTTGGGGTTCTCTGTCTCCCTGTCTTTCTGTCCCTTCCCTGCTCATGCTTGCTCATATGAGCATAATAAATAAAATAAATAAAAATAAAATAAGTAAACTTAAAAAAAGAATGTTAGGTATTAGCTTCTAAATATATGACTCAAATGTCTTTGATTTAGTTGTACTTATTTTCTTAATCTTAAGGTCTTATTATCATCCATTATGATACAAATGTTGAGCTGTCAACTTTTTTTATTTCTTCATGTATTGATAAAAAGAAAAGGCATGTAGGTGGATGGTGTAGAGAAGTATATATTGTTGTTAGCTAATTAAGTACTTTCTGAATGTTTTTATTCTGTCCTGAAGTTTCAAATTTATTTATTATATTGATATTGATAAGTATTTGCTTTTGAAGACTTCAGACAATTATAAATATAAATATGAAGAATGGTAGTGTGGTATTTTTTATTTTAAAACTATGCAAAGATATGAAAATTATTATCTAAGAGTATGTTAAAGCATTTTCTTTCAACTGACCTCAATTTTTATAGAATTAAATAGAAAGCATAGATTTACAAGGAGATATTCTGCAACCAGTTGAAGATCTTTCTTTGTCTATTAATACTTCTGAAATTTCCATTATCAATGATTCAGATTATGGAACTAAATAAGTGAATATGATATCCAATAATATTAGGAAATTGTATTATTCATCAAAAATTATAAAGATACAAATTCATTTTCTGTTGATATTTTCTACTACTTTTAGAAAATATTTTTAAGACATCTGTCTTCTTTTAAATTCAGTGCATGTTGTGTTCCTAAGTTATGTGTGTGTGTACATGGCATCCACTACATTTTTATAAGCTATATTCAAACAAAATAATTACACATTGATAAGACATACAGCAATAGCAGAAAATGAAGGAAGTAAATAAATGAAGAAATAAAAATAGCATAGTAGAGCTTCTTCATTCAGGCAAAAGTGACGTAAATCTTATAGAATTGAATCATAAGAAACTAAACTGGATTATAACATGTCTTCATTTAACTATCTACGATTCTGTCAGCTCTGATTGTACACAGTTCTCAGATAACCAAAAGCCCCAGCCTAATCCAAAAGTAGTAGGTTTTCAAAAAGATAGCTACAGTGCAAAGTCCTCTACAAGAATCTGATAATATCTTGAAAATGCCATGCACTTTTTATATGTTTTCTTTTAAAAATAATGCTACTAGGTCTCTGTTCAAGAGTAAATGTTTCGTGAGATAGAAGAGATAATCAAGCTCAACACAATAGAGTTGAACTCAGAAGGATGTATTAGTGTAAGTCATTGATCTCCACTTTAAAGTTCAACAAACTGGGGCAGGTAGCATATTGGTAAGAGAAATAGAACCCTGGCCTCCAGTACGCTGGAGAGATGGTCTGCATGACTGGGGGAAACATTTTTGTGCCTTATTAATCCTGTCAACTTCTATTAGGGACAGCTTCTTTACTTAAATCTGGTAGAACAAATTACTCTGCATACCATATAGCTCTCACTTTGTACATATGAACTGTTGTTGAGTACCTAGTATGCACAGCACACTGTACTTGTGACTTTAGTATATATTATTTAACTGATCCTTACTGTAGATTAATAAAGGAGTTACTACCTATAAATGAAAAAATAGAAGCATTAAGAGGAAGAGGCTTGAAGGTCGCACAGCTTGCAGGAAAGAATTTGGATGAAGGTCTTCTGATACTTTTCCCTGTGATCTTTATGTCGTTTTGTTATTGTTTGTATGTTTGTTTGTTGGCATTGATTGGTAGAGGAAGCCTATTCTGGAGGTCCTGCTAGGGTACACGAGGTAGGATATCAAGGCATATTTTATTGATATTTTTCTTTGTCATTTCCTAGTCTCTTTACCTAATATAATAAAAAAGCATGGTGATAAGGTAAATATGTTGTTTTCCCTTTCTCTTTTTTTAAATGTTTGTTTATTTTTGAGAGAGAGAGGGAGAGAGAGAGAGAGAGAGCAGAGGAGGGGCAGAGAGACAGAGGGAGACACAGAATCTGAAGCAGATTGCAGGCCCTGAGTTGTCAGCACAGAGACCGACAAGGGCCTCAAACTCATGAGCTGTGAGATCATGACCTGAGCTGAAGTCGAAGTCGGATGCTCAACCGACTGAGCCACCCAGGGGCCACTGTACCTTTCTCTTATATTGATATGTTGCATCAGTTTGTATTTTGTATTTTTCACCTACTTGAATGTGGACATAAATAGAAGTTCCAACTGCTTTTCTTAGGGGAGAGTTGTCATTTATGAATTTATTTATTGATTCACTTAACAAACTTACATAAAACAACTAATATGTATTGTTTTTGGTAGAAATAAAAGTAAACTAGTCATAAAAAGAAAGAGTGTGCTGGCTTTGACAGTGTCAACTGCAGAGAGACAGAGACCAAATAATCATAGAATAAAATGCAAACACATATCCATGGTATGTTCTGGAAAGGATATAAAACTGTGGGAAGAAATAACGAGAGTCTGTATACTTTTTTAAGGATTAGTAATGCTTCCCTGAAGAAGTGATAAAGGAGACCATAAATAATGATGAGAAGAATTTAAGAAATGTCGATGAATAAAATTAAGTAAGTTAAAAAAGGGAGAGGAGGAGGGAGTAATTCAAAGTAATATCAGCTTATGAAAGGATTTGGTCTCGGGTAGGGGGCACAGACATTCTGTGCACTAAGAACTGAAAAAGCACCCATGTGATGATCTGCAGGGAGGGTGAGGAGGAGTAAACTATAACATGATCTTTGACAGGCAGGTAGAAGTGATGACTGCAAGATATGGTTTAGAATTATGGCATTCATTATTAAAAACATTAAACAAGATTTGAAATTTTTATTTTTTTTCAGCTACTCTATTGTGAGGAAAATGTTTTTAATGGAGGTCAGAATGGATGATGGTAGTGTGGTTAAAAATATACTAAGTCACTGATGGTAGTCTGGGTTATGTTGGCATTAAGTCAAAAACTGTGAAAGGTATAAGATGTTACTCTTTCTGCAAGCTAACAGGTTAGCCTGCACAGTTTCATTTATATTTTCTGACAGATGACATGAGGCTTCCTGGATCAGACAGACAGGCAGTTTATTAGTAATGGCAAAATGCAGTAGTTAGAACAATACCTCAGTGTGGATTTCTCAAGCCTCAAGCCCCATGGGGCAACATGATGAGAGCCAGATGTCACCCTGCATGTGCAGTAGGTTGTATATAGCACAGGACAGGAAACTTGAACATAGAAAACTCAGAGTTTATATAGGGCAGCTAACACTTCTATCCATCCTCCTCTTCAGAAAAATTACATATTAACCAGATCTCCTCCAGAGAAAAGGAGGAAGTTTCTTTGTACTTTTTACCTTAAAAGTAAGCAAATGTGTATAGGGAGAGAAGAGTAAGGTCTCATGGCTCAAAATGTCCCCACAGTCTCTATCTTAGGAAGATACACTCCCTTTAATGTCTAAAGCTGCCTGTTACGCAGTTATTCTTTTGGTATCTTTTATTCAGAAGATTCACAGAAATGCCAGAATTATGAAGGATTCTCTCCTAACATGTATTAGATAAAGAAATTTATTTAAGTGAAGCTAACTTTAGTAACCTCAAATAATGGAGCCCTCTGAGAAAGAGCAACACAGACACGGACAGCTTATATTATATAAAAGTGTGGTACAGATCAGAGCATATCCTCAGATAATTATTAGTTACCTGAAAATAGAGTTTGTTTTGATTATCTATTACTGCATAACAAACTATCCCAAAATTTTGTGGCCTAAACAACTTATTACTTTGCTTGGGATTTTTTTTAAGTCAGGGATTCAGGAAGCCTCAGCTATGAGCATTCCACTGCAAGTTTCTCAATGAGAAGAATAATATAGTATGTGTTGCTGTCTTTACTGTATTGTTTATTTTAAAAATAATAATTCTTGGAAGAAGAGTGCATTCTTTTTCTACTGCTATCATTGCTACCATAACAGATCTCACAAATTTAGCAGTATAAATCACATGCCCTTATTATCTCACTGTTCTATAAGTCATACTTCAAGTCAGTCTTGATCAGAATGATGCTTAAGGTCTTACAAGGTCAAAATCAAGGTGTCAGTTGGCCTGGATTCTTATCTGGAGGCTCTAGGGAAGAATCCATTTTCTTTTTTTTTGTTTGTTTGTTTTTGTTTTTGTTTTAAACAGTAAATTTTATTTCCACGAAATCAAGAGAAAATCATATGAAGCCTTTTGCATTTACTGAAATGTATTAGAATTTCAGTCTCTTCATTCCTTCCTATAGATGCAAGTTTTCTTCTGATGTCAATTCCTCAGCCTGCGGAATGAGATCTACTGGTGACTGATGAATTCTTTCAGCTTTTGCATATCTGAAAATGTTTTTATTTCATCTTCCCTTTTATTTATTTTTTTAACTTTATAGTTTATTGTCAAGTTGGTTTCCATATAACACCCAGTGCTCTTCCCCACAAGTGCCCTCCTCTATGTCCATCACCCGCTTCGCCTTTCCCCCTCCCCCTTCAGCCCTTAGTTTGTTTTCAGTATTCAAGAGTCTCTCATGATTTGCCTATCTCCCTCTCCCTAACTCTTCCCCCCTTTCCCCTCCCCATGGTCCTCTGTTAAGTTTCTCCTGTCAGACTTATGAGTGAAAACATATGGTATCTGTCCTTCTCTGCCTGACTTATTTCACTTAGCATGACACCCTCGAGTTTAGAAAGGAATATGAATAGGGAATGTAGTTATAAAATAACCACATAATCAAATATCCACAAATCAAACCACATAATTGTGGTGAATAATTGTGGTGAATATGGTGTTATGCTGGCATATGATACAAAGTGCAGATCAAGATTATCAGTACAAAGTTTTTGAGAAAAAATTATTTTAGGTAAGTTGTATATATTTAGTCTTAATTAGCTAAAAAATAGAAAAGAGAAAAAATATTCAGGAAGAGGTAATGCCTTCTAAGAAAGATACAGAACAGAAAGTAGCATAGTCATTGAAAGAAAAAGACAAGGGCAATTTGATCAGAAAGAAGAAAACAAAGGAGGAAATTGTATAAAATGAGTGGCATAGTTGACAATATTTAGATTCTTCTGGTCTTCAGGTCTAAATTAAAAGGTTTGGTTTCAGGTAAAGAACAATGGGCTACTATTGAAGAGTCTTTACACAAGATATGATGGAAGCTTCTTGTAGGGCAGAGATAATAGAGACGGAATGAAGCTGTGATTTATTTAGAAGTCAAGTCTATAAAACATGGTGGCTGGTCAGATATGGAAGTTTGAGAGAAATGACCTAAGTGAAACTTACAGATTTCTGCCTTGTGCAGTTGGGTGAATAATGTCACTATCCAGGGTATTGGAATATTTTCTTTCTTCTTTACTTCCTCCCTCCCTCCCTCCTTTCCTTCCTTCCTTCCCACCTTCCTTCCTTTTCTTTCTCCCTCTCCCTCTATCTCTCAGTCTCTTTCTTTCTTATTTGTGTTTTTTTTTTTTACATGGTTTTGTATTTTTTCCTTTGGTTAGAGAATCATGATAAATTCAGGTTTCAACATTTTGAGCTAAACATGCTTATGAAGTATTACATAGATATGTCAATTAGGCTGTTAGAATGTTTGGTACTCAGATTATATCAAACCATATTCTTAGTTTATATTCTTTAGATAAAGACTCCTACATGGTATTCAAAGCTGTAAATAATGGTGATGTCATGTCAGGAGAAAATACTAAGTGAGAAGACCAAAGAGTGAAACATGAGAAAATGCTGCATCTAACAATAGTTATATATGTATATGTGTGTATGTATGTGTATATATTATTAATATTCCAGAAATAGAAAAATTCTCATTTAAATATAATATTTTGTACAAGATTTATAAAGTTATCTTTCCCACTTTTCTATTTTTAAATCACCTTATCTTTTCTCAGTTTCTCCTTATTTTTTATATTTGCCATTCTTATAGAATATTAAAGAATATTGTATGCACTATGTTATGATTCTATAAGAAAACACTGGGAGACAGAAGCATAGGTAAACCAAATAACTGAATTTGGAAATAATGAAGGAAAACAATTCTATGAACAAGAGACATGAAGGGAAAAAAGAATAAAATGGAGACAAGATGGCTTTGATCAGTTAAGGGGTTAATTTCTGCTACTTTAGTGACATTGATAAGGTCATAGTATCCTGTGTGTTTAGGCTGGTGAGTAGAATAAATAGGCAGCAATTATAGCCAGGTATTTGTTTTATGAAAAGTTAGAAGGGACAACTTCACAGCCCTTGGTAGAGAATTATATCTTGAGCTACGGTTTTCAAGGTAAGACAAGATAATTGAACAAAAATGGACCTCACAATTTCTTTCCTACAAGTTTGCCAAGAATCTAACTTTCTATAAACTTTCCAGAAAGTTCAGAAGGCAGATCATAAGGTGAATGTACCTCAGGTTCTTTCATTAATATACGAGAAAAAGAATAACTATATATGTGTGTGTGTTATATTTGTGTATCATATATATGTATATATACATATACATGCATATATACTGTATATATATGTATGTATGCATGTATATTTATATCAAAAGTGTTGATACATTTGCAAAATGAGACTACCTAGAGTTTATGTTTTGAGGATCACCTGGGTGGCTCAGTTGGTTAAGCATCCGACTCTTGTTTTCAGTTTAGGTCATGATCTTGGGGTTGTGAGATTGAGCCCCATGTTGAGCTCCACACTGAGCATGAAGCCTGCTTGGGATTCTCTCTCACTCCCTCTCTCTCTGCCCTTCCCCCCTCTCAAAATAAATAAATAAACTTAAAAAATAATTTAAAAAAGAATTTCTTATGTTCTCTATTGGTTGTATAGTAAATGGCAAACTAGGTGATGTATTATATTTTCTCTTAACTCTACCTGTTGGTCTAAGTTTATGAAAAAGGTGCTGGGCCGGTACTTTAGACATTACCAAGAGCAGCAAGCATAAGTCTAACCCATGAGACAATAGCTTATGATATAAATTCCCTAGTGAAAATGTACTGCCTATTATTATAGGACTGTGGTGCTACAGGAGGTTGTTTATTAGAAACATGTAATTATAATGCATAGGCTTTACAGTCTGAAAAGTCATTAAAAATATTAGCAGGGACTTCTCATTTCAGCTCTAACATGTAAATAGGTAGTGGTCACTCATGTTCTTACTACAATAAAAAGCCAGAAAAACTGAAAAATCTACACCTTTTCTTGAACCTGTCAGGGAACTGAAGACACAGAGAAAGCCATCACTGAAAATTAGAAGGGACAGGGGCATTCAAAGAGATAAAACTAAGATGTGCTTATATGGAACTAAAGCTGCTAGAGACATAAACTGGTAGGAATACTTAATTGACATCTTGATAAGTTGGTAGAGGCTGACTATGGATTAGCATGATTTTGAAAAAATCTTGGGGGTACAGTTTTAAAAAAGGAAACCCCATAACTTTTGTGAGATTTACCTCCAGGAACCCCATCAGACACTCATAAAGAGAGGCTTACATTCAATGGGAAAGAATTTTAAAGGTCTTATCTCAGTTCATGGAAGGTAATCCCTCCTTACCTCAGGCCTTCCAGCTTTCATGTCTCACCAAGGGAGAAAAAATTCAGTCAAAAGGGGTCAGGACTTCAAAAGCTATACACAGGAGGAATACTTCTGGTGGTTAAAGGCATTAGTGTTGAGGGGGGTGGAGAAAACATGTAGGAACAGATGAGTAATATAAACAGAGATTCAAACTCAAGGAAAAAGTTCAAAAAATACTAAAAGGAAAAAAACACTGTAACAAAAATAAAAAGATACTTTCTTGATGGGTTCATTGGTAGAATGAGCATAGCTGGGAAAAGAATCAGTGTATTTGAAGATACGTCTGGAAACTCCCATAACTGGCATGTAAATAGGGGAAAAAAACAAAAAAAAAGAAATTGGAAAGAAAAAGCCCAGAATATCCAACAACTGTGGGACAGTTTAAAAAGGTGTAACATGCATAATCAGGATATTAGAAGGGTAAGTAACATAATAGAACAGAAGAAATATCTGAAGTAATAATTGTGGAGAATATTCCAAAATTAATTCTAGATACAAACCACAAATGCAGGAAGTCAGACAATACTAAAGCAGATAAATACCAAACTTTTCACACCTAAGCATATCTCATTAAACTGCAGAAAATCAAAGACAGAGTTGGGGAAGGGGGAACCCTTCCCTATTGACAAACAAGAATAGTAATTACATGGAACTTCTCTTCACAAAGTATGCAAGTAAAGAAAGAGTGGAGTGAAATATTCAAAGTATCGAAAGAACAAAACTATCACCCTGGAATTCTGTATCCAACAAAATTATACTTTAAAAGTGAAGGAGAAATAAACACTTTCTCAGACAGAGAAAACTATGGGAATTTTTTGCCATCAGATCTGCCATTCAAGTAATGTTAATGGAAAGTTTTCAAGTAAAAGGAAATGAGAAGGCTGGCTCAGAAACTTTAATCTACATGAGAAAGAGTGTCTCAGAAGAAATCAATGAAAGGAAGACAAAATCTTTCTATTTTTTGTATTCATTATTGATGTAAAAGATAACTGTTTGTTTAGTGCATAATGGTAAGTGTACTAGGGCATTATATCACATAAAATAAAATGAATAACAGAAGTAACCACAAATGACACGAGGGAGGAATTGAGAATATTTTTTGATAAGGGAACTGCACTAAACATGAAGCAATATTGTGTTAAATGGAAGAGGACTAAAATTTATAAAAGTAAATATTCTGAACAATAGAGCAATTACTAAAAAGGAATAAAAAATGATATTTGACAATAGGAGATCAAATGGAATATACAAATTGCTCAATTAAAATCAGAGCACAGAAGAACAGGGAAAATAGAAACAAAGAACAAATGGAAAAATAGAAGAGTTGCCGAGTTATCACTGTTCATGTTAAATGTGAGTAAATTTCCAATTATTTATCTAATTTCATTGACCACAAGAGAAAAATTTGCTTTAAGTCAAAAGGTATACTCTTTCTCTGGAAAATGTGAAAAAACTCTTCAGAGGTCCCTATATGGAAAAGATTATTCTTAAGTCTCTATAGTGTAAAAATACTTATTTCCTCATCATTAAAATTTAAGACCACTTCAAAATTATATCTATGTAAAAAATGACAATAAATATACTAAAGGAGTTGGATGAGCATACATCCATCATATTTGATGAATCCTTTACATTTATGACCGGTAAAGAATGCTCAATATCACACCCACTTCCTGTGACTTCAGGAAGTGAATGTGCAAGGACTCTTGTGATTCAGTGTCCTCGTGTGTATCAGGCAAAGATTTCCCATTAGAGGATATTTTACAGTTTATTAAATTTATTTCACTCAGGCATTAAAGTTCTAAATTGTTGATATTTTTGAAATCCATACACTTGGAAACCACTCCAAACATAAGCCAATAAGGAGGAATAAATAGTTTAACTCCATTTACACTCCAACAAATGCTAGAGGCATGCGTTACTGTTAGTCTCCTTGCAGGAGAATCTTTCCACCTTTAAAACACAATTATTTCACTTTCCCCTGTTGTTACTAAGCCCTAAGGAAACCTCCAAGACTTTGGAGGTTTGGAAAATCTATATATTTATGGCGATTCTGTAGTGAATTAGGAAAGGAGAAAAAAATCTTATTTCTAAATAGCAAGTGATATATTGGATAAGAAAACAGAGAGGAAAATTCTAGAGTAAATGAAGAAAAGGATGATCAGGACATAAGAGTGACTCTGAGGATTCATATTACCCAACTTCTATATCTCCCGACTTCTCAGCCTGTCACTCCTTCCTACTCCTTATCAAACAACAGAAATCCCTGCCAACTTTGAGGAGACTAAACTCCAAGGGTAGTGACTGTCAAGTATGGAGAAAGGAAGAACACATGATTTCCTGATTACAAAGTAGAACTTGATAATGTTTTTAAAAAAATTTTTTCGCAGAAATTTTGTAGTGAAGTTCTATAAAAAGTAGTATTATTAATGTTAGGCCTATGGAGCCAGGCATCCTGAATCCTCACCAGAGCACACCAGCATTTTCTGCCTTTGTGACTAAGTTGTGTAAGTTTTCTTGCCAGTTTTTTCCTTTATGAGACTGAGATAGTAGTAGTTCCTTCTTTATCGAATTTCCATGAAGATCAAGTGAGATAATTGATGTGAAGTGTTCATCACAGAGACTGCCAGGTACTAGGCATTTAATATATTGGTTACTAATATTAACTTCAGTGCCTTATACTGCTTAGAATTGTTTGTACACCTACTACCATTTAAAAGAAAGTTGAACTTTTAGAATGTGTACAATTCATATGTTGCAATGGTATTTTTATTTATTTAATGTAAATAATTTTTAAAGACTTCATTTTTAGAGCAATTTTAGGTTTACAACAAAATTGAGAGAGGAATAGCGATTTCCCACATACCTCCTGTCCTCCCCACATGCATGTATAGCCTCCCCATTATCAACATTGCTCATAAAAATGGACTTTTTTTTTTTATCCGGGAAAAATTCAACATTGACACATCATAATTACCCGAAGTCCATAGTTTACGTTAGGGTTCACTTTTGGTGTTACATACTCCATATGAGTTTGGACAAATATACAGTGTTGTATATTCATCATTAAAATATCATACACTCTTACTGCCCTAATAATCTTATGTGTTTTATTATTCCTGTCCCATCCCTGGCAACCAGTGATCTTTTTTGTTATCTCCATGGTTTTACCTTTCCCAGAATGTCAAATGGATCATTGGAATGGTATAGTATATAGCCTTTCCAGATTGGCTTCTTTCATTTATCCATGTCCACTTAAAGTTCCTCCATGTCTTTTCATGGCTTGGTAGCTAATTTATTTAATTGCTGAGTAATATTCCATTATCTAGACCACCAACAGTTTATCTATTCATTTACTGAAGGACATCTTGGTTGTTGCCAATTTTTGCAAATTATGAATGAAGTTGCTATAAACATCTCAGTTCAGGGTTTTTTTGTAAATATAGGTTTTTAAATCTTTTGGGTAAATATCAAGGAATGCAATTGCTAGATTGTATATCTAGTTTTGTGAGTATGTTTAGTTTTGAAAGATATCACAAAACTCTCTACCAAAGTGGCTGTACCATTTTGCCATCCTAATAGTGTTTTTTGAGTTCTGACAAGGAAGAACTAATGATAATAATTCATATTGAATTATATATATAGTATAATAATTTTAAGATGATCTTATATTTAATATATCACAATTTTATCTTAATAACATGGCACATTTGTTAAGTCTAGTCAGTGGCCACATCCCCATTTGACCACATAGTATGGGGAGGCACCTCAATTGCAGAATAGAGTGATTGCATGTGATTGTTTAGCAAGTTACTGGCACAATATACCCTGATAATTTTAACCAATAACCAGGTTGATTAATTGTCACTGTCACTGTTCTCAAAATTGTATATAAACTCTTCAGGGACCAGTGATGACTCTAGTATTGGAATCCCTTTTCAAAGAAATTTTTAGTCTTTTCTAGTGTTCACTAGTTGAAATACAGAGAGCTATTTTAACAGTGTTTCAGTTCTAGGCAGCCATTTAAGGTGGTATCATACATTATGTCAGTGTTTTCCAAAACTAAACATTCTCAACTTCATCAGGGTGGAGGATGGGCTATGTAGCACAAGCAGCCTAACTTTGTGAAGGCCACACAGCACTGTTTATGATTTGTCTCTCTTCATTCACTTATGTAGTAAGCCTTACCAACCATACCCAGTGAATCTTATTTCCAGATACAGCTGATAAAATTATAGTGCTGCACATTACATTAGGTTATAATCTAGTCAAATATCATGAGTAGTCCTGGCTGTATTTTGACGGATGGAGGGAAAAGGTGAACAGGACACCCATCTGTGCATATGTGGTAAAGCAAGTGCCGAGATCACTGCCTATAATGAAGTGTCCTACTCCTCTCAATAGGGCATGGAATTAATTTATGATAGCTTTATGTGGTTGCTAACAATTCTTTATTTGATTTACTACATCAGTGAGATATATTTGTTTCAAAACAAATATCCTTGATTTTATAATGACATAAGAAAACTTCCTTTTTTTCCCTCTAGGAAATACAAATATTAACCCTGAAAATCATTTATCAAGAGAAAATTTAGATTTGTAATTAAAATGTGGACATAATTTCTATTTTTTCCAATTATTTGCTAATGATAGTAGACAAGTCATTTTACTTCCATGAGTGTCAGTTTCTTCTTCCATAAAAGAGATATATGAAAGAATAGCACTATATGTGGCAATATTTTATGAACTGTAAAGAAATAACTTTTTAAATCTGAATATTGATAAAAAATGATTTCGATGACTTAGTCTGAAGAAACATTATTCATTCAGGTCCTCACTTTTTTTTCTCCTTATTTTAGTGTTTGATTTTTTTTTCCCTAAAATGATAATATGTTGAAGGGAGGTTTAACTTGCTCATTGTGATTTATAAATGTCATTACCTGGGAATAATTATATTTGTGAATGAATATGTATTTCTTCAGTTTTCTTTACTATTTCTACTATAATAGCTGTTATTCTTCTCTTTGATTTTCTTATCCTTTTCAGCTTTTTTTTTTATCGTGACACCATCATCTTATTTATTTTTTTAAATATAATCTATTGTCAAGATAGCTACCATACAGTGTGCACAGTGTGCTCTTGCTTTTGGAGGTAGATTCTCATGGTTCATCGCTTACATACAACACCCAGTGCTCATCCCAACAAGTGCCCTCCTCAATACGCATCACCCATTTTCCCCTCTCACCTGACCCCTGCATCAACTCTCAGTTTGTTCTCTTTTTAGGGGTCTCTTATCATTTGCCTCCCTCCCCCTCTGTTTGTAACTATTTTTTCCCCTTCCCTTCCCCCATGGTCTTCTGTTAAGTTTCGCAAGTCCCACATATGAGTGAAAACATGTCTCTCTCTGACTGACTTATTTCACTTAGCAAAATACCTTCCAGTTCCATCCACGTTGCTGCAAATGGCATAATTTCATTCTTTCTCATTGCCAAGTAGTACTTCATTGCATATATAAATCACATCTTCTTTATCTTTTCATCAGTTGATGGACATTTAGGCTCTTTCCATAATTTGGCTGTTGTTGAAAGTGCTGCTATAAACATTGTCCCTATGAATCAGCATTCCTGTATCCTTTGGATAAATTCCTAGTAGTGCTATTGCTGGGTTGTAGGGTAGTTTTACTTTTAATTTTTTGAGGAACCTCCATACTGTATTCCAGAGCAGCTGCACCAGTTTGCATTCCCACCAACAGTGCAAGAGGGTTCCCGTTTCTCCACATCCTCGCCAGCATCTGTTGTTTCCTGGGTTGTTAATTTTAGCTACTCTGACTGGTGTGCGGTGGTTTTGATTTGTATTTCCCTGATGATGAGTGATGTTGAGCATCTTTTCATGTGTCTGTTGGCTATCTGGATGTCTTCTTTGGAAAAGTGTCTATTCAAGTCTTCTGCTCATTTCTTCACTGGATTATTTGGTTTTTGGGTGTTGAGTTTGGTAAGTTCTTTATAGATTTTGTATACTAACTCTTTATCTGAAATGTCATTTGCAAATATTTTTTTTCCCATTCCATTTGTTGCCTTTTAGTTTTCTTGATGTTTCCCTTTGCAGTGAAGAAGGTTTTTATCTTGATGAGGACCCAATAGTTCATTTTTGCTTTTAAGTCCATTGCCTTTGGAGACGTGTCGAGAAAGAAATTGCTGAGGGTGAGGTCAAAGAGGTTGTTGCCTCTTTTCTCCTCTAGAGCTTTGATGGTTTCCTGTCTCACATTTAGGCATTTCATACATTTTGAGTTTGTTTTTGTGTGTAGTGTAGGAAAGTGGTCTAGTTTCATTCTTCTGCATGTTACTATCCAGTTCTTCCAGCACCATTTGCTAAAGAGACTGTCTTTTTTCCATTGGGTACTCTTTCCTGCTTTGTCAAAGATTAGTTGGCCATACATTTGTGGGTCCAGTTCTGGGTTCTCTATTCTATTCCATTGGTCTATGTGTCTGTTTTTGTGCCAAAAACAGTTCAGATGAGTACACATTTGTAGTAGAGGCTAACATCTGGGATTGTGATGCCTCCCATTTTGGTTTTCTTCTTCAATATTACTTTGGCTATTGTTTTGACTGGGATTGGATTGAGTGTGTAGATTGCTTTGGTTAGTAATGACATTTTAACAATATTTACTCTTCTGATCCATGAGCATGGAATGATTTTCCGTTTCTTTGTGTCTTCTTCAATTTCCTTCATAAGTTTTCTATAGTTTTCATCATACAGATCTTTTACCTCTTTGGTTAGGTTTATTTCTCGGTACTTTATGGTTCTTGTTGCAATTATAAATGGGATCAATTTCTTGATTTCTCTTTCTGTTTCTTCATTATTGGTGTATAGAAATGCCACCAGTTTCTGTACATTGATTTTGTATGTTGCAACTTTGCTGGATTCATGTAGAAGTTCTAGCAGCCTTTTGGTGGTCTTTTGGGTTTTCCATGTAGAGTATTGTGTTGTCTGTGAAAAATGAAAGTTTGACTTCTTTGCCGATTCTGATGCCTTTTATTTTCTTTTGTTATCTGATTGCGGAGGGTAGGACTTCCAACACTATTTTAAACAACAGTTGTGAGAGTAGACATCCCTGCTCTCAGTTTTTCCCCATTGAGGATGATATTAGCTGTGGGCTTTTCATATATGACTTTTATGATGTTTAGGTATGTTCCTTCTATCCCGACTTTCTTCAGGGTTTTTATTATGGAAGAATGCTGTACTTTGTCAAATGCTTTTTCCGCATATATTGACAGGATCATATGTTTCTTATATTTTCTTTTATTAATGCGATGCATCACATTGATTTATTTGCAAATATTGAACCAGCCCTGTAACCCAGGAATGAATCCCACTTGGTCAGGGTAAATAATTCTTTTTATATGCTGTTGAATTTGATTTGCTAGTATGTTGTTGAGAATTTATGCATCCATGTTAATCACTGATATTGGCCTGTAATTCTCCTTTTTTATGAGGTCTCTGTCTGGTTTGGGAATCAAGGTAATGCTAGCTTCATAAAATGAGTTCGGAAGCTTTCCTTCCATTTCTATATTTTGGAACGGCTTGAGAAGGATAGGCATTAACACTACTTTAAATGTCTGGTAGAATTCTCCTGGGAACCCATCTGGCCCAGAATTGCTATTTGTTGGGAAGCTTTTGATAATTGATTCAATTACTAGACTAGTTATGTGTTTGTTCAGATTTTCTATATTTTCCCGTTTGAATTTTGGTAGTGTGTGGGTATCTAGGAATTTTTCCATTTCTTCCAGGTTGTCCAGTTTGTTGACAATGTTTTTTCATAGTATTGTCTGATAATTGTTTGTATTTCTGAGGGATTAGTTGTGATAAGCCCATTTACATTTGTGATTTTATCTATATGGGTCCTGTCTCTTTTCTTTTTGAGAAGTCTGGCTAGGGGGTTATCAATTTTGTTTATTTTTTGAAAAAACTATCAGTTTCATTGATCTGTTCTACTGTATTTTTTGGATTCTATATTGTTTATTTCTTCTCTGATCTTTATTATTTCTCTTCTTCTGCTGGCCTTGGGGTTTCTTTGCTATTCTGCTTCTAGTTCCTTTAGGTGTGCTGTTAGATTTTGTATTTGGGATTTTTCTTGTTTCTTAAGATAGGCCTGGATTGCAATGTATTTTCCTCTTACAACTGAGTTTGCTGCATCCCAAAGGGTTTGGATTGTCATGTTTTCATTTTCATTTGTTTCCATATATTTTTTAATTTCTTCTGTAATTTCCTGGTTGATCCATTCATTCTGTAGTAGGATGTTCTTTAATCTCTATGCATTTGGAGGTTTTCTAAACTTTTTCCTGGGTTGATTTCAAGTTTCATAGCATTGTGATCTGGTAATGTGCATGATATGATCTCAATTCTTTTATATTTATTGAGAGCTATTTTGTGACCCAGAATGTGATCTGTCTTGGAGAATGTTCCATGTGCACTCGAGAAGAATGTGTATTCTGCTGCCTTTGGATGGAAAGTTCTAAATATATCTGTCAACTCCATCTGGTCCAGTGTATCATTCAGGGACATCGTTTCTTTATTAATTTTCTGCCTAGATGATGTCCATTGCTGCAAGTGGAGTATTCAAGTTTCCTGTTATTACCACATTCTTATCAATAAGATTGCTTCTGTTTGTGATTAATGGTTTTAAATGTTTGGGTGCTCTGAATTGGGTGCATAAACAGTGATAATTAGCTCTTATTGTTGAATAGACCCCAAAATTATGCTACAATGAATGCCCTTTATTTCTTGTTACAGTTTTTATTTTAAAGTCTGGATTGTCTGATAAAAGAATGCCTACTCCAGCTTTCTTTTGATTTATAGTAGCATGATAAATGATTCTCCATCCCCTCACTTTCAATATGAAAGTGTTCTCAGGTCTAAGCAGCAAAAAGATGGTTCTTGTTTTTGTTTGTTTTTTTTGTTTTGTTTTGTTTTCTGTTTTTTTTTTTTAAATCAATTCTGATACCTTATGTCTTTTGACTGGAGCATTTAGTCCATTTACATTCAGTGTTATTATTGAAAGATATGGATTTAGTGTCATTGTGTTATCTGTAGGTTTCATGCTTGTAGTGATGTCTCTGGTCCTTTGTGGTCTTTGCAACATTCCACTTACAGAGTCTCCCTTATCCTTTTCAGCTTTTGAGGAACCAGTTTCTTATCCAGAATATCTACTAGGTTTTCTCAGTTTTTAGGATGATATTTTCATACTCTGTCATCTTATATGTTGCATATTTTATTATTTACATTTTTTAAAAACATGCTGTTCTGAATTGATTTGTAGAGCCAGAATGAATTGCAAAGGCATATATAGAAACATTTTTTTCATAGCTGGCTAACTGAGGCACAGAGAGGCTAAGTGGTCTGTGCAAGGTCACTCAGCTAGTTTTGGCGAATCTGTTCCCATTCACTGACTAGGTTAGTGATCCATGTATTTTTCATAAGATCATTGCTTCAGATAATGACACAATATACAAAATGGTGTCAACTATGTGATAGATTGATTGTGCCTTAAAGAAAAGATCAATCTTAAAGAAAAGAACTTTCACATTTTTTCTCATTTGTAGTCCTGGACTTCCAGCACCTCTTCTGAAATGTGTCAACATATTCATTTGGGGGAGAAGGATCACTAAGTTTTCTGACATAAAGCACAGAGAATTTCTTTAGTACTTCTTAGCTTTCATTTTACCCTTGTCATCTACACTTAATAAATTTCCCCAGTGACTAGACACATGAAGAAAAAATTCTACAATCAAATCATCGTCACTTAATTTTGATTTTTCAAAACAAGTTAAGAGCTAGGTATATATTCACAGCGCTTATATTTTGTTTTTGCCATACGGTAGAAACTAGATTCATCAGGATTTCTGTAATTGAGTGTACCTAAATTGAGAAAGTAAATACATATTTCTGGCCCTATTTTTATAACAGTTTCTATTTTCAGAAACCTTATTTCCATATTCATGCACATGCACTACATTTATTTTCTATATTCTGATACTCTTTTTTTTAATGGTATAATATCCTTACTAAGACTAAAATATATTAAGAAATGTGCCTGCTCAGCTTTATTTTCTCGTCACCAAATAAAATACCTTCAACATAATCCATACATAAAAAGACATTTTGAGTTAAACTGCTGACAGCTTAATCTCATCTGAGCAGAGGACTTCAACATTTATATATGCAATCTTGTCTCATACCTTAACCCTATTTTTTAATTCAAATTACTGGATAAATGGTGTCTATTGAATATAATATTGTATCACCAATTTCACCATGTCTATAATTTCCCACAATATTTACTTTTTATTTAAAACATACTCTTTGAAGCAATCACTTGTTTTATCACAGAGACTATGGTTTGAAACGTGGCATTATTCTCTGTTTTGTCTACTGTAAACTGCACTATTTTTTTATTCACTCTTTTAATCACTCATTCATCAGTTTGCTCATTTTTCAACCATCGAGTATTTGCCTGCTGTATGCCAGAATTAGCAGCATATAGGTATTTTAAAGAAGCCGAAATAAGGCAGGGTTGACCAGAAGTCAGAGTGGAAGGAGGAAACCTGGTGTGAATGAAGTTTGAATACTAGGTCATGTCCCAGGCCCCCAGGGAATTATAAACTATATTAAGGATACTGTAGGATATGCTAATAATTTGCTCCTTATTCTAAAAGCAACACAAAGACCTTACAGTAGGAAGCATGTATGTTTGGTTTAATTTTATAAAGATCTTTCTTATTCCCTCTTGAGAATGCATTGGTCAGAGAGTTTGTTCCACAACTTATGCAAAGAGAAAATCTGGGAGATAATTGCTTGTCATCAAATGATGACAATGGAAAAAGGTGACAGTGGTATTGAATCCATGTAGTAATTTTTAATTACAGAGAACATTAGAATAAAAAGACGTTCCAAAAATTATTTCATTATTTATTTCCTTTTAGATATTTGTATTTTTTCAGGTTTCCCCTTTTATTACCTTAATACTACAGCAACTTTATATTAATAAATCTGTGACAACCTCTCTGATTACATTCTAGGATAAACTCCTATAAGTGAAATTACTAGTAAAAGAGTATTGACATTTTAAATATATGTTGGCATACACTGACAACTTTTTTTCCAAAAAAGGCGTAGTAATGTGCATTGCCTTCATATCATTAAGAAAATACGTCACAGTATTGAATGTCCATTTTGTCAAGCTTCAAAGTTAAAAAAAAAAAACATTATTTTAATACACATCATGAAATATTACAAAAATCTTGTCTACTTAAATTATATAATTTTCTGGTATTAGCCAATATGCTTCATTTGTGATAATTTTTCCTAGAGTCCCAGTTGTCTTTTGATGTTATGCACATTGTTTTCAGTATACTTTTTATGAATTCCTAACTCAAATCTCTTTTTTCAGTGAATTCTAGATATCTTTACTACTCTGTACTGTGATATATCTGACACTCTTATCATTTTCTTTAAAGTACTTATCATCATCAAATATAAAAATATATAATATATATGTATATTTTTTCAGTGAGGGATTTTTATTTTTACTGATTTTTCTATAAAGTATTGATAAGATAGAGACAATTTTCCAGGGCTGGACAAGGGCAAGGAACACAGGGATCCAACCAAAAAAGAGCCAGGAGCCTAGGTGTTGTACAGGGCCTCTCAGTCATCCATATAAACAGTTAGTAAGTTGGACAACAAAAAGAGGATGAGCCAGGGTCAGAAGGGCAGAGAAGGGTCCAAAGAGTGAGAGACTGCAGGCCCTGGGGGAGAAAGGGGAATGGAGTTGACTGTAGACACTTAGTCTCCTTCCCCAGGCCTCCCAGATCAATTTAGGGCATATGGAGTGGAGAGGGCTATCAGCCGGAAGGCATCAGTAAAAGAGAAGATAATATTTTATCTCTCTCTCTCCATCTGTACCATAATGTAGATTCTTTAAGAGCAATGATCATTTTCTGGTTTCTTTATTGACGCATCCCAAGCTTTCCGAACAGCACATAACTGTTGATAAATATTAAATATTGTTTTCTTCTTTTTCAATGACTCCTTTTGCTGTGTGTACCAATAGAATATTTCTCTCCTTCTATGACTCTGATAGGTATTCAACTATATTTTCATTATTGTGGGCATATATTATTCTTTTAATTCTGTTAGAATAATATAATCTTCCTGCTAATTTTTGCAAGTGTTGCTTTATTTGTTCATCTAGATAACTTTTAAAAATGCTTTTTCTGTGTTATTACAAAAATCGCTAGAGATCTTGATTGGAGTTCATGATATATTTATTTTTCTTTTTCATGGTATATTTCTGAATTTATTTTAGTTGTAAAGTTTTAACATCAGAATTTTGAGGAGGATAGTAACATAACATTTCAGTTAGACCATAATCAAACAACCAGACTTTCACAATTTCACAACTTTATAAAAAGGTAAATGGAAATATAAATACTTAGAGCATTAGAAATAAAATGATTAAAACTTAAAAACTAAGGATACCTGAGTTAAGTGACCCACTCTTGATTTTGGCTTAGGTCATGCTCTCACAATTTGTGCTGAGAGCATGCAGCATGCTTGGGATTCTCTTTCTCTGCCCCTTCCCAGCTTGTGCTCCCTCTTGTTTACTCTCTCTCAAAATAAGTAAATAAACTTAAAAAACTTAAAAACTAAAATTTGAAAATGTACAGACACAATAAGAATTTGTCACAAGTAGAATCTGTTGGAAGCCATTTCTGAACTCACTAAGTTGAGAAAACTTGTGAGGTAAGGCAGGTTTGCAAGGCCTCCTGCCGTCAGATGGTGAGCGATACCCACCCCCACTCAATTATTTTTGCTTAAGCACTGACCCCCAAGGCACCTTGTTGACTGGTATCGGAGTGACTTGTCCTCTTATCCTAAAATATGCTGATTGCACCTTGTGAAGGAACTTATTATAGGAATTTCTTCTTTTGTGATTATGGGAGCTAATATTGCATTTCCTGAGAAACCTGTTTTACTTCCCCTGAAGAACACAGGCTATTGACCTCTGCTCACAAAGAACTAACTTTTGCTTTTGCTATGCTATAAACATTACTTTGTATTTGAATGCTGAAGATCCCTTCCCTCCCCATATGATAAGCATCTAAATCACCTACATCAATCACTATTGATGAAGATTATGCATGAGTCTTCTACCAATCAATGTTCTGGGAAATTTTTACATAGCAAAGAAATTTGTCATCAGAAATCATTGTCTAAGGCAAATGCCACTTCTGTGCTGGGCCCCATACATTTTTTTCCATAAATAAAGCTGACTTTCAGGTCAATGCAGTGATGCCTGCCTGGTGATCAGAAAGAAACTCGTGGTTCTCTCATTCCCTCCCCCTTTTGCTGACACCATCCATCCTTCAGGGAGCCCTGGACCTGCTGGAGCTGGTCTCTGGTGAGAATCCTAAAAGGAAATGACCAGAGAAATACTGGAGTGCATGGAGGCACTTGGATTGGGCATAGATCAATGGAAGTAAAGAACTGCTTTGACTATGGTGGAGAGTTTTCCCAGAATCAAAACGGAGATATCCCTTAACCTCTTCTAACAAAAAGTTTTACCAATGCCCTAATAATTTAGAATAAAATGTCAGAACCATACTGTTATTTTACATATGTTTTGTTAATAAATATTGTCACATTAGATATAGAAATGAAGCTATATAAATAATGGGAAAAAGTCATTAAGCATATAATTAGCAACTAGACATGCTTTTACTACCTATTTATTCTTTTAAATTTTTCAGTGGCTTCTCATTGTTCTTAAAATAAAGTAGAACCACATTGGCATGGATTTCTGAGGCCAGTAGTACCTGGCTTCTGCTCATGTCTTCATCCTTCTTTGATACTATGGTCCTCTTTGATCACCACTCTCCAGACATATTGCTCTTTTATTGTCCTTTGTATATCCCAAGCCCTTTCAAATCCCAGAGCTGTATATTTGTTCCTCCTTCCTCCTACATGTATCTCAGTGTTTCCCACCCTCAATTCAATCTCAATAACCATCTCTTCCCTGGCTTCCCTGGCTATCATATGAAAAGTAGTCCATAACCCCAACTCTCCAGTTCCTAACTCCCCATAATTTCTCCCTTAGTATATCCTTTATCTCACTGAACATAATCTGACATTCTATATCCACTAATGTGAAGAGACTTCAAGAAGTCTTAGTATATGGACAAATCAAATGATCTGATTGTGGGAATACAGAGGACAGACGAGATAAAGTAAGGCAAGAGCAGCTGGTGCTGAACATGGCCCACATTGGACATAATAGCTACTCAACCAAAGAAAAAACAAGACATGATGGAAACAGCATACAATGAAAACAGCAGAAATATTTTTCCTTTCAAAATGAAATGCTTAGGTTCCCAAGGAATACTGAGCCCACCCTTACCCCTTACTTCACCCCATGCATTCTTCCTGAGTTTATTAATGTATATGCATAGGCAGTCAAGTAGTTAGGGTCATGATAAGTGTCACATGATTTATTAACTTATTTTTCTGCTTTCATTTCCACATACAATAGTTCACTCCCCAATAAATACAAGAGAGCTACCCAAGCCGGGCTGCACCCAGCCCTTTCTTGCTTAAGGGGGGATTTTCTTGGTGCAGTCCCTCCTTGCCAAACCATTTGGACTCCTTTCCTCTCACGTTGCACCCAGCAAGGCGACATATGGTAGCTTAAAAGTAATTGATGATTTAACCAATATTTTAGTAGTAGAACTTTCAGAGGTGCTTTTATCTTTTTCTTCCAACTATAACATATGATCATTAATGTGACTCATCTGTCAATTATATCCTTCCTTGTTTCTGAGTGCCTTTCTGTTTCTCTTTTTGATGGTATATAGTTTATCTCTTATTCAAATTCACCCAGATAGGGAATTAGAATTGTGGGGCAAAGCTCTCACAGACCATTTTTGATTATTTACTAGAGTCTATGGTTGGGTGCCTTTAGGTTCAATTTTCTCTCTTTTGATGCAAATAACCATGGCCAAATGAGAAAGCAACTTATAAAACCTTTCTAGGACTGCCTCCCAGCTAAGAGCTATGAGAGATAGCTAAAAGCTACTTTTAGGACAGAAAGGTACTGAGGCAGCCAAATAGAGCCAAAAAAAGCCATTCCCATCATAGGAGACAAGATGAATTACATTCCATTCTTAAAGATGACAAGTAAATGTATACTCCAGTTTAAATTTTTTAAAACATTTATTTATTCTTGAGAGACAGAGAGAGACAGAGCATGAGCAGGGGAGGGGCAGAGAGAGAGGGAGACACAGAATCCAAAGCAGGCTCCAAGCTCTGAGCTGTCAGCACAGAGCCCCACAGTTGAACTCGCCAGGAAACCCTATAATCCAGTTTAAATAAGCTACCCTTGCAATATGCTTAAGAAAGACTAAGTCTTTACTAAAGTGAAGGAATAAGGAGGTGAGTTAGAGAATTTTCTATCACTGGGGAACCTAGGTGGCTCAGTCAGTTGAGTATCCTCCTCTTGATATTGGTTCAGATCATGATTTGTAGGATCAAGCCTGTGTCAGGCTCTGCAATGAGCTTGAAGCCTTCTTGGGCTATTCTCTCTCTCTCTCTCTCTCTCTCTCTCTCTCTCTCTCTCTCTCTCCATTCCCCTCTCCCCCACTTGTGCTCTCTCTCTCTCTAAAATAAAACAATGAAATTAAAATTAAAAAAGGATAATTTTCTATCATTACAGTCATTGGATTTTTCAGATGACTGTAACAAGACATGGTAAACTCCACATTATCTAGCTGGATGTGTATTTCCTAGATTTTATCAAAAATTATTTTCTTACAAAAGAAGAAAAAAAAGCAATAGATTATTCCTGTTGAGGTTCTTCTTTCACAATGAGGAGGCTCATTGTGAAAGAACTTACATTTTTCTGCATTGCAGGTGTTAAATAGTGCAGAGCATCATTATAAACCACATGGGAGGCCATGAGCTCTTTGAACACACACTCTTTTGTTTTGTCTTGTTGAGGACTAAGAGTGATTTACCCAAGTGGCAATTCAGTTGTTAAAGTAGAAGGTGCTAGAATGATACACAGCATCACAAATCTCTGTTGGTTTTGAGTATACAAGTGAAGTACTATCAAATCACCACTAGAAAAAATAAAAAATAAAAACCCCAGACTGTTCTAGTATAGATATGCAGATATATATTCAAGAGAGGGAGAAATGTAAATGCTTTTCTTTATTCAAGATATTTATGGAAGAAAAAGAAATTGAGTGCATGTTAGGACCTTGGAGATTGCTTTGGATTTCTGTTTTCTATTACAAAATATTCATCAATCAAAAAGGTGAAAGTGAAAATGAAAATGACTATGGAAAGTGTTAGTAAAGGTGGGATAGATAGTGAAAAGCCCTTGGATATAGAATTAGATTCAAATCTCAGTCCTGTCACTTTGCATATGTGAATCACGGGTTTGGTAACTTTCCCCTTAGAGTCTTTGTTACCTTGTATCTAAAGGAAGATTATAAATTCTCTCTTGTGAAACTTTAAGTTTGGGAAATAATGAGTATACAACACCAAGAAGTGTCTGTCACTCAGTATGTGAAAGCTATTAGACATTAGGATCTATATGATTCAATAGATTTATTCACTCAATTTGGCTTGTATTCTGTAATCTGATAGCTATGCACTCAGCTATTGTTCAGGCATTTCCAGCACTATTGATCATATTTATCCTTAATATATATAGCTACTTTTTTGATTCCTTTGTTTTAAATTTTCCTCCTGTAACCCCGCAGTTTTAGTAAGAAACAGCCTTTGGCTCTCTAGACTTTTTGTTGGATTTTTGACAAATAATTTTTTATATACGCATACCAACACACATGTTCATAAAGGCCTCACTACAGCTAATACTTGTAAATGATTATGTTTATAGGTTCAAATCCCTTTATCAAGATGTTCTTCAAATGGTCAAATGGTTTATAGTCATTAGTTTAGAAAAGAATATTGAGCCAAAACTGGGTTCCCAATACAGAAAATAATATACATCTTAACATTGATCAAATGTCTTATGTTTGTTTACATTAGAACTGAAGGTGTTATTTTAAACCGTGGTTATATAAAAAAAGATGAATGATTTGGAGTCAATATGTAAACAACAGTTTTTGGTTTTCTAATTGTAGAGTCCATTTAGAAGTGTTTGTTTTGGAAGACTACTTGTATTTGTTCAATAAAAACTATTGACCTTCTTTTAAAATCATTTTTATTATTGTTAAATCAGTACAGATAGGTAAGAAATATTCAAAAAGTACAGCTCAATGATTTTCCAAAAAGTGAATATCCATGTGACCGTAGCCCAAAACAATAATAGAACATTATCAACTCCCTCGATGCCCCCTTCATTCAACATTTTAGTGACTATTTATTCCTTCCCACAAAGATAACCACTATTCTCACTTGCATTTCTTTATAAATTTATCCCCTAAATATGTATTCTTGAAATAATAGTTTTACATTTTATTTATTAAAAATGTTTATTAATTGAGAGAGAGAGAGAGGGGAGAGAGAGAGAGAGAGAGAAAGAGAGAGAGGGAGAAAGTATGACTGGTGGAGGGGCAGAGAGAGAGGGAGAGAGAGAATTGCAAGCCAACTTTGTGCTGCCAGAGCTGGACAAAACATGGGGCTCGAACCCACCAACTGTGAGATCATGATCTGAGCCAAAACCAAGAGTCAGAGGCTTAACCTCCTGACCCACCCAGATGCACCTAGTTTTACTTTTTAAAAATATATATAGGTGGAAACATAATATATATTCTTTTATCTGACTTCTTTCAGTCACTGTTTTTAATGAATTTCATCATCATTGTGTATATCAAGAAGTTGTCCAATTGTTTATGTTTTTTTCTATCTTCTTTTCTTAAGTCAGTTTAGGTAAAGGATTGGAAATTTTCAAAGAATCAACTTTTGATTTATTTGATTTTATTTATTGCTCTCTGTTTTCATTTCATTAATTTCCACTAATTATTTTATCCTTTCTTTTGCTTGCTTTAGATTTAATCTGCTCTTTATTTTTTTAGATTTCTAAAATAAAAGCTTAGATTATTGATCTCTGATCTTCTTTCTAATATATGCATTAAAACCTATAAAAGTACATTTAAGAAAAACTTTTTGGTCACGCACATTTTAGTATTTTTTAAAAATTATAATATAACTTCAAAATATTTTATAATCCCTATTATTTTTTTCAGCTGTGATTTATTTACAGTTGTCTGGTTTACTTTAAAAATATTTATAGTTTTCTGGATTCTTACTGTTGTTTTCTAATTTAATACCATGTGATCAGAGCATATGCTTTGTAAGAATTTAATTATTTGATATTTAGTGCTACTAGTTTTATGATCCAGCATCTCGTCTGTTTTGAGGAAGGTTCCATGTGTATTTGAAAATAATTTGTTCTATAATTATTGGATAAAATATTCTAAAAAATATAATTATCAATAGAAAGTTGTATGATAGTTAGATTAAAATATTCAATATTTTTCCCGATGCTCTTATTCACTTATCAATTGTTGGAAGAGAAATATTAAAATCTCCTCTTTTCATTGTGGCTTTGCCTATTGTCCTAAATTCTGTCAATTTTTAATTCATGGATTTAAATACCTTTTTTAGGTGCTTACACATATAGTATTATATGTGTAGTACTGTATATTTTTTAATATTTGCAATTATAAAGTATTTCCCTTTATCTCTTCAAAATTCTTTGAGTGGAAATCTACTTTTTCTGATATTAATGTGCTGCATTTACACGTTTTACACATTTATTTTCACACTGTTATTTAAGGTTTATTTCTTATAAGGAACATAAATAGGGGTTTGCTTTTCTATACAACTTGGATTATCTAGCTTTTAAATGAAGTTTTCATTCAATTTATTTTATTATATTTTATTGATACGCTTGGGCTTAAGATTGCCATTTGGTATTAACTATTTTGTTCCTTTATGCATTTTTTCTAGTTTCATTTTTGTTAATTTTATACTGTTAGTAATCCATTTAATCCCCTGCATTTCCCTTTTTGGTTATCCCTCTTTTTGTTAATTTTTAATGGCTGCTGTAAGGATTAAAATGTTCATCTTTAAGTTATATCATTCTATGTGAAAATAATATATTGTCATGAACAGTGTAATTATCTTATGATAGTATATTACATTTCCTCCTCCCATACCTCTTCTCTTTCTATTCTACATTTTACTTTTCTGTGTATTATAACCCCTTTACTATATTGTCTTTATTTTACTTTGAGCAATTAATATTTTTATCTTTAAAACCACCAATATTGCCTTATTTTTACTTTAATGTATACATATTTTACATGTATTTCTTAGTATTTGAAATAAAATTCTTCACTTTCTGTGTTTGAGATAACATCTCATTCAGTGTGAAGAATGACTTTTAACATTTTTCTAATATGGATCTCTTGATCAAAAAGTTCACCAATAGTTTTAAAAATATCTTTGTATTTCTTTTTTTCTTCTTGTTGTAGTTTAATTGAACTGTTTCTTTTCAACTCTTATTTATTTATTTTTGTATGGATTTTCAAATATACATAACTTCACTAATTCATATTCAAAGTTACTAATTCTTATTCATTTATTGTCTATGTTTAATATGCTCTTAAATCTATCAGTTTGGATCTTCATTAACATTTTTCTTCTTTAACTTAAAATCTTTTCCCTTAAATTTTGTCCCAGGGTCTTTCCAAATACTTGTTTATTAGGTTTACATAAAGGACTAAAATTAATATATTCCTATCAAAAAATTAAATATTTATAACTATTATTCAATTGATACTTGAGCAGCCACTATGTCTTTTAAGCAAATCAGCAGTTCATAAGGGAGTAAAAAGAGTTCTTCCAAACTTAAAGAGTGATATTTGCAAAGCTCATTATAACACAAAGAGAAATCTAAACATCAACAAAAGTGAGGCAAAGCAGTGATTTTATAGCATCCACCATTAAACAAATTATAAAATATTAAGGGTAGATTATGCAAAACAACTAAGATTAATTGCTGCTAATTGACAAAAGTTCACCAAACCAAGCGTTGGTTTCATTTGTGATACTAATGTCATTTACAAGGTTAATTACTGTGTCACCTCACAGTCCCCAGTTGTTTTTCATATTGTGGCAGAGAATATGTGAACAGATGGGCCAGAATAACATCTGGCTTAGGTGAGCAGTAAGAGTACAGCTGACATCCTTGAATGATTTCCTTCAGTTGCACTGTCTCAGGAATAGAAAGTAATGAGAGAAATACAGGTGCCAAAAATAAACAACTTGATATTTACTTATTAGCACACTGGCCCTTGCCAAATCCTAGACTGAATGTCATAATTAGCATCTAACAGGGCTACAGTAATGTTCTTATCAATATAATTTTTTAAAGAATACTTATATATAATTTAGTCAATTTGCCATTAATATCTTACTTCCCCAACTTTGCTCTGCATGCCAATCAAAATAATACATTCTAGTTTATGGAAAATCACAATATTTCAAACTTGTAATATCTTTCCTGATCCTCAGGATAACCTTATAAATTAGATGTCACAACATGATATCCAAATAAATAATCAAAACCCAGAGATACTAGGTTAAAAAGGTAAAAAAGGATACAAACCAGAATTGTTGACTTTAACCTATTGCACTCACATTTAGGACCCCATTACGTCAGTAACAGAAAGAGAGCCTTTGATAATAATAATGACTATTGAAAACTTTAAAGCTATAATTTGCAAATTTCATTTCTTACTGTGTTTTAAGTAATACTGTAATCATTTTGCTATTCAGAATGGTACAGGTCTAAGGAATTTAATTCTAAGTATTCTAGTATAAAGTTATTTCAGTTTTATTTCATCTATTAAATATATTAATCTTTCAATAGCCTGAGAATGTGCAACAGTGCCATTTCTAGCTTACAGAATGTCACAGAATTCAAGGTGAAAATACATATTTAAGTAACACAACACATTCTCACTAGAAAAGAGATCATTGTTAGAATTATGAAATTGTGCATATTTTAAAAAATGTATATGAATGTCCTTTATAGTTTGTTTATGTGCCCATTTGTTCTTGGGGAAGACCTGCCCTGTTCTGGTTGTCCTTATTACAGAGAGCAAGGCTACATGTGACATCTTAGGGAGGTGGTTCAAGAGTGAGCTGTCTTGGCCTTTATTTTTCTCTGCCAGGTATAATAGTGTTGCTGCTCTCTTGTCAAGATGGGAAGCACTGAACACTGCACATGTAATTAATTATCACTATTGTTATCACTGAAATCCAGCTAGGCATAATATACCCAGCTTTGTTGTTCTATTTTAGTCAGGCATGTTTCATAATGTACTCCCTTTCCCTCTTATGGAGCTCCTGAGCCAGTTTCTGTCCTTCGAGCCAATGTTGTTTTTGTACCTTTGAATATAAGAAATTTATGGAGAGGAATTGTTATTCAAGCTGTGTTTTCTTCTTTTTTTCTGCATGAATTTTTAGTCATGTAGACTAAATCTCCTTTTGCAGCTCATCAATATATATGGGTCCCAGGGGAAAATATTTTATTAGGGTAATTTCATTATAAAGAATACTTCAACAGACTAATGTCACTATAATAAGTAATGCTTTCTAAAGAAAAGTGGAGAATTACCTAAGCATTAAAATCTAGTTTGTTCAGATTTACTATCCATGCTAAGAGTAATACAGTAGTATATAGGTTACTGTAGGTTATTTTTACAAGTTTTATTGAGATATAATTCACATACTATACAATTCACATAGTTAAAGTGTACAATTCAAAGGATATTTCAGTGTATTCAGAGAGTTGTACGGCCATCACTACAATCAATTTTAGAGCAATTTCAACACTCCACAGAGAAACCCTGTGACCAGAGGATGTCACTCTCCATTTCCTCCCAAACCTCCTGAACCCAGTTCTAGAAAATTATGAATCTATTTTCTGTCTCTATACATCTGACTGTTCTGGACATTTCATATAAATGGAATTATGAAGTTCATGTTATTTGGTAACTGACTTATTTCACTTTGTGGGATCTTTTCAGGGTTCATCCATATTGTAGCAAATAAAAATAATTTATTACTTTTTTTATCACTCAATAATAGTCCATTGTTTGAATAATAATTGCATTTTATGTATCCATCAGTTCATGGACATTTAGGCTGGTTTTACCTTTTGGCTGTTGTGACTAATGCAGCTATGAATATTTTTGCTCAAGCTTTTATATGGAGAAATGTTTTAATTTCTCCTAGATATATACCAAGGAGTGTATTCAATACATCATAAGGCATATATAAGTTTAGCCTTTTGAAGAACTGCTAGATTATTTCTACAGTTGCTATACCATATTACATTCCTATTACAAATGTACTAGGGCTCCCATTACTTCATACCCTAGTCAACATTTGTTATTATCTGTCATTTTGGTTATACCCATCCTACTGGGTATCTCATTTGTTGTGTTGAATTGTATTTCCTTATTGACTAATGAAATTGAGCATCTTTCCTTGTGTTTATTAGCCATTTATGTATCCTCTCTGGAGAAACATCTATTCAGATCCTTTGCCCATTGGCCTTTTTATTTTTGATTTATAATGGTTTTTGTTTATTCTAGATACAACTCCTTACCTAGTATATAATTTACAAATGCATTCTCCTAGTTTGTGGGCTGTGCTGTCACTTCCTGATGATGTTTCTTTCGTTATTAATTTTGTTGAAGTCAACTTTACCTTTTTTTCTCCTGTAACTTGTATTTTTGGTACAATATTTGGTATAATAACTTTCTTAGTTTCATTTAACACAAGGTCATGAAGATTTACTCTTGTAGGTCATTTCCCTCAAAGAGTTTTATGTTTTAGCTCTTGTGTTAGGTTTACAATACATACTTTTATTAATTTTTGTCTATGTTGTGATTCTTTTTCATGTAGATATCCAGTTGTCCCAGAACCATTACTTGTAGATACTATTTTCCCCATTGAATTATTTTTCTACACTTGTTGAAAATAAATTAACCTTAAATGTAGGGCTTATTTCCAATTCTAAATTATATTCCATTGATTTATTTGTGTATCTTCATGCCAGTTCCTTTTTCATTCATTCATTTCAGTTAAGTATGTTTTAAACATTTATAATAGAGTTAGATTGTTTTGTCACATTTTGCATTATATCCTGGGATCCCTGAATTCCTAAATCTTTTCTTTAAATTAACACACATTTCTGTTTTAAAATTATATTAATTTTGACAAATGCATAGTGCTATGTGTCTACCCTAATAATTAACCTTCTCCCATCTTGAAACACAGATAACCACTGATTTGTTTATTGATGCTATAGTTTGCCTTTTCAGGAATTTCATATAAATGGTATCATACAGTGTAAAACACTTTAAAATTGGCTTCTTTTATTTAGCAATTTATTGCTAAGATTTATTCATGTTTTTACATGGTTTGATAACTCTCTTCTTTCTGTTACTGAATAGTATTCTCTTTTAGGAATGCACCACAATTTGTTTATCCCTTCACTTACTTAAGGGCGTCTGGTTGCTTCAACATTTTGGTTAATATGAATAAGCTAGTATAAATATTCATCTGCTATTTATTTGGGGAATAAGTTTTCAAATCCTTTGGAAAAATACTTAGCAGTGTGATTTCTTGATCACACTGTAAGACTATCTTTGAAAGAAACTGCCAAATTATCTTCCAAGGTGGCTGTGCTATTTTGTGTTGCCACCAGCAGCAAATGAGAGCTCTTGATGCACAGTGTCTTCAGAAATTAGTATGGGCAACTTTCAGGTGGTTTAAACCTTTCTCATAGGATTATAATTTATCTTTTTAAAAAATGCAGTCCCATAATGACAAAGAATGTTGACCATCGTTTTATATGTCTATTTTCTATCTATATATCTTCTTTGGTGAGGTGCCTGCTAAGATTTTTCTCCATATTTGTAATTGGGTTGTTACTTTTATGATTGAATTTTAAGACCTCTTTGTATATTTCTGATACAACATTAAATATGTTTTCTGGAAAGATCTATTCAAATTTGTGGCTTTTCTTTCATTACATTAACAATGCATTTTGCAGAACAATTATTTTAATTTGAGTTAAGTCTTACGTCTATTGTTCTTTCATGGGTTATGCTTCTGATATTGATCCCAAACCTCTTTGACTTCATCTCGCATAGTTTTTTCTCCTACATTTTCTTCTAGCTTTTTTATAATTTTGCATTTTACACTTAGGTTTATCGCTAACTTTGTGTACAGTGTGACATTTATGTCTAGCTTTATTTTATTCTTCAGTCCGAGGCCAGAGTTTATATGGTTTGCATTTCCTTCTGCAGAAGTTGCAGGATTGTATGCACAGGCTTTCTTATCCACTTAAGCAAATGTAGGGGAAGAGGGGAAGTGGGGAAGCAGAGGAGGTGATTTTTAAAAGTTGTCAAAGGTTAAACATCAAAAAAGGAGTCAGACTCTGGAGTACATCTTAGTTTTGAAAAAAGATGAGGAAAAGAATCTTATGCATTAAAAAAAAGTTGGTCCAATAGGAGAATTATTCAAAGTAACTAAAATATATTTAATTTTTAACTTTTTCTTACTTAATAAAATTAGTTCAAGTATGACATTGAAAAACATTGAAGTTAAGAGTATTGCCCTGCCTGATCCCCTATCACTAAGCCTTTCCCAAGGACCTCAGCTATTACCATATGCTCCAAAGACTTAATCATGCCTACAGATTTTGGAGCATTTGTACCAAATGCTCTTACCACCTCTTTATATGTATGCCTGTGCCTAACTCAACCAGGCACATAGACACCCAATAAATTTTGTTAAATAGCATAGAAGGTATTAATTGAACCAAACTTGGCTGCAACCACAAGTGTGACTTATGCCTTAAATCTTATAAGTAGCAAATGGCCTTATTTTTGTATTTAAGCTTCACATTGGACCCTAACTTCTTTATCTCTATCTTGTACCACTGTGCCTAAGTCCCCTCTTGACTTGCTGCACAAATTCAAGTTAGTCTTTCACAGGAGCTACATATTTGCTGTTACCCATTCTATTACAGTCACATGTTTTGCCCTATCCTGATCTATCTGATATCTGAAACTACCTCCCCACTCCATCTAACCTACTGCATGAATCCCTAGCCCTCAACAGTAATACTTACCTTGTGGTAAATCTACCTTCTGGTTATCTTTAAATATATACCATTATTTTAATTCCACCCATTTCACTCAGATTGCTGATATATTCTTTTCACCACTGCCTTCTATCCACTGGTCTATTTTTTTCCACACTTCTTCCAGACCAGTCATTCTAAGGTTGCATTCTTTCTGTCATTTAACAGTTTAAAATTCTGTACTGAATTCCCATTAACTTAGTTGAGATCTAAACCCTTTAAAATAGAATCAGTTTTATTTTAAAAATTCTATCTCCAATTTATCTTTAAACAATTTCCATTACCATGGCTATAGTCACTACCTTGAGCCAGACCACTACAACAAGAAAAAGGAAGAAGACAGTTGTGGCTCATCTAGGCAAACAAATATTCTAGATTGGTACTCTAGGTCTTAAATGTTGGGATGCTAGACTCCTGTGTTGTACTTTGGTGATACTTTCATGTTGCAATGACAACCACTATATACTGCTACTATGTATAGGAATAATGTATGTTATCACCCTCACTAGGTTTCTTCATATAGTCTGCAGCCACCTGTAAATACCTACTAGTGATATCAGCTGTGTAACCCTTCAGGTCTAACCCTTCTAAATAACATCCTCCCTATAAGCTTCTCTGTTCTTCATTCTACATTCTAAATAGAGCTTTTGTGGTAAATCATGATGATGCCAATATAAAAAATATTACCAGGCATTTATTGAATGTTTACTTACATCACAAAGCTAATTTAATCCTTACAAAGATCTTATTGGTAAGTATTATCTACTTTGTACCATAGAAACTCAAAATCAGAAAAGTTACTTGTTTAAGGACATGTGGCTATTGAAGTACATATTTGTTATTAAAATCTGGTTGTACCAGACTCCATAAGCTATGCTTTGAATGTGTGTGTGCATAGTGTGCATATATATATACATATATATATATATATAATATATGAGAGCTAGAGACTAGAAGTAGGGTAGAATAGTAGTAGAACATTCTAGATAGATAGATAGATAGATAACATAATTGGGGAACTCTAATACTAAAGCATGAGTAGGTGGAAAGATGTGGAGAGAGCAGAAGGACAAATTCACTAATGTAAGGGGACTTAAAATTTCTGAATGCATGCATTTGGAGTTGTACTCAGCATTTTAAAACTCAAGATGTTTTGCAAATGTGTTATCTGTACCATGTGTAATAACTATGCTAGAGAAGTGAGCTATAACAACTTTCTGCAAGTTACTTTCCAATGCATTATATAATTAAATTTCAGTTAAATTAGGTAACACTCAGGAGTTTTACTTCTGTTTCATATAATGTTGATAAGCCATGTGTAATATGTTAATAATCTTGTTAATATTCAAGGCATTGTAGAAGACATACTATCACTTCACCTAATAGTGAATATTCCAAAAGCTTATTTGAACTGGAATTTCTCACCTTAAAATCAATTACATATATCATGGATGAATAATAAGTATATTGAGCACATCTCCAACTCTTCTATAAATGTTTAATGTTCAAAATAATAGGAGGAGGAAGAATCATGTTCAGAAACTCTAATATGCCTTTTGGGCCTTGTATTGTGCTCTGTGCTTGTTGCACCTGGTTGGTTTCATGAATATTAACACTAAAAGGTCTTGTTCATTAAAGCAACTTGTAAAAGAGGGAAAAAGGATTACTTCTTATAGAAAAGGATTATTTGCCACTCTCTTGAAATTATTTTAAGCAAATTATTTTGTGTGGTACCATAATTCCTACAGATATAATTTCTGTGTAATATAAAGCCATTTTATTCCATGTCTGTGTGTGAGTGTGTGTGTGTGTCTGAGAGAGAGAGAGAGAGAGAGAGAGAGAGGGAGAGAGAGAGAGGTTGTATGTGCGTGCAGCTGGGATAAATATCAGGTAGTTAAGATTTATTTATTATGTATAGAGATGTTACTATTAGATTGTATAATATAGGTTAGAGATAAGAAGTAAAAACTTGTGCAATACAAATGAAAGTAAAATTAAAGTCCACTGGTTCAGACACAGAATACATAATTTATCAAATAAACTCATAACAGTTTATTTATATCTACGAGCAGCTGGTGCAATCTTGCTATTCTTATTTGAAGCATTCATATTTTTATATTAAGAATCGTCAGTTTTCATGTCAGCAAAACCCTCTGTTAAGTTGATCCTCCAGACCTTCCATTAAAATCCTCAAGTATGTTGACAAATCACTACTGTGTATTTTGTTACGGGTTTTTTTTTTTTTTTTACTTCAATAAATTATGAGGCATATGCCCCAGGTTAAAGGCATATAGTTATTGTACCTAAACAAGTTTTTTCAGTATAATTTCATAGTATCTACCTACAGTAAGGGACATAAATTTCCTGCTTCCTTCCAATTCTTTTTCATTTTATAATTTTACTTTCCTTTAACCTGTCTGAGTAAAAAAGTTCCATTTATACACAAAGGGAAGGGTAACCTAAGTCACTGAAATAGGATAATTTACATTTTTATTGTTGTTCTGTGCTAATTTCTCATGTGCTTAGTAATCATAAGGGATGTTATAAATGCTTTTAATATGCACCGAATATACAATGGACAAACTGCTCTGTGACATTGTTTAATTTTTAAACAAAAATTAATTTTCTCCTTGTGCTGACCTCTATCCTTGGCTAAGAAAACTATAAACATTGACATGGAATTTTAGACAAAGATAAACTATATGGAGGATTGTGGGCAAAGAAATATCTTCTTGGGAGTCTTAAACGTTCATTTAAAAATTTACAGTTTTGGGTCTCCTAGGTGGCAGTGGCTCAGTCAGTTGAGCATCTGACTTTGGCACAGGTCATAATCTCATGGTTCATGAGTTCGAGCCTTGTGTCAGGCTCTGTGCTGACAGATGAGCCTGGAACCTGCTTCAGAATCTGTGTCTCCCTCTCTCTCTTTCCCTCCCCTGCTCACGTTCTGTTTGTCTCCCTCTGAAAAATAAATAAACAGTAAAAAAATTTACAGTTTTAAGGATGTAATAAGTGGTTCCTATTAAATCATGAGTCATTACATTTGTTTTTAAGCATAGAAACCAGGGCTGACAACCTACAGTCTGTAGCTCAAATCTGATCTGCTGCTTTTTTTGAAATTAAAGTATTATTGGGAAAAGACCATGCACACTCATTTGTGTTATGTATGCATGCTTTCTGCCCACAAAGCAGAGTTAAGTAGTAGCTAGAGAGACAGACCATATTATCCCCAAAGCCCAAATTGTTTACTCTGGTCCTTTAAAAAACATTGCCAATACTGATATAAACAAATATAAATATAGATCTGTTTTGAACAAATATCTTTTGATAATAGAAATTAATGTTTGTAATGCATGGGTGGCTCATTCTGTTAAGCCTCAGACTCTTGATTTCAGCTCAGGTCATGGTCTCATGGTTCGCAAGATTGAGCTCCATCTCAGGCTCTGCACTGACAATGTGGAGCCTGCTTGGGATTCTCTCTCTCCCTCTCTCTCTGCCCTTCTACCTCTCCTTCTCTCTCCTTCTCTCTCTCAAAAATAAGTACATGAACTTAAAAAAAGAAATTAACCTTAACATCAGTACTTACTGTTATGTATGTACCAAGCAGTTTTGAGCAATTTACCTTAATTAACATCATTTAATTCTCACCTTATGAAGTGGGCAATATTAGTATCCCCATTTCATAAAAGATACAGAAACTGAGCCCTAGAGAAGGTGTAGATAACTAAGGTCACATAGCTAGTAAAGGACAGAGTGCTAAAATTTGACCTGAAGTCATCTAATTCCAAATAGATTCATATATTTGTACATCTTATATTTAGCCTAAGTATTCAGAAATAAGTTACAGTCTGGGATAACAATATAAATATAGAATAATCCAATAATTTTATGTTGAAATTTGTAAAAAAAAAAACTATCATTTAAAAATACTTATTTCAGAAAGAATTCACCATATTTGTAGATACTTGGTTCTAAATTACTAAATTAAGAATCTCTGAAATATTTTCTCCCATTTCTTAGTTTGTCTTTTCATTTTGTTGATTGTTTCTTTTGCTATGTAGAAGCTTTTTAGTTTGATGTAATCCCTTCTTTATTTCTGTTTTTGTTTCTTTTGATTTTGATGTCATCTCAAAAAAAATTGTTATGAAGGCTAATGTCAAGGAGCTTTCCTTCTATGTTTTCCTCTGGGAATTTTATGGTTTAAGGTCTTACATTTAATTCATTTAAACTTAAGTTTTGTGAGTGGTGAAAATTGGGTTCCAATTTTGTTCTTCTGGATGTGGTTATCTAGAATTCCCAACACCATTTATTGAAAAGACCCCCCCCCTTGTTCTATTGAGCATTCTCGGCTCTTTTGACAAATATTAGTAGACTATATATGCAAAAATTCATTTCTGAGTTGCAGAAATATTTGCAAACCATCTACTCTATACAGTTAATATTCAAAATATGTAAAGAACCCATACAACTCAATAGAAAAAAATAAAAATAAAATATAACTCAATTAAAAAATGGTAGAGGATCTGAATAGACATTTTTCTTAAGAATATATGGAAATGGCCAACAAACACATGAAAAGGTACTCCACAGTACTCACGTCCGGATCAGAAAAATGCAAATCAAAACCATAATGAGATATCAACTTGCACCTGTTAGAATGTATCATCAAAGAGATAAGAAATAAGTATGGGCAGAGTGCCTGGGTGGCTCCGTCAGTTAAGCATCCAACTCTTGATTTCGGCACAGGTCATTATCTCATGGTTTGTGAGTTTGAGCCCCACATTGGGCTCTGTGCTGTGACAGTGCAGAGCCAGCTTGTGATTCTCTCTTTTCCTCTCTCTCTCTGCCCCTCTCTCTCAAAATAAATAAATAAACTTAAAAAAAATAAGTATTGGTGAGGATGTGGAGTAAAGGGAACTGTTGGATTGTAAATTGGTACAACCACTGCAGAAAAATGTTTGGAAATTCCTCAATAAATAGAAATAGAGCTACCATATGATCCAG
Organism: Cryptoprocta ferox; assembly: GCA_028646485.1. Taxonomy (NCBI): domain Eukaryota; kingdom Metazoa; phylum Chordata; class Mammalia; order Carnivora; family Eupleridae; genus Cryptoprocta; species Cryptoprocta ferox. The sequence continues at coordinate 46,692,381 of CM053566.1, read as the reverse complement.
GAATCCCTTTTCTGGGTATACATCTGAAAAAGATGAAATCAGTATTTCAAAGAGATATCTGCATTTTCATGTTCATCATTGTACCATCATTTACAGTAGCCAAGATAAGGAAACAACTTGTGCTAGGTAAACATACACATCTTTATCCATTTATCTGTAGATGGTCATTTAGGTTGTTTCCATATTTATCTATATCTATATCTTAACCTATCTCTATCTCTAATCTATCTAATGGAATATTATTCAGTCATAAGAAAGAAAGAAATCCTGCCATTTGCAACAATATGGATGGATCTTGAGGGCAATGTGCTAGTGAAATAAGTCAGACAGGAAAGACAAATACAAGACATCACTTATATGTGGTCTCTAAGAAAAGCTGAATTCATGTAAACAGAGAGTCGATTGGTGGTGACCTGGGACCTATGGGGGGGTACAGGAAATGGGGAGATGTTTGCCAAAGGGTATGGATCTCCACTTCCTTAAAATGAATAAAGGGATCTAATGTACACTATGATGACTGTAGTTAACAGTATCGTATTATATACTTGAAAGTTTCTAACAGAGTAGATCTTAAAGTGTTCTCACCACACATACACGCACACACGCAAGTTACGTATGTGAATTTCTTTTAATTTCAAGTTTTTATGTAAATTCTAGTTAGTTAACATATAGTGTAATATTGGTTTGAAGAGAATTTAATGATTCATCACTTACATATAACACCTAGTGCTCAGCACAACAAGTGCCCTCCTTAATACACATAACCCATTTAATGAAGTGTTTTGATGGACGTGTTAACTAACCCTACTTTGGTAATCATTTTACAATAGATAAGGGTATTAAATCATCATGGTATACACTTTAAACTTGCACAATGTCATATGTCAATTATATTTCAATAAAACTGGAAAAAATCTTTCAAAAGTCTTAAATATAAAATACGACAGATTTACTAAGAGCAAGATAATGTCATGAGTAAACAATAGAAATGGAAAGTCACCAGTCTTTCAAAGAAAGAAAGAAAGACTCTCCAAAAGAAGAGAAAGAAAAATCAGAAATGGAAAGTCAGAATCTAAAGTTGGCAATAAATATAAAGTGCACAGAATACATCCAAAACACTGCTTTTTGTTTCATTAATTCATACTATAGCCCAATTTAATGAGCTTAGGAATATGACATAAATGTGAGTCTGTAACTGAGCTATTTATGGACTTATTGCTGACAGAAAATGGGATTTTTAGGATATGACTTCTGAATAATAGCAGCCACATAAGTGCTATCCTAGTAATTAATTACTATTATTATTTTTCATTCATTTTACTTTCTAACCTGGGTTAATGATGTCTACCAATTGACATGCTTCCAGACTTCTTTTATCGTTAGTGAAATTGTTCATCACTCCAATATAAACTCTTTCTAAACGTTTCTGTAGAACAGTTTCCTGTCCCTTTGATTAGTGTAATAATGGAATAGACTCTAAAATGAGTGCTTAGAAGACCAGAATGCAGATTTAGTGTCGCTGCTGCTTTTGTTTTTGCTTCTTTTTGATTTTGCAGATTTAGTCTTGCTGCTGCTGTTTCCTTTGATTCTGTTTTCTGAAAAGATGTGCCCCTCTGTTCATAACTTTAGAAGGAATGCTCCTTGTTGTACGCACTTTCATGATAAACATGACTGTTACACAGACAAGAGTAAAAGTGAGAGATTAAACATAAGGTATAGAAATAATAGGGAAGAAGTAGGTGAAGGGAACATCGGATGTAAGAAGCGCACCAACATTGCTAAACAAAGATGCAGGTCAGTTAGAATTGAATATAAGGTAAGAAGGAAAGTTTAGCAGCTTTAGAATTTCTAAGTTGCTTCCAGAGGCAGGGAAGATTTGAAGCACTGCATTTAATCTGGAATAGGTGTTGAATCTCAACTGTTCCACTTTTTACCTGGGTAAAGGAGGTAAGGCCATTTAACATCTCTGAATCACTACTTTCTCCTTTGAAAAGTGAATAATAATCTTATCTTTTCTGTGAAAATCCCAAAGCTATTTAAGGATCAACTATAAAATGAGAAAGTCAATCATAGAAAATTTTGAAAAGGTGGAGAGTTTCGTTTTCTATATTGTTATTTAGAAGATGGAAAGTGAGCAAGGGACTCTCGTGTAAGTACATTTGATCATGAAATGAGAAGAAAGAAACCGTGACTTCTAGTACTGGTTCTGTGGAGACACGGAGAACCTTAAGCGAAGATCGTGAATGAACCAGGGTAGAATACAGAAGCATGGTGAGGAGGGAATGGAACAATCTTGATGATAAATGTGTTCATAGAAGGTCAAATAATCTTCATTTATGCTAAAACAGGCATAAATCTATTCACAACTGCATTGAGATGGAGCAAACCTTAGATTATGTGAAGATTCATTTTACTGGAGGAAGGAAGCCTAATTAATAATAGATAAAAAGCACCAGCAGCCAGCATGTTTTCATGTTAAATCTATTAAGGGCTAGAAAATAATAAGGACTTTTTAACATACAACATTCTCATGAAATAACTCTTCCATATAAATTGGATAGTTCTTCAAAAATTTGGCTAAGCAAATGGAGGTTCAAACACTCATTTATCAGACACATGCAGTCTCTATAGAGGGGTACTGATTCATCTGTGTACAAGCTGTCTCCCTCTGTCCTATTGTCTCTTTCTCTCTTACCTACACACACACACCCCCCCACACACACACACAGTAGTAAACAACCATAACAGTTGTTTTATTCAGTGTAGACTGAGAAGGAAATCCATTAGGGACTAAGTCCACAGTGTAATTAAAACTAATGTATTTTCTTTCTTTGTTTCCAGGCCTCTGGCTTCTAAGGGAAAGGACTCTTACTACTCTAATATTTTCTCATTTTTAATTTCTTCACTGACTTTAATTATTTTCTCTCGGGCCTATAAAATTATTACTTCTTTTTAAAAGAAAATCAAAATAAATGAACTTGTTTGCTGAAGGCCTTTACCAAGCTTTCACAGATGGAGCTATTTCAAATAAGAATATTGCTAGTAATTGAACTAAGGGGATGGAATTTCCACTTCTACTTTCTGTAAATTTTAGCCCACAAATATCTCATTCTTTTCTACATATCCATGTTTTTGTACATGTTCTCATTTCACCTTATTCAGTCTCATCTTCTTTGTCTGTGATTTTTTTTTTTTTTTTTTTTTTTTTGATTCTTGAAGAGACAGTCCAAGAATTCTTGCCTTTCTGGATTCTTAGCTGACTTATTCACATCAAGATTTGTATTCCTTCTATTTTTCCCAGAACTTGGTTCTGTTTTATCTTTTATTTCATTGTCTTATAATTTTTATTTATACACCTGTCCTTCCACACTAGATAAGGATTTGCAGGAGTGCATGGGACATATATTATTTATTTTTGAATATTCAACACTAGTAAAGTTCCTAGCACTTAGTAGTACTCAACTCAATGCATGTTTGTCAACGTAATTTTTCACTGAACAGATGAGAGCTTTCTTTTTTACCATTTTTTTCTTTTCTTCTATTTTTATAGCCTTAGATGTTACAGTTGACTTCCATTTATTTTTTTTATTTCATTTATTTTGTTCCATTTATTTTTTATTTTATTTGAATTCTTATATTTAAGTTCAGAGTTCCTATATCTAACTGCTTAAAAATGAAACAAGTAAAGAAGGGCTTAGCTTTGTAATTTTTATGTCAATATAAGATTATCATTTCCTTGACTCATATCACTTTATTATTACTCAAGCAAAAATATTACCTAGTAGGGTCAATAGTTAGAGTAAGTCTGTAGTTGATATAAGAAGGACTAGAATACAGGTTGCTTCTCACTTACTTCTTTACCACCTTGTTTTGTACAATGCCACTTCTACCTCTAAATGGGTCTATGCATATCTACTATGGTTCATCCTACTGAAGGCCAGGGGTCATTTCTTGCACATTAAATATTAGAAAATGGCTTTTCTTTTTGTACTGAAAATATGCTACAAATGCATATTATCAGTTATTTAGAATTAATAAACATATAAAAAGAAGTAACTGATATTTTAATGCAAATTCTTTCAATATACCTACAACTTTTCCTAATAATTTCAACTATGTTTTGAAGCCCTGTTCATAAAAGGATAATTTGAAAGGTAAATGAACTTTTTTCTCATTCATAACAAATTTTCTAATTTCATAGTGTATATAGAGATGTTTTTATTTCACATATTTTTATCTGTATATGAAGATAATAATGTTCATAACATCTAAAGTAGTGCCTGAACTTTTCCACTATTTTCCCAGTATTGTTGGTGCTGACTGAGACCAGTCGCAAATTCAACACATCATTGTCTATGATAAGGTATTTTTCTAAATAAGTGGTTCTAGAAAAGTGGTTTTCTCTGTCAAGATATGTAGGGCTCTAAAGTGATTTTATCTGTGTCCTTGGTTTAATTATCTGCATATCCAAATAGATAATAAGTAAAATATATAGAGAGAAATAAGTTGAGAGGAAAATAAGGGAAATAGAAACTTAAAAATTTGTGTGTGTCCAACTTTAAGATAGAAAGGATATAGGTAATGCAGCAATTGCAAAAAGGTCTTTTGTTGTTGTTGCTGCTGTTGTTGCTGCTCCTGCTGTTTACATAGCTCTTGGAAAAATATCTCTCTTCTAACATTTTAGCTAGCTAATTTTATTTCATGGCTCAGAGATTACTAGTAACTTGTCTATGTTTGTTATTTATTTTTGCATAACAAATTACCTCCAAATTTAGCATCTTAAACAATAAATATTAATGTCTCAGTTTCTGTGGCTCAGGATTTTGGGAGCAGCTCACACAGACAATTCTGCCTTGGGTCTCCCATGAGATTTCATTCAACTGAGTCTACATTCATCTGAAGACTACACTGGGGCTGGAGAATCTGTTTCTAAGATGGAACCCTTAAAAGACTAGAGGAGGCCTTGGTTATATACATGGGGTCCTCTCCACAAATATCAGTTGACTTCTCCAAGAGCTAGTGATCTGAGAGAAAGAGAGAGAGCACAAAGGAGAAATCTACATTGTCGTTGACGATTGCTCCTCAGAAGTCACATTTTCATTTCTGCTTCATACTGTTCATTAAAAGTGAGTCACTAAGTTCAGTCCATGCTCAAGGGGAAGAAAAATTAACCTCTACTTTTTGAGGGGTGAAAACTAAAGAATTTTAGGATATATTTTTAAACTCCTGCATGGCTCAAAATCACAGAGGCTTTATATTGTAGAATAGATCCCAAACTAATTGTACTCCTCATGCTGTAGTTTTCTTGTTGTTTCTTTGATTGTTTTACTGAATCATACTACTGTCCCATTGAGTAAGACTTTTTATTTCAAAATACTTTCAATCTTCTTACAATGCTGAGGATACCACCTTCCTTATAGGTCAGTGGAAATTGAGAAAATTAAATGGAAGAATTTGGGAAGTAAAGGAAGAGTGTTGCATTTGGAAAGAGACATCGATGGCTGGAGAGATAATTAGCTTTATAGTTTGAGGGCAACAATAGATATATGGATATATGGAGAATGATCCTAGGACATTTTAGAAAATGATAGGGATTGTCTCAGCTTAGAGAAATAGTTTAAGTTTGGGGAAGAACATATACCAATAAGTTATAAGTTACATCAATTTTCACCCTTTGCTTTTTAATGATAATGGTTGAAGACCAATTCGGCTCTATGAATATTGACAATAACCCAGCCAGAAACCTGATCTGAGTATCTAGGTTTTAAATGAGCTCTCCAAGCAGATGGTTCTCCCTGACTCTATTTTTTGCCTGCAACTCCATTTCAACAATGCAGGAGGCAGTATAGACCAGAGCTCCAGATAAGAGCCCTAAATAAGATGGCTTAGATTCAAATCTTAAATTTGGCTACTTACTCATTGTATGCATGTTGGGAAGTAACATACCCTCTGTGTTGCAGTTTGCTCATCTATAAAAACATGGAAATGGTGATGTCAATAACAGACCCTACCCTAGTGTGATTGTTGTGGAAGTTAAACAAGATGATATGGAATAGATGATTAATTAGAGGCCTGACACATAGTAGGAATCATACAAGTACAATATATTATTTTCACTAGCCAAATATCATGAGTTGAAGATTTTCACACTGACCCATTTATTAAGACATGGTTTAAACTTAAAAAAATTAGTAATTACAGCAAAATTATTCATTGGTTACCATGTGTCATGAACTAAAATAAACATTTACAAGGTATATTTTATCTTCTCAAAAATTCTATCCCCTTTATTTGTTTAAATGCCTTGCAGAAATAATATTAGATGATTTTTCCTAGGTCACACAGATTCAAATGGTCAAAGCACTGTTTGTAAAGGAATTGTGATATTACTCAAGGAACATGCAGACATATTTGGAATATTCTATGGACTTAATAAAAATGTCTTTTAGTAAGGTACTCATGCCCAGGTGTCTATCCCTGTGTCTGATTAAATTATCTGACTGCCCTGTTCATTAATTACTGCATTTAGAACAAATAGGAAGTCTTTAACCAGTTTCCCAGTACAGTTCCAGTCATACTATATTTTCCCATTTTTAAGTTTTTATTATTTTTACCCAGCACATGTCCAAAACTGATTTTAAATGGCTATTCTGTTTCTTTAGTAATAATATTAACAAATGGAATCAGAATGAGAGTTTATTAGAAATGATTCTGCTGCTATAAATAACCCTATATATTTCAAAGGAGAATTCACATGAAAATCATTTTTAATAACTCCATGAAGCATATATTTTAAAATCTATGTCCAAAGGAAACATTTTTTAAAAAGCATGATATTTTGATATCCAATGTATTTCCTTGAGTTGGTTTACATAGTTTATTCGTGTTAAAATAATTCACTTAAGATCATTTTCAAAAGTACCATTTCAAAGTAAATAAAATTATTTTTTCAAAGTCAATATTTGAGAGAAAGTCTACAAAGAAAGCATTTCAATGAGCAAACAAGAAGTCTTATGTGAGGTTTTTCAGAAATCACACTCTGAGTTGGATATTTGCTTGCAAGAAGTTTTGAGGGAAGTAGCCATGAGCACAACGCCTGTTAGAGGAAATAGAATTGGACAGTTGAAAAATGACTGAGTCACCATAAAACCCTTGACCAATCCTAGCCAGAGCTCTGAAGCTGGAAAGGTCCTAAGAGATGTTCACAAATGAGGTAAAGTGGCTGGATATTTGTAACTCCAGTTGAGCCATTATTGGACATGGACTGCACCCAGGGAGGGAGAATAACTTATCCATGTACTATAAATATTGGGAACAAAGTAAAAGAATACACCCCAATGATTACCTAGGTGTCAGACAGTCTTCCCTAACTTTACCGTGTATCAACATCTCCACTGCGTCTTGATAATTAAGGCCAATTACTCCTGCCAAAGGGTGGATCTTTTTCCCTGTCTTTTGCATGGGAGTCTTAAATAACCAACATATTAGTTTAAAACATTGTGGAGATCTTACTGTGTCCTCTGGAGACAGTGTTTTTTTTTTTTTTTTTTTTTTTTTTTTTTTTTTTTTTTTTCCTGGAAGCCAGCATATCTAAATCCACAGAGACCAGATTTGCAAGAACAGGAAATACAAAGTGAGTCACAGGAAATGATGGTAAGCCAGATGTTATAGGTAGGATTTTGTACCCCATGGTCTTAACCCTCTGGTGTTATACCTGTGAATAAGCTGCATTACAGGGTAAAAGGGGATTAGGTTTGCAGATGGATGGAGTTAAGGTTGCTAATCAGTGACATTAAAATAGAGTATCCTCCATTATCCAGCTGGGTTCAAAGTGATTACATGGCTTTTATAAACTTTTTTTTAATGTTTATTTTTTTTAGAGAGAGGGAGCATGTACGTGCACCCATGAGTGGGCTAGGGGCAGAGACAGAGAGAAACAGAAGAGCTGAAGTGGGTTCTGCCCTGACAGCAGAGAGCCTGATGCAGCACTCAAACTCAGGAACTGTGAGATCATGACTTGAGCTGAAGTAGACGCTTAACTGACTAAGCCATCCAGGCGCCCAACTGACTAAGCCATCCAGGCGCCCCATTTTGTATAAACTTTTCTTTTAATGTTTATTTATTTTTGAGAGAGAGAGATAGGGTATATGGCTTTTAAAAGTGAAAGAGGAAGTTAGAATGGTAGGTCACAGAGATGTGACCATGGAAGAAGGAACAGACAGATTAGAAGTCTGAGAGCAACTTGATGCACCATTCTTGCTTTAGAAGATGGAAGAAGGGGGCCATAGGCCAAGGGATATGGATGGCCTAGAAGTTAGGAACAGCTATAAGCTAAGAGCCATGAAGGAAACAGGAACTTCATTCTTACAACCATAAGAAATTGAATTCTGCTACTCCCCTAAATAAGCAGGCGAATTGAGTCTCCCCTAGATCCTCCAGAAAGGAACACAGTTTGTCAACAGTTTAATTTTAGGTTGGCAAGAAGTCTGACTCGAAGAACTTTAAGATAAAAATATTTGTATTGCTTTAAGCTGCTAGGTTTGTGATACTTTGTCATAACAGTAACTAATATACAGGGCTACTGCAACTTTTACCCCTAAGTTCCTAGACTATTCTAGGAAATTTTGAAGCTATAGACCACATAATGCTCATTGAATTGTGTAGTAACCCATGCTGGTTATGCATGCTAGTGGTATATATTCTTCACCACTGCTCCCAAAGCTACTGTGTTCATGCTTTCATTGTATCAGTTCTAGGAAAGCTTAAGACTAAGGCTGGCTAATAACAAATGATTAAACCATTCTGAATACTTGGTTTTTGTGCATTGTGGATGATCACAGGAAGGCATTAAGAGGTGATACAAAGCTCTTAATTTGTCTGCAATCATAGTGTATTCACATGCCTCTTCCCTATAGCTTCTTGTCCCACTCTTTCTCCATCAGGGGCCACCCATTTACCACTGCCCATAAATCTATATTATAAACTTAAACTATTTGTTTTCCACATCAAAAGGATCCCACATGCACTGCCAAAAGTGCTACTCATTGGAAAGATTTCTCCCACTGCATTTCAGGCCACCCTGATGGAAACTATATATATAGCAGTGACTAAGCTAAGCTACTAGTGTACTGGTACCATCTCCTGGGATTTTGCCATGTCGAAAGTGTATGCCTATAAACACTCTTGTCCAACTATATGTTCTACTGAGTTCCATATTCCAGCACTTTAAGAACCTAGTTCCATATATACTTTCCCATTTCCTGGCTGTACATGGTGCCTAGGTTCTAAAGCAACCTTGGGTTATAGTCCATTTCCTTACTTAGCTGGTCCAGTACTTCTCTAGCTGGGTTAAGTTGTAACTTGACAGTAGTTACTGGAGACTGGGAAGAAAGATGAGAATATATCCTGAGGGGAGGGCCGGTGTTATTTCATAAAAAAGGGGGCCTCGTGTTAACCTTCAACTAGTGTGGGAGCACTAGCAGTTGAGAGGGAGGAACATGACACTTCTTCAGGCCTTTAGAGTTCAGAAAAATCTGAGATTTCCAAGTTTTCGGAAGATCCAACCCAGATGTCACCAATTCTAAATTCTTCTGTTCAGTTAAGGCCCTCATCCTCATCATGGATGACTTTCTAGGTCTCTGCAATCCTTTAAGTGTTGGGACTGATTTTTCTTTTTTTTTTAATGTTCATTTACTTATTTTGAAATGAAATAGAGAGAGGAAGAGAGAGAATTCCAAGCAGAGTCCACTCTTGGCTCAGAGCCTGATGTGAGACTCGAACTCACGAATCGTGAGCTCATGACCTGAGCCAAAATAGTTGGATACTTAACCAACTGAGTCACCCAGGCACTGCAGTCTTGGGACTGATTTTTCTACTAGAAGTGGCCCTACTACTTTCTAACTAAAGGGGAAAGAGACTATATATGTTGCTGAGGAGACCTGTGTCTTTCAAACTTCGCACTAAAATTTTCATTAATCATCTGGTTTTATCTTTTTCCAGTGTCCTTCATTGTCTTTGCCTTTGTTATTGCAAATTGTTACATTCAACACCACCATTTAATTCTACTGTCTTCATAATCTCTATTTTCTGAGAACCTCCGAAATGCCTGAGATATTGTAGCAGCCAAGGACAGTACATGTCCTTCCCCTAATACCCCATCCCATTACCAGTGAAGTTTTATTTAACGATTGTTCTGTTATGACATGCCAAGGGCTAACACTATCTACGCGGTCCTAACTGCCAGCTGTCTAGGGGGTGATCCTTCTCCAAAATCACATTTCAAAGCTTGCTTTTTTGGACTACCTTTAATACCAACTTCTTAGGTTGGATTCCTTGGGAAAAAAGACACTGGGATGCAGAGTGGTAAGTATGAAATGTATTGAAGAGTACTCTAGAGCACAATACTTGAGCAAATCAAACAGGATAAGGCAGAGAGAAAAATTTAACTGCAATGTAATAAACAAAGATCTGTTAATTCCACAGGAAGCTCTGAAGGTAAGATGACATGTTGTTATCCTGAATTGTGGAAAAAGCCTTGATCATATGTACTCCCAAGTCAGCCAGTCACTGGATGCAAGATTTTCTTGTGAGGGTGCACAACCTTGAGCAAGGCAGTCAGTCCCTTTGGCTAAGGCCAATTCCCAGATAGAGGTACAGCTGTGAGCCATTAATAGCCAACACTTCTGGCAGCTAGGGAGTAAGATTCTTGGTATTGACCCTCATGGGAGAAATCTAAGCAAGAGGATATTCAGGGATATATATATATCCCAGGGATATTATATATATATAATATCTCCAAGAGTTTAATACTAGACACATTTTATAAATTTCATAATCTTCAAATTAAATGTTTTATAGATTTAGAAAATTACTAAATTTTATAAATATTTTAAAAGGGAGCTGATTGATTTTCATCCTTTTGTAATATAAGAGCATAATATTAAAATTCACACCTTTTGGGGCACCTAGCTAGTTCAATAGGTAGAGCATGCAACTCTTGATCTAGGGGTTGTGGGTTCAAGCCCCACATTGGGCATAGAGATTAATTTAAAAACTTCACAGGTTTCATGAAGGCATTAAGGCCACAAAATATTTACTTCAGGTGGTTTTACATATTATTCATAATTATTAAAACAATGGGATTTAACTGAACCAAACTTGAAGTAGTCAATGTATATAAGCCAAAACTATACATCTCACACACCTACCTAGTATGAATTATCATTGTGTTCATGGACTTTGCTTTATTGAGTTATCTGAAATTAGTAATCCAACTAGATCAACTTTTTTTATTTTTTAACAGAAACTTCTTAAATGAAGACATCTAAAATCACAGTGGTTTTGTTGTTTTTGTTGTGGTACCACATTAAATATACTCATCAAAGGGCCAAGAGTATTAGTGTGATTATAGAGTTCCCTTGACCTCCAAATCTAGTGATTTTCCTTTAAATGAAGGGTTTAGACTAAATAGTATAACTTATTTGGTGTTGTAAACTCTCCATCACTTACATCTCTTGCATTCAAGGTTAATATCATTGGAGAAAATTGTTGGAGAGGCAGCACTTATAGAACCATAGCTTCTGGCATTTTACAATCTCAAATGTAATAAGGTTGGGAACTGAAATTTATGAGTACGTACTTGTGGTGAGAGGAAAATGTGGACAAAAGGTGAGGGTCAACAAATACAAGGTTAGAGGCAGCAAATTAGCCTGAGGAACAAGCATCTAGTGTCTTTCTCTTTCCTTTTTTTCCCCTTAACAGCTGCAACATCCTTTTCAATCAAATATTAGCCACAGTAACTTTTTCTACTTACTGGTAAAAAATGTATCAATATACAGGGCTGATAACATTTTTAGTAGTAGAATTAGATCGGATTTAGTTGAGGCAAGAATAGAATTGTTTTTTTCTTTTCTTTCCTTTAAAGTGGATGTATTTCTAGCAGGATATCTTTATCGTGGTTATTTGCAAAGCCATAAATATCTTGCTTAGAAGCATAAACTTATCTCCCTCATAAACCCATTAAGAAATGCTTAATCCATAAATTCACATATAATTAAAATCAGCTTAGAAATTTCTAACACATAGAACTACAGAACTTTTATTCTATCAACCAAGAATGTGCATGGTTATGAAGTGTCAAATCTAGTGAACTACACATAACAGATAATAAATATGTGCTAACTCATTGAATGTTTTCATACTACACACTTGATGTAGAGTCATGTTTCATTTTTTTGAGGAATGAGATATTCCACAAAAGAAAATTTCCTGAAAACTTATATTTACATCAGTTTTTTAACTGATTTTAACCTTTTAACCCCACTTGATATATCTAAAATAAACCCCCGTTTGAGTAATAAATTAATAGAATGTAATGTTATTACCAAAGTTATTTTTCTTTAAAGCAAGCAACATATTAACCTCATATTGTCACACAGTTTGAACAAATGTGTCTCCTTTTTACAATAAGGATGCTTTTAGTAGTTTTTTTTGGTTTGGTTTGGTTTGGTTTGGTTTTTGATTGTTTGGTTTGTTTTTTTTTTTGTTTTGCCTCCCTCTACCTCCACTCGCCCTTCCCATGTGAAGAGCTTGCCCAAGGTTATATAACTTGCAAAGAGTAGAGTTCAAGATTTGTCATTAGATTACAAATCCATTTTTTAAATACTCTGTATCTCAGAAGTCAAGGAAAATTGAGCTTTCTATCTGTGGTCCTACAAATTTATTTACAATGTTAAATGTTTTTAATTAACAGATAAAACAATTGTATTTCCCTTTACTATAAATCCAGATGCACCAGAAAGAAACTTGTCTAAATCATTATAATTATTATTGACTTTTTTATTAAATTCTATAGGTGCACCCTTTCATTCTGTTCTCCACAGTGCAGCTGGAATGAATAAATTGCTTATTGCTGAAAATCCTTTAGTAGCTTCCCATTGCTCTTGCAACAGTCCAAGGTCTTCAACATGTCTACAGAGTTCTACATGATGGGGTCCATACTTCCTCTGTAGTTCCACAAAAACCATGACATTAGCTTGTCTCGAGGATTTCATGTATACAGTTCTCTCTGCCTGGAAGAGTTTTCAGCTTCCTCCCCATTCACTGGCATCTCCTTGCTTCCCATTTCACCAAACCACCTCTATTATTTCTAATAACTTAGCCCATTCTTTAGGGTTGCTTTTCTGATCACTCCTCTTTTCAACTATCTTAAATTACCTTTCATACACCCTCTTAACTCTCTACATCCCTTTAGAAGTAGGTACCAAAATTGTTTAATATCTGTAAGATGAATTTTAGCCTTCTTTTCTCCATTAAACTTTAAGCTCCAAAAAAAAAAAAATCATCAAGTAAGTCTGCATAACTCTCTTTTTTGTTCCAGTGTCTTTAGCTAATTGTTCATACTCTAGAATATTAATGTAATGAAGAAGATAAATGATAAGTTCTATGGCAATATCTTTTCAAATGTAGTCCTCAGACCTGCATGTGGTTAAGTCTTCTGAGATCCAGAGTCCTATTGCCTGAGTTTAAATCCCACCTCAATCACTCACTAGCTGTGTTTGGGTAAAACATTGGACAAATTACTTTACTTCTCTGCTTTAGTTCTCTAATGGGTAAAATTGAAATCATAGTTCTGATCTCATAATGTTATTATAAGAATCAATTAGTTAATATATGTAAAGCTAATAGAACAGGACCTGGCACAGGGTAAGTACTCAAAAATATTAATCATTAATATCAGAATCCTTCTTGGTATATGGATAATCTGTTATCCTGGTAATATTTTATATTATTCATTATATTTACTTATTTATATTACCCAGTGCAGCCATTCTTGACAATTATAAAGCAGTAGAGTCTTTATTAATTAAGAAGTAAAATAAGAGTTCTGATAATATAACTCTCCAAAGTAAATGTATAAGTTGTCGAGGAAATAATATAAGGATTTATCTATTGCCTCCCCAGAGTCTAGCATATTGCAAAGCTGGTTCTTTTGGTGATTCCAGTTATTCTAACTACAAAATTGAGAAATATAAAGCTAATGTGGGCCATAGAATGGCATTTAAATGTGACATACAAAGGTTCAAACAATTAGTAAAAAATAAGAAAGATTTGTGTTAGACAGGGGAGCTCTCAAAAGTCAAGGGATTAAGAAACTACAAAGAAGGAAAATGGACAAAAAATTCAAACCAAATGGTCATGTAAAAGGTGAACTTTGGAGACAAGCTGCTGTTGTTGATCTGCAGTTTTGTTTTCTGCTTTATTTATAGAGTCCCATTTGAATTTTGAATCCAGGGGGAAAGTAGAGCCCTCTTTACAAGTAAACTTTAATTAAAAAGTAAGGCAAATAGTAATCCATTGACTATATGTCTATATGATTTTAAAATAATTAGATAATGGATATTGCAATAGAAAATAAAATGGCACCTGGATGGCCAGTTGGTTAAAGGTCTGACTTAGGCTCAAGTTATGAGTTCGAGCTCCATATCGGGCTCTGTGCTGACAGCTCTCCCTCTCTCTCTGCCCCTCCCTGCTCGCTTGCACTTTGTCTCTCTCTCTCTCCAAAAAATAAATATGTAAAATATCAGAAAATAAAATTTATTCAATCTTTCTCTTTCCAAGTAGCTGAAATAATGACATATGCAGATTTACTAAGTCATTTGCTACAACCAGAGTTCTGTCATATCTAAACTTATTGAAAGCACACTCATCTGGTTTATTCATTTCAATTTCAGGAAAAATCAGGCAGAGTGATAGTTTACAGTCCCCCCCCCCCCGCAACAGCACTGTAGGAGATTATTTTAACATAGCATGTTGTTTGGACAAAAATGTCTCAGCTAAGAAGAACTAAGCACACATTATGGAAATAACTATACCCATTTTGCTTACAGGTTGTTAATGCCACAATGAAGCCTAGATTAAAATCAATATGTACTATAGTGGGCAGACAGTGTGTTCATTCTAGAATATAGGCAACAGAGAGATAAGTACCATGAGGAGAAAAGTTGAAATACAAAATACTAAGGGTATGGAAGAAAGCAAGAAATAAACTTTGAAACTAGGGAATATAGCCAAAGTAATGACAGAAATGAAGTAAATAGTTAATATCATCAAAGAATTTATTCCACGGTCTCTTTCTTATTCAGTGGGATTTATATTGGCTTAGGAAAATTTTTTCTCACTAATGATCAGCACTTGATAAAAATTTAGTAACAATCATTATAGTATATAAAATATAATTAGTAAATTATTTTTAAAAATGCATATATTCACTATATCAAAGCCACATCCCATTTCTGTGTTTTATCTATAATTAACTACCACCCTATTCTTAATAAACTGCTAACAAACTCCTAATGAGAGGAAAAATACTATTCTCTTTGACTCCCCAAGGAACTCCTCCTCTTCTAGGGTGTGCTTTTAATTCATGTCATTTCTGTCTGTGATTCTGTATTTCTTCCTGAAAATAAAGCCCAATCACTGTTTGTGGGAGCCCTCCTACTCTGGCTATAATGGCTTCTGAAGCCTGGAAAGCATGTGCCTCTTGCAGGCTGTAAGATGGAATTAACTGCTTTTATCTAAGTCTATGCACTTTAGAAATTTCAGACTGTAGAATGCTTGTGAATGAGCTTATAAAAGGATAGATCTCACTGGTTTAGATAAGAGGAAGCAAAAAGAAAGAAAAAGAAAAAAAGACTGAGTAAATCTGTAATTCAATTGAACAAATGTTTATGGAATGCCTGTAATACATTCCTGGCTTTCATTGATGCTATTGAGGTTTTTGAGCTGAATTCTGGTAAAAATTGTTCTTTTAGCTTTTTTAAAATCCTTCATATGTAGGTTATAAGATAATTTTAGCTTATGCATACACAAAATGGTAAAGAAACCAGATCTCTTATTTATGTGTAATTCCTATTGAAGCATGAATGACAGCCCTACTTAGAAACTGTTCTGAATCAAATTTAGTGCAAATAATGATTGCAAAGTTATAGGGTTATTGAGAAATTTTTACAATATACATTACACATTGTAGGTATAGCCTTGTATGTACTTTCTCTGACCTTGAGAGAATCTCAGACAGCTTCACATTGCTGGGAATTAATTATGCTCTTTGTACACAAGTTGCCAGATGGAAAAGGCAGTGGAGGATATCCACTCTTATTCCAGCACAGCAACACGATTAAAAACCCTTTAATGTGGAGATTTCAAAGATTTCTAAAGATTAGAGTGTTAGAATCTTTCATTGCTGAGCATTACAGTGGGAGAGGCTACAAGGAACCCTGTATCCTGTGTTCTGGCAGTTAACTGGTTTGGATAGATATTTGTCATTTAAGAATTAGAATGAAGAGAACATGTGATCCATTTAAATAGCTCAGATTAAAAAGAAGAAAATAATGATAAATTATTAAATAGACATATTCTCTTAGGGAAAATAATAGTATAATTTAATTTAAACAATTTAAGCATATTATTTGGAATAGGTTGACAGTCAAACTGAGTAGTCTTTTCCATAAAGAAGTCCATGGAAGAAAACTTCTCATAGTTTGAAGGAAAAAAAAAATATTTGGGTTAGTCTTCACCTGTCTTGACTTCAAATTCCTTTCCTGTAAAGTGATAAGATTGGGCTTAGATTGCTAAGATTTAGCTTTAAAATTCTGAAGATTTTATGATCATCAGTAAGAGAGACTTTACAAAAGAACTCCACGTAAAATTATTCCAAGGGCAACAAAGAAGCAGATCAAATAGAACACATCAAAACTAAGATTGTCCAAAATTCAGGTAAAAAGCTTTTGTATGAATGTCAAAACACTTATTCTAATCACTAACTTGGGAGAAGCCACTGTAAACAATTTAGATTCCACATAAACTCTTTACTTAATCTTGAGTTACTGTGAAAATGCCACTTTCCCATTTGTAATTGCATTTATTTGTTTAGCTATTTTCTATATTTACTTGAGGATTTCCTTTCTATTTGTCATTTGAATGATGATGATTATTGTGTCCTCTAAATGCTTTCCAATATACTCAGACAGACACATATTAAAATGAGACAACACCTCAAGATAGGTGACCGCAGAGTGGGAGGAATGGGTTGAAAAGGGCTAATGGTAATAAATCTTGAAACTTTACTTTCTCAACATTTCCTTGATATAGGAATGTATATTCAGTTAAACCCTACTTCAAATGATAAATCTCCTGGAACACTTGTAAGACAGCTGTAAAAATATCATTGTTTTGAATAAATGCTTTTATTCACTTAATCTTGAATAAAATATATGTTAGTGGCCAAAAGAATTTGCTTTACAATGGAATTGATTTGGGTTCCTGTTTTGGTGATGGCATTTAAGAACTGCAAGATTTTGAATGAAATGTTTAACCTAACTAATGTGTCTAATCTAAAATAGAGAAAATAAATTTCAAAATATTCTGAGATTTAAAGGAGAAAAAGCTATGGTAAATAATGCTGCAATAAACCAGGGGTACAGATATGTTTTTGAGTTAGTGTTTTCATATTCTTTGGGTAAATGCCCAGTAGTGGCATTACTGAATGATATAGTTAGTTATTTTATTTTTTATTTTTTTGGAAACCTCCATACTGTTTTCCATACTGACTGTACCAATTTACATTCCCACCAACAGTGCATTAGGGCTCCCTTTTCTCCACATCATTGCCAACACTTGTTATTTCCTGTCTTTTTGATACTAGCCATCCTGATGTTGAGTATCTTCTCATGTATCTCTTAGTCATCTCTATGTCTTCTCTGAAAAAAATGTCTATTTAGGTCCTCTGCCCATTGTTTAACTGATTGCTTTGTTGTCGAGTTATATAAGTTCTTTATCTAGTTTGGATATTAACCCCTTAGCAGATACCTCATTTTACAAAGAACTTCTCCCATTCAGTAAGTTGCATTTTCATTTTATTAGTGGTTTTCTTCACCGTGAAAAGCTTTTTATTTTGATGTAGTTCCAATAGTTTATTTTTGTTTGTGTTTTCCTTCTCTTAGAAGATATATCTATAAAAAATGTTGCAATGGCCAATGTCGAAGAAATCATTGCCTGTGTTCTCTTCTGGAATATTTATGGTTTCATGCCCATCATTTAGGTCTTAAATCCATTCTGAGTTTATTTTTATATATGGTGTTAGAAAGTGAACCAGTTTCAAACTTTTGCATGTAGCTGTCCAGTTTTCCCAGCACCACTTATTCAAAAGACTATCTTTTCCCCATTGTATATTCTTGTCTCCTTTATGATGGATTAATTGACCATATAATTATGGGTTTATTTCTGGGTTTTCTTTTCTGTTCTATTGATCTATGTATCTATTTTTGTGCTAGTACCACATTGTTTTGATTACTACAGTTTTGCAAATCTGGAATTGTTATACCCCAGCTTTGTCCTTTCTCAAAGTTGCTTTGGATATTCAGAGTCTTTTGTGGTTCCCTACAAACCTTAGTGTTATTTGTTCTAGTTCTGTGAAAAATGCTCTTAGTATTTTGTTAAGGATTGCATTGAATCTATAGATTGCTTCAACTAGTATGGACATTTAATAATATTCTTCTAATCCATGAGAATGAAATATCTATTTATTTGTGTCATCTTTAATTTATTTCATCAGTGTTTTATAGGTTTCAGAATATAGGTATTTTATTCTTTTTGGTGCAATAATAAATGTAACTGTTTTCTTAATCTCTCTGCTACTTTGTTATTAGTGAATAGAAATGCTACCAATTTCTAAATATTTATTTTTATATCCTGTAACTTTACTGAATTCATTTATTGCTTCTAGTAGTTTTTTGGTGGAGTCTTGAGGGTTTTCTATGTGTAGTATCATATCATATACAAATAGCGACACTTTAACTTCTTCTATACCAATATAGTTGCCCTTTCTTTCTTTCCTTCTTTTTTCTCCCACCCGCCTTCCCTCCCTCCCTCCCTTTGTTCTTTCCTTTCTCTTTCTTTCTCTCTCTCTCCCTTCCTTCTTTCCTTCCTTTCATCTCATCCCTGTGGCTAGGACTTTTAGTTCTATGCTGAATAAAACTGGCAAGAGTGAGCATCCTTGGTTTATTCCTGATCTCAGAGGAAAAGATCTCAGTTTTTTACCACAGAATATGATATTAGCTGTGTGTTTTTCATGTATGGACTTTATTATGTTAAGGCATGTTCCCTCTAAACCCACTTTGTTGAGATTTTTGTGTCTTCATTTTTATTCGTCTGGAAAGCACTTTCCTAATTTCTTTTTGATTTCTTATTTGACTTATTGACTTATTTATTAATTTCCATATATTTGTATATTTCTCAAAATAATTTCATTGGTTTTTGTTAATTTCTGTTTTTGATTTTTAGCTTCATTTCATTTAACACTGTGAATAATATACTTTATATGACTTTGATAATTTTATCTTCATCAGGGCTTATTTTATGGCCCATTATATGGTCAATTTTGGAGAATATTCATGTGTAATTGGGAAAGAATGTATATATTCCTTTTGGAGGAGTGTGCTGTAAGTATCTGGTATCTAATTGCTTTATACT
Organism: Cryptoprocta ferox; assembly: GCA_028646485.1. NCBI lineage: Eukaryota > Metazoa > Chordata > Mammalia > Carnivora > Eupleridae > Cryptoprocta > Cryptoprocta ferox. The sequence goes on along the minus strand of CM053566.1, from coordinate 46,672,851 downwards.
GTTGTTCAAGTTTTCTATTTTCTTATTGGTCTTCCATCTATTTGCTCTATGCATTATAGAAAGGAGTGCTAAGGCTTCAACTTTTATTATTGAATTGTATATTTCTCCCTTCAATTCTGTCAGTTTTTGTTTCTTTTCTTGGATTACTGTCTTTAAATTAGATTTTTAAAAATATATTAGAATTTTTTTTTATTACATTTCACAAATTATTTTCTTATTAATTGCGTTGGACATTAAAATTAACATCTTTTTTCTTCTTCTAGCTCAAATCTGCTATTGAATCACACTAATTTTTTTAATGTCGTTTTTTATTTTGAAGTCCATAATTTTTATTTGGTTCTCTTTTTAAAGATAATTTCCATCTTTTTATTGATATTTCTGTTTGGCAAGATATCTAATTTTTCCTTAATCTTAGAAAAGGTTTTCTTTGGTTTTTCAACATACTTAGAATTTCTAATTTAAAACCTTTGCCTACTAAGTCCAGTGTATGGGCTTCATTAAAAAAATCCTATTGAGTATTATTATTATTATTATTATTATTACTATTTTACTATGTTAGAGGCCATATTTTTCTATTTCTTTGGATTTTCATATGCTTTGTTGAAATTGGGTTTTAGGGGCACCTGGGTGGCTCTGTCAGTTAAGCTTCTGACTTTGGCTCAGGTCATGATCTCACTGTTCATGAGTTTGAGCCCTGTGTTAGGCTCTGTGCTAACAGCTTGGAGCCTGGAGCCTGCTTTGGATTCTGTGTCTCCCTCTCTCTCTCTGCCCTTCCTCTGCCTGCGCTCTCTCTCTCTCTATCAAAAAGAAATAAACGTTAAAAAGGTTTTTTTAATAATACAAAAAAAGGGAAATTGGGTTTTAAATAATGTAATGTGGTTACTCTGATGTAATTTTTTTTAGTGAATTTTCTGGTTTAATTCTGTAAAGTCTGTATTATTTGTCATGTATACCCTCTGAAATCTGCTCAATTAGCCTAGTAGTCAGCTAATTAGTGGATAGGTATTGCATTTCTTGTCTTGAACTAATAAGTCTCCCTGCCTTTGCTGCAGGATTCTGTTTGTTTTAGGGGTAACTCCTTATTGCTTTAGCAGACAGTCCACATCTCTGCCTTAAGCTTCACTACCTGGTTGCACAGAAGCCTTAAGGTCAGTCAGAGGTGGAAGATTAGGGCCTTCTCTGATCTTTTCTGGAAATGCACACAGTTGTGCATGTGTCTTCTAGATTTCCACAAATAATGTTGGAACATTTCCAAGATCCCTCATCCTCGTTTTTCCTTTAAGTAATTTGATTAGCTTCCTGTTAGCCCCAACTCTTAATACCACTCAGTCACTGATGGGAAACAACTACAGCTTATTATTTTAGACAAATGTATTAGGGATAGGACTTCTGTACAGAGAGAGCCTGTATAGGTCAAGCCAAATAAAGACAGAACCTGAGGTGGAATATTATCAAGTTGCCACCAGACAAGCCCAGATGGATCCATTAGTAATAATTCCCTGGGGACAGCACTCTGGGGAGGATACCAATCCATTCTGACCCCTCCAGTGGCTTCTAAGATGCTGACTCTAGTTATTAGACTTTTTGTTTTAAGGTTAATATTGAGGCTGGAGAAAGGAGAATGGGAATAGGTTATGTCAAAACATCCTAATGCATATTGCTTTCCCTGAGATTCAGATATTTTTCTTGAATAAATGCTTTGATTTTTACAAGTTTTTGGTCAATTTCTGGAGTCCTTTAAATATTGATTTGGACAAATTTTGACAGTGGTCTCTTTGCATTTACAAAAAAAAAAAAAAAAAGCGTGGTCTCTTTACTTTTTTTTTGTAGTTCTTATTCCAAAGGTGGTTCTCCATTATTGTTTCATTTTTAAAAACACTTTCACATCTTACATAATTTTAAAAAAGTGAAATAAGGCAAGTATTAAGCTCCACATTTTACAAATTAAGAATCTTAAGGTAAAATGATGTACTTGACACATGTATCCCAAATTGACAATGCCAAAGACAGCATTAAAATTTATACATGTACGTTCTATTCAGTTTTACTCAAATTTGCATAAAATTATTAAATGTATTTTTCACTGTTTACATTCTTTGATTTACATTAACATACTTTAATAAATTCCTTGAATATGTTATTTCATGAGTAGATGACTAAATATCTATGAAAAACATTGAGTCACTATTTTTGTAATTGGACATTATTTTACACCAATGTAACTTATCAGTTATCTTCAGAAATTAAAGTCATGGTATACTTTACTGACACTATAAATTTTATTCTTTAATGTGTTTATATATCAGATTTTGGGTTTTACTTGAACTAAGATAAATGTATGATCTGTTGATTTTTTAAAATACTAAAATATAAGCATTCATTCTTTCAAGAGACTACTCAAGAGCAATTAAACAGCCACTTCTGTATCTAAATGGTTCATGTTTTTTTTTTCTTTTCTTTTCTCACTGACACTCCCATGCAGAAAATAAATGGGGAACTACTACTCAAAGCCAACATAAAATTCAAAGACAAAGATAATTCAGGCAGACACATTTATTGTATGCATTCTGACCTTGATGAAGTGTAAATTATTACAATTACAGAAAGGTAGATATTATATAATTATCACTACAGGTTTATTTGTTTTACTTACTGAATTCTACTGGGGGTGTGGTAGGGTCCCCTCACTAAGGAGAGAAAAAATAAAGAGAGAGAGAAAGGACAAAGAAAAAAACTGCAAGGTAACCAGGCTATGTGCCTACGTGACAACATCCCTCATGACCTTGTAAACTGAGACGACTTAATCAGATTACATGTTTGTGTGTGTTACTATATATGGGAGACAAAGAAATAGTAAATGTATAAAAAATACTATGCCACATGATGGTCGGTGCTCAGTTCTTTGGGTATGAACCCAAATAAGCGGTGCTGGCACAGATAAAGTTGCTTCCTGGAAATTAAAAAGCCTTGGTGTCATGACTCTCTGTTCAAGAAGCCTGCTACAGGGGAAAAAAAGTATAGCAATTATATATGATATGATTATGTTGAAATTCGTTCATCAAAGTGCTTTTTGAAAGAAAAGCCTAGAGAGATACAGTGGGAATCATAACTGTTTGATGCTTTAATGGACTACGGGTCTCCAAGTATCAGAGATTAAGTTTTTCCTTTTTTTTTCTTTTTTGGATTCTATCCAAACCAGTGCCCTTTTGCAGCGTTTTTGTTATACATATTATATCTATTGTTAAATTCCACATTATTATAATGACTACTTCCACATCTGTTATCTTTCCCATTATAGCTTTGCTCCCACCCATTACTCTATGCTATTATTGACAAATATATTACATATATCATAGACCCAACAATGCTGTATATGATATTGTTTTATAAAACTGTTTTTTAAATGAGTAAAATTAAAAAAGATAAAATATGCAATAATAATATCCATTATAATTACACAATAACCTTTATTTAGCTTGTTTTTCTCCTTAACATTTTATTGCCTTGAAGAACACTTTTCTATAGTTTATGTGTAATTGATCTTCTATTAAAAATAAGACAAAATTTCCCCAATTACCAGAGTTTCTCCATCAGTTGCCATATTGTTCTAGGTGAAACGGCATCTGAGTTAGTTGTTTGCTAACTAGACATGGCTCTACTTAATTAAGTGGAATGTAAATCACTCTTTCACCACATCTTAGCCTAATAATCATTTTCTAATACCCCCTTTCTCTGAGATAATATATTCCTACCAAAATAATTTATAAAATTATACCTGAATCACTTAAACTTCTTCATAACTAGAAGCAAATAAAAAATTGAATATCAAACAAGCATCTCAATAGAAGGAGTATGTGGTTGTCTCTTTAATTGACTGCCATTAGATGCATCCATACTAACTTGTCTTTAGTTTCTGATTCTACATAATTACTGAATCTCAAATGAGACTGGCCTACTTAAGGTAACATGTCACTGAATAACCTGAGTTCTACAATTCAAACCTTAGTCCAGAATTGTATGAAGAATGTGGAGATGAAATGTATATGAAGTTACTAAAACGGTACCTCCATGGAAAAAAAATAGAGGACCCCTCAGTTTCCATCCCTCAATGATAGATTGGGCAAATCCAACAGCTTTCTAGTCACATTAGAGAAGCCCCAAAATAACTCTAAACACATCTCTTCCCTTACCCTGCCTCAGACTTGGGCTTGACTGGGAATCTACACCAGGAAAGGAAACATGCTCTACAGATCACTCTTATTTTTCTGTTACTTCCCTCCTTCCTGTTTCTAATTTTCCCCCCTAGGATAGGGCGTTGGTGGAATGCACACAAAGGCAGGTAAGCTTCATTCTTGACTGGGAAGCAATTGCAATTCTCTATCAGTTGCTGCTGCCCTCAGGCTAACACTTACTCATCCTTGATACTTCTAGGTGGCAGGCAGCTTGGGGCTAATGGGGAAGCTTTTTTGGTTTTGTTTTGTTTTTGTTTTTTCTGTTTATTTTCTCCAAGGTGCAGGGTACTGTGCTTCTATAAAACCACTCCTGCTGAGATATGCTTGGTTGACCAAGAGCCTTTTGCTGAGCTATCAACAAACATTTCAAGCCTAGGTGCATTCTGTAGTTTCCAGCTGATCCACATGGATACACACATGGCTATTGTCATGCTGGGAGTGGGAAGGAAGCTACTTCCCTGCTGCCCCCTTTCTCTCAATCCATTGCTCTCTGTTAAGCTTTTCACAATGGCAGATCAGTACAACTGTGCTGTGAGAGAGAAAGAACAACTTTCCACATGTGTATTTGACATTTGAATTAGTTTTCAGAAAACTGTCTATAGTATTGTTTGTTCATTTGCTTTATATTGTACTGTTAAATGTTCTATGTATAATAGAAATATCAGTGTTTTAAGGTCATATGTATAGTAAATATTTCCTTATTTTATAGATTCCTTTCATGTTTTTACCATATTATGGTGAACATTAAGTTTCAGTTTCTATGTAATAAACTGTATCATATTTTTATGATTCTTAATTTTGTGTTATGCCTGGAAAGGTTTTTTTCTCTACACAATTATAATTTCATCATTTTTAGCACTCATAAAAATTATATATGTAGACATGTGATTAATTTGAAATTTATTTTGTTCTAAAGAAAATGGTGTAGATCCATTTTTTTAAGTAGCTATTTTTTTTACCAATGTAGTTTGCTTAATAGTTTGCATTTTCTCTACTGATTGTAATAATTACTTTAATACATATGAAATATAATTTTGGTTTTTGGGATTCCACTTCTAAACCGTTGATAATAAGATAGTCATTTCCTAGATATTGTGTTCTTTACTATAACTTTGTATTTTTTTAAATTATATCTTTAAAATAGTGAGTCAAAATATATGAAAAACATTTCCAATTATTTAAGTCTTCTTATATGCTCCTGGGTAAAGTTCTAATATTTTCCTCATATAAATGCAGTACACTTATTTTTACATTTATGTCTGGATATTTTATGCTTTTTTGCTATTCCTCTGATGCTGTATTTTTCTCCATTATATTTTCTAAATTGTTATTTTCTATATATGTACATTCTTTTTTTTAACATTTATTCATTTTTGAGAGACAGAGCATGAGTGGGGGAGAGGCAGAGAGAGTGGGAGACACAGAATCCAAAGCAGTCTCCAAGCTCTGAGCTGTTGGCACAGAGCCTGTCACGAGGCTCAAACAAACGAACTGTGAGATCATGACCTAAGCCAAAGTCAGATGCTTAACTGACTGAACCGCCCAGGCGCCCCTAAATGTTTTATATATTATTTAAATCTATCTATCTATCTATGATCTATCTATCTATCTATATCTGAATAACTTGCTAACTGCAAGGTCACCAAATTATCATATATTTAATACTTTTTTAGTTGAGTTATTGCGTCTTTCAAATGAAAAATAAATCAGATCCCTAGGAAATAGTGAAAACTTTTCCTGATGCTTTCTAGTATTTGTAATTTTGTTTTTGTTTAATTAATACATGAATTCCTCCAGAGCAATGTAAATATCAGTTGCATGACATGTCATTTCTCTTTTCCTTTTTCTCCTTTTTTCTCTGCCTCTTTTACTTTATTGATTTTACTAGGAATGTGTCAAGTACTTTACTATTAAAAAAAGATAACTTTTTTTCATGTAATTGTGTGTTTTCATATGTGAATATATGTATTCATGATAGATTTCAGCTTTGATCAGGACTCAAAGATGAATTTTTAAATTTTATTTAAATATTTAATGGCTAATATAAATTCCTTAATACTTAATTATTTTTTGTTCAGTGTATTATTTTAATGTCCAGAGATTTTATTTATTGGCATTTATTTTGGATTTTTTGTATTGCTAGAATTGATCTTGGTCTTTGTTTTTTGTTTGTTTCTTAAAATCAGACCTTTACCAGTTTGCTGTCTTAGCTTAGAAAGCAGAGTCTAAAACAAGGATTAAAGTACTAACAATTTTAATTGGGAAGTACATGTCCTGTAGGAGTGAGGAAGCAAAGATAAATAGGCAAAAAAAAAGATGTGACATGATGTCATAGACTATTGTTGGCCACTTCTTGGTGACAAACTAGGAAGAGATATGATAAGTAGCTTGGTCATGTGTATTAGTTTGCTAGGGTTACCGTAACAAAATAGCACAGACTGAGTGGTTTAAACAATAGAACATTTTCTCTCAGTTCTGGAAGATAGTCATCCAAGATGACTGTCAGCTGATGTTGGTAGATTTGGTTTCTTCTGAGGTCTCTTTCTTTGACTTGCAGATAGCTGCCTCCTTAGTATGTCCTCAAAATGCTCTCTCCTTAGTGTATGCTCATCCCTGGTTTGTGTGTGTCCAAATTACCTCTTATATAAGGAGGCCCGTCAAACTGGATTAGGGCCAACCCTAACAGCCTCATTTTGGTGTTATCACCTCTTTCAAGGCCCTATCTCCAAATACAGTCACATTCTGAGGGAGATACTGGGGGTTAATTAGGTCTTCAGCATTGGAATTTGGAGGGACACAGTTCAGTCCATAACACCATGGAAAGGAAACCATCTAAATAGTCTACAGAGAGAAGAATGGAGAAAGCATTTAAAAAAATTAAAAGCTCCTCATTTTTCATGGACCATCCCATAAGAACCTACCTCTCTTAAATTGTGACCTTTCATAGAAAAGACAAGAGGATGGCAATCACAGGAATAAGCTTAGAGTGTGGGTCCAGCTAGCCAGAAAACGTAGGGCTTCAATTTGTATTCTAGCCCAACCAAGAGTATCAGAAACACTGTAGAAGTAGTGCAATTTAGTTCTGACAAACTATGTAAGATTTGTCTCTACATTGTTTGATGATTATGCCGACTTTGTGAGAGGAATTGGGAATCTTTCATTTTCTTTCTGAATTAAATTGTACCAGGATTATTTGTTCAATAAATATGTAATTGTTCACTTGAGAAATCATGTTGATTGTGACATTTTAGAGAAGAACATTTTTTGTCAACATTCTCTATTTGTTTTTAATGATTCGTCTATTTAAGGCTTTATAATTGTTCTTGGACCAATTTTAATAATTTACATATTCCTAAACTTTTCCATTGCATTCATTTTCAAATATATTTATATTGCTTTGTAAGAAATTATACATCAAAAGTCTAATTAATTTCCTATTTATCTTTGAATATTTCCACTTTGTTGGGTTAATGTCTTTTAACCTATCACTTATCATTACTAATTCTGTTGTTTTTATCTTTTCAATTCATTAACTTCTGCTTTAAAAAAAAACATGTATTATTCTCTTTTTAAACCTCTGTTACAGTTGTATTTAGCAAAAACACACATAAACAAATGAAACAAATTAATAACGGCTTACTAACCTTTGTCTCTTATTTTTTTTGCATTAGTGTTTGGCATTGTTCTTTTTACTTGAGATCTTTGAGTCATTGCTTTTAAATGTATATCTGTTACACAAATACCCATATTTCAAATTTGAGTAATTCTTGTTTTTAAGATACTTAGTTCAAGGTTTTTAAATGTATTGATGTTTATTATCATAGAAATTTTTGGTATAAAATCTTCCACCTCATGTTATGAAATTGATTGAGTATAATTCTATACACAATAAAATTAAAATACCCTAATTTGTTGCTTCAATGAGTTTTTAAAATTGTATGCATCCATCCACCCACAACTCAAAATAAGAGAAATTATCCCAGACCCTTTTCCAAACCTGCAGAAGCAATCGCATTCTTACTTGTAACATCAAGTCTTGTTCTTGTGTCATAAAAATGGAATCATATACTACGCATTTTTTCTGTATTCTTTTAGTCAACATGTTTCTGAAATATATCCATAGTGTTATGTATATGAGTATATTGTTTCATTTAGTACCTGATTAGTGTTGTGCTATATAAATATACCTAACTTGGTCCTTTCTCCTGTTGATAGGCATTTGGTTGTTTCCAGTATGGGACTATTATGAATTGGTATGGTTAGACTGAACCTAACCCCTAGCATCAGAATGTGACTGTCTTTGGGGACAGGACCTTTGAAGACATGATTAAACTAACATGAGGTCACATGAGTGGGTTAATTCAATCTGACTTCTATTTTTTTTTTAAGTTTATTTATTTATTTTGAGGGGGGTGGTGGGAGAGGCAGAGAGAGAATCCCATGCAGGCTCCAAGCTATCAGTGCAGAGCCTGATGCAGGTCTCAAGTCCCATGAACCGTGAGAGATCATGTCCTAAGCTGAAATCAAGAGTCAGACACTTAACTAACTGAACCATCCAGGCTTTCTTGACTACTATCCTATGAGAAGTTTGGGCATACAAGAAATATAATGGGTGCATATGCACAGAGGAAAGACCATATGTGGATACCATGAGAAGACAGTCACCCATATGTAAGTCAAGGAGAGAGGCCTCAGAAAAAACCAAACCTGTTGACTCCTTGATCTTGGACTTTAGTCTCCAGAGCTAAGAGAAAATAAATTTATTTTCTTTAAGGCAGTCTGTTGTATCTTGTTTATGGCAGTCCTAGCAAGGTAACACATGGATCGAGCTGCTTAACACCCTTTCTTTTTTTTTTCTTTTGACATATTCTTTTATATTGAGTGAATACCTTGGAGTTGAGTTGAGTTTATGTCTAATTAAAAATATTTGCCAGACTTTTCTCTAAAATGGTTGTATAATTTTACACTCCCATCAATAATGTATGAAAGTTCCAGCTGTTCTCCATTCCTGCTGATGTTTGGTGTCTGTTTCAATTCACATACCTTCCCAATTATTTCAGACTTCCAATTTTTATTATAAAGCTTTAGAAATAGTTAGACTGGGGTACCTGGCTGGCTCAGTTGGTTGAGTGTCCAACTTCGGCTCAGGTCACCATCTCACAATTCGTGAGTTCAGGGCCAGCTTAGGAACAGCTTGGAGCCTGGAGCCTGCTTCAGGTTCTGTCTCTCTCTCTCTCTCTCTCTCTCTCTCTGCCCCTCCCCCGCTTGCACTCTATCTCTATGTCTCTCAAAAATAAATAAACATTACAAAACAAAAAGAAATAGTTGTACCAAAATATCATATGATATTTAATACTATTTTGTTGCCTGCAATCTATTTAAAACTTTGTAATATTTGTTATTTAATATTACTTCAAAGCTTTTTATAGCCTTTTGTATTTTAATAAATCCAGTGATCATTGCTACATTTTTATAATGTAACTCATCATTACTAGATTGATTTTGAGGTCCCCCATGCTTAGCTGGAATAATAATGAGCTGGAAATTATGTTAATTATTTTTTAGAAGAATATATAGGTGGCATATCTCTGATCTGTTACGTGTCAAGTCTATTTTCTTAATATATTGCAGAAATCACTCCATTCTTTTTGATATTAAATATTATTAAGGGTGGAGGGCAGGGACCAAAAATTATCATCTACCACACACACATGCACACACAAAAATCAGCTAGTTTTTTTCCTAAGATATTTATTCTTTCTCTCTGACTTGCATAGGATGATTTAGTTGCATACTTTAGTAATTAGTAATACATACTCAAATTGTAATTTGTCATATTTTTCTTTAATTTTTGTGTAGTATATTGGAGTGAGGGAGAGCACAGAGCTCACAATAAAATCAATCTATACATGGTGTTCCAAAATACCTTGTATTGGATTATGGTTCTCACCCTGAGCAGTTAGCAAATACTTTGTTCCTTTTCTTTATTTTTGTAATTCTTTCCCCTTTGGAAGTAGTAAATTTTATTTCCCTTTATTTAATTGTACCTCCCTAGAAAATGTCAACTTTCTCTTAATTGATAAAATACCAAATGTTGCATCTCTGATAGTAAAAACCAAAACTAGAAAACATGTATCAAAAATATATATATTTAATTTTACTTAAAAAAATCAAGTTTAGGGGCACATGAGTGGTTCAGTTGGTTAAGCATCTGACTTTTAGTTTCTGATAAAGTCATAATCTCATGGTTCATGAATTCAAGCCCTACATTGGGCTCTGCACTGACGGTGTGGCACCTGCTTGACATCTTCTCTCTCCCTCTTTCTCTCCCTTCCCCTGCTTGTTTGCTCTCTCCCTCAATAAATAAATCAATAAACTTAAAATATTTTAAAAATCGAGTTTAGTATTTTGGCTGTATCGGTTAGTTTTATCTTTCAAACTTATTAAGAAATCTAGTTTGAAAGGGCACCTGAGTGGCTCAGTTGGTTAAGCATCGGTCTCTTGATTTCAACTTAGGTCATGATCCTAGGGTCATGAGATCAGGCCCCAAGTCCATGCTGGACATGGAGCCTGCTTAAGATTCTTTCTCCCTTTCCCTCTGGCCTTCCCCCACAAAATCTATTTGTCACTAAGGATAGTGAAAAAGAGCAAAACTTTGCCATTTTTGAGACCTCTATTTAGTAATAACTTCTTAAAACCTGATATTTATCGCAGATTCCTCCTCACCCTTCTTGTTGAAAGAGCTTTAATATTTTTAGATACAAAATATGTAAAAAATATAATCTAAATATAAGGCACTTGTAGAAACATTTGGATGGAGAGTGCTAACTGTGCACTAGTTCTATGAATACAATTTTTTTCATAATTTTTGTAATCTTAGACTGTTCTCTCAAGTACGGCAAGGATAATAGCCAATTTGGCTTAGGTATGTATAAAAAATGCATTATTCATGATAGAAACTATGGAAGGTCAGAAAGTCATCAGTTAAGAAGGGGGCAAAAAATAGTTATGGGTGGAACAATAATTTTGAATATAAGAAGAACAAGAACAACATAATTGTTCTTGACAGCATTTGGGATTTTAGCAGATTTCTGGCTCAAAGTTGTGTATCTATAAATTCAGTTGAGCAGAGGTAGGAAGATAAGGATTGTTATAAATTCCCAAGAAATTATTTTTAGCTAACAATGAGTAAATTAGACTTTTTGCTACTACTGCTTTTCCTACTGATTTCAATTATCTCTAAGTAGATCCTATAAAGCACAAAGAGCCCTGTGGAAAAATAAACATCCAAAAATAGAAAGTGCATGAATGTGCAACAAGATCTGCACAAAGACCACAGGGGAGCATACACCTGCCAAAGGCCTAGATACAGCTGTGAGGAGGTGTCCTTGTAATAACAAAGGCATTGGTAATGGTGATGAGTTCTCCCTAGGAGAAATGAGCATGAAGTTAATGGCAGATGAGGGAAGACATTCATTCTTGAAGAGATTGAGAGAACAGAAAGAAGGAGACAGGCATCATGTTTGAATAATAAATGGGATTTTAAAACTTTTTTTTGTTGGAAGCATTAAAGAAGTAGTTACATCAAAGCAATTCTTGTCTTTGCTATTTGCTAGTTGTGTAAGTTGGGCAAGTTACTAATCGTCTCTAAAATTATTTCTTGTAATCGTGACATCATTTAATGTATATTAAAATTTCAGAATTACTTGCTACATAGTTAATGCTTAATAAACATTTAATAATTGTCATTCCTTTTGCTTTGAGCCATTCCTTTTCAATCAAGTGACTGTCCAAGGCTTATTGGCTTCCTGAAGAATACTATTGCCTCCCAACATATTAGACATATTTATTTGAATGAGTGATAGTGTCATATTTTTTAGAGCTCCATAAAATGTTTCCATTCCACTTTTGTTTATTGCCAGGTAATGGCTAATAATCACCCCATGCAAAGTATTATGTGAAGTAAGTTATGAGATGTTCACACAATGAAATGAAAGAACTTCTATCCTGAAAGAGATAAAACATTAACACAAATATATCATAAACCATGACATAAATGAGTTATATAGAGGGCTAGGCTATATGTAGGAGAAAAATATTACTTTGGGCTAGGAAGACAAAATGAATTACACAAAGAAGTTATTTAGGAACACACTGTTGAATAAGAGGAACTGTTATAGGTGGACTTGGGACAGCAGATTTTCTAAGTGGAAGGATGGCTATGAAAAAATACGTATATAGGAGAGAAATAAAAAAGCTCTCATACTATAAGAAACTTAGCTTGATTTGCTCACAGGAGGTCTATGGGTAAAAAGAGAGAGATTATAGTGGAATATGTAATGGTGGCAGGGAGACACAATGAGAAACTGATCAGGAGGCTACTTCATTAATCTATATCAACATGAAGTGATGGATTAGTGCCTGAAAGGAATTTAAAAAGAGAAGAAAATTGCATGAGAAACTGGAGGGGTAAATTTGGAAAGATTTGACTACAAGCAAAAGTATATGCAAAGTCAAATAGTTTTTGATGATGCCAAGGATTTATTTCAGAAGAACTGGAAGAAACCTTATTTAATTCTGTATTGATCAACTTAACTTTTTAATGATCCCTGTAATGAAAACCTCTGAATACATGTAATAGACATCCTACTGCATGGATAAATACTTGAATCCTACTTTCTTCAGGATATTAGCATTTCAATATACCGAAAAGCCAGGAAATATCAAGTTTCCTTTTCTCTGGGCTACATATTAAAAACTGTAGCTTAACTTTTCTACAGCAAGATAAGTAAAGAAAAACAAATCTCTTAGAAAACCTTCAAAGTTATACTGAGGCAATATATTGCTATTTTAATTGAAATTTATACATTTATTTTATCTGGTTTTTAATTGACTCAAAGAACTTGTGTATATAATTATGGCATGACATATATTATCCCGTTTTGCATTATTGGTAATACTAAACTTCACATCTAATTAACATATGCAATTTGAATCCTGCATTAAGACTACAACTTAAATATCACAGTTTTACAGAGGAAACATATTGGTAGATAAGACCCACGACGAATATAATACTATAACAGCCTTGCCTTTAATTTAGAGAACTGCTTCAACTTCAGGAAGTAAAAAATTATTGAGTAGTGATGGAAAAAAATCCATTCCATATATTACCTCTTTTTATCCTTCTTATCTCTCAGAGACAAATTGTCTTCACTAAACATAAAAAATGAGTGAAAATTATCACTCTTCTAATCATACCTTGCAGAGTTTTACCATCCTCAATCTCTTGAGAACAGCTTAAGTTAGAGCATATTATCTCAAACTGCCTGAAGATATTTACACCTCCTCTCTGGGTCACATATCCTCTCTACCCGCCTACCTTATCAGGACTGTAAGAAAAGGATGTTATTTGATGTTACCTGAGAATTTCTTTGCATATCTACAGAGCATGCAGGGAGAGTTTTAGATTACCAGTTTCCACAAACTTAAGGATACCAATGCACCCTGTAAGTATGAGAAATGTTTGAGTTCAGAATCCTTTCCAGAGTAAGAAATACAATTTTGAAAATATCTTATGTCCTCAGAAACCCAGTAAACTATACCAAACCCTGGCACAGCTTATCTTTGTTTGGGAATATTAGACATTACAATTTGATCCAACCTAACAACTTGGTTTTGTGTTGTTTATTAATATTCATTTTTAGTTCATGTTACATAAATATTTTAAATGCTAACTTTATGTAGATAATGTTATGAAAACAATTACGTATTTATTTATGCATCCAATATGTTTGTAGTACTACTTACAAATTTTGGATTAAAGTAAAATCTGTTAGCTATTTTCAATCATAGTATTTTTCTTACTACTTTTACTCCTATCATTTTCCTTTAATAAATTAACATTTTAGATTTAATATTTATCTATCAATCATTAACTTCTATACATGAGTATTAGGAAATGATTAAAGAATAGGGGGTTATGTGCATACAATTCTTTCTTCAAATGGAAGAAAGTGGTACTCATATTATGCCAGTTTACTTCACACAGACCCCCAGATCCTTCCTAATATTTTAAAGCAAATACTATAAATTGGTCTTTAATTGAAGTATATGTGGACCAAGGTTTAAATGCTTATATTTGTAACTCAAAAATCTACAGGCCATGTTACACTTTTATGAAAATGATAAAACTTGTCTTATATATGATGCAAGGTACATCTTGAATTACCTTCCTAAGAGGCTTCCAGAATAAATTATTTTTTTAAGAATTTTTGGTTAATTAGGAGTGTCTGGATGGCTCAGTTGGTTAAGCATCTGACTCTTGATATCAGCTCAGGCCATAATCTCACAGTCCCTGAGACTGAGCCCTGTATGGGGCTCAGCACTGGTAGGTAGCACAGAACCTGCTTGGGATTCTCTTTCTCTCCCTCTCTCTCTGCCCCTCCCCCACTCATGCTGGATCTCACTCTCTTGAAAGAAAGAAAGAAAGAAAGAAAGAAAGAGAAAGAAAAGAAAGAGAAGAAAGAATTTTGGTCAATTAGAAACTAGTGAAATATATATTCAGTTAAGGTAACATCTTCTGAGAAGTCCGTGTCATGGATAGAGAGAGAGTTTACCCAAGGAATCTCCCAGGACAATTCTCAAGATCATGTTATGGAAAACAGGTTCTTTGAAACTTTCCATTTTAGTTGTTAAGATAGACTTAAAAATAAACTATAGCCATGAAGTTGAAAATTTTATGCTTATTCTCCTCTAAGATATATCATCACAGTATTTGTCTTCATTTGCATATATATGTGTTTGTGTGGGTGTACAGGTAGATAGACAGGTGTATCATGTAACCAGTCATCTTTGTTATAAATCTGAGAACCATTCCAAGAACTTTGCCTTTAACAAGAAAGATAAATGAACAGTAAGTTGTGGTGTGCATCCACAGACAATTCTGTAGACTGGGCTTTATGTTTGCCTCACTCCCAATGACAATGTTTGTTAACTCATGTTACTCAATAATAAGGTAGATTTCTCAATGAAGTAGATCAAATGAGTACCATTATTCATAATAAACCAGTGCTGTAGGTGCCATTTTGAAATTTTATATTTAGCTCTTATAATACACAAGTAATATTTTAATTGTCAAAAATTCTAAAGTGTCTACTTGGCTGTCACCAGGAAGATGTTTGCCAGATATGTGAACTACTGAATTTCTAATAGACAAGTTTAAATATGGTGGTCCATAATTTGGGCTCTATAAATAAAACTAGTATGGAATAAGAATATGGATAGTATCTTAAATTGAGAAATTGGAAATATACATAGATTTGTAAAGCAAAAGTACTTGGGTATTGGAAAATATCATGTTTTACTTATAAATTATTCATATTTGCTATCTACATTCATCAATTTTACCAAATAGTGACCACCTGACAAACCCAGAGAATCTATGAGAAATCCAGCCAGGAAATAAAACCCTGGTGTTATTGTCACTGGATCATGAAATTGCTGTGCTAATGAATTAGGCAGACACAATAGAGGCCACAGTAAAAGTGAGGACTAATATTTATTTAACAGTATCTTAAATTTCAGCCCCCATAATTTTGCTTAATTGCTGGGCTGAGAGCACGTAGTGTTGTTAACTTACTGACTCTAATTCTCATTGCATAATGTAG
Organism: Cryptoprocta ferox; assembly: GCA_028646485.1. Classification (NCBI taxonomy): domain Eukaryota; kingdom Metazoa; phylum Chordata; class Mammalia; order Carnivora; family Eupleridae; genus Cryptoprocta; species Cryptoprocta ferox. The sequence goes on along the minus strand of CM053566.1, from coordinate 46,656,950 downwards.
TAAGAACACAAAGAACACCCAACATATCATCAATGTCATTTATTTGTCCTAAGCAGAAATACTACTGTAAGGGTGAAAAACATATACTGTAATAAAGATATTCTGAATAACAAATGGTTTCATTTTAGGTGATAACTCTATTCCTCAGAGTCTTTTGTAATTATGGGTCATGCTGGATTCCGAACAGAATGGGATAATTGTCTCCTCTTACACCTCCTGTTTCATCGTCTACCCTACTGAACTAGCTTACTAGCAGAGCCTTAAGTGTACTGTTACACTTCTATTTCTTTCACATTTTCTCTGCCCAAAACACTCTCATAAAAGTCTTTCATCTATTCCAATCTTACTTGTCCTCCAGTACGCAGCATAATCTATGGCATTTATCAGAATCTGTGGCCTCTCTGATACAATTCTGTCATTCTGTATACACCTCTAGTATGCAATTAATCATAGTGCATTTTAAATAATCTTTAATTTATATCATTGTTCTCAATAAGCTCTCCAAAAGGAAGAGAAAGGTTCATGTTTGTATCCTCGATAAATCTGTTTGAATAAATATGTGAAGAGGGGAGTTAATCCAATATAATATTCTAGTGCCTTATATTTGTTGATATCTTGCTTAATATAAATGCCTAAACACAGTGATGCCTCCTAATATTTTGATGCATATGTTTTTAATGATATTTTATAGTTATTATTTTTATTTTAGAGGCATTTGCACTATTCCCATCATGTTAGTTACTTTACCTGCTTTATCTAATATAGTCCTTTCAACAATGTCTTAAGATGGCTATTGTTAATTATCTCCATGTTAGAAATGATAAAAGTGAAGTTTAGTTTAAAAAATTTTGTTAAATATTTCAAAACTTGGAGCTAGCAAGTGAAAGAGCTGAACTAAATTCCAGCTCTCTCTGAAAACAAAGTCTGTTAGCAACTATAAATTTAAAATATCCATTCCCCATAAAATCTCACCCAGCTTTTCCAGCAAGTCTTTTGGATGCCTGCTACTTATTCTATTATTTTAATATAGCCTTGTGATGTCAACCATAATGGAGCTGATGTTTGTGTTAAGGCTTTTATCTCCTAACACTCCAAAAGCTACAAACCTTCAAGTTATCAGTGTGCCATTGCATTAGATAAAGAATTCAAAGCACAAAAGCCATGGTTTCTTTGTGCAAAAGTAAATAAAATGCAACCTTCCCTGACTCTGTTGTCACACTTTGTTAACTGGCCCTAAGTGAGTACTGCCTAAGTTTCAGTGTGAAAGCAGTTATTCCAGATTCTAATTACTGCAGTTTCCTGCTCTTTAAATCCCAGGTATATTTTTAAGGAGCTGGATCAAGTGACAAATGTCTAAAAGAGATAACAACCAACCTTTCTCTTATCTCATCATCCCAAATGAGATATCCCCTCTTACTCTGTCTCCAAAAACCTTATTGGAAATTGTCTCATATAAATTGTCTTGATCAAATGTATTTACTCTGTGCAATCTCACCAATTCAGCAGTTATATTTAGCATATCTACATTTCACCAATGATTGATCAGCTCCTAAGCTCCTAAACTACTGTGGATCACATTGTGGGTAGTCACTAAATATTTGTTAAATGAATGGATGAGTGCATTTCTCAAACCATATCTTTGCAATGCACTGTATTTGCTCCAGTTAGGGTGGTCTTTCCCTCTTCCCTTCCACCGGTGTACTCTTTGTCCCTTTCCAACACTAGCATACACATGCATGCACATATATACACATATACACATATATACACACTAAGAAAGTGATATATGGAAAGGGAAACGTATTTTGTACTCAGAGTCATTTAAATAAACTCATTTAAATAAAGTCTAGCTGCATTTTCCTAACTTCTATGCTTTATTTGCCATTGTTCATTCTGTTTAGAACACATTTCTAACTTTGTCTACCATATTACCTATTTTTAAAAATAATTTGAGATATATGTCATATACCAGCTTTGCTCTAATGCATTGCCTGATTTTCCCAAAGAATAAACAAAATCTTGAAAAATGTCTAATTCTGAAACATCTGAAATTTGGATTTATCACTAAAGAGGAGTGAGTCTAATAATCAACTTTGATTAGTGATAACTCAATAATTAGAACTTTAGAAAGCACAGAGTTATCAAGTGTTAAAACAAGAAGCAGTATATTTTTGATGATGGTGGCAGATGAGGCATAAGGAAATGGAGAGGTTAAATTGAGAACCATATTGTGTTCAGTAAAAAAATCAAACTTCAGAAGTGGCATGAAAGACAGTGGGTGTCTGAGAAAGCCAATGGATTAGAGAGAGAGCAAACTGATGTCTAGGTAAAACTAACATTCCAGTAATATCTAGAGTTCAGTAGTAGAAGCTTTGAAAGCTCTGTGAGACAAAAGTCTGAATGTTGCTGTAATATTAGTCTTAAAGTGAACATTGTTTCTTTGGGGATTGCTAGAATTTAAAAACTGTCATCTAGGGGCACCTAGGTGGCTCAGTTGATTTAGTGTCCAACTCTTGGTTTCGACTCAGGTCATGATATCCCGGTTGGTCGGGTGGGTTCAGGCTTCATGCTGAGTGTGGAGCCTGCTTGGGATTCTCTCTCTCGGCCCTTCCCTTGCTTGCTATCTCTCTCTCAAAATAAATAAATAAACTTAAAAAAAATAAACTGTCATCTACTGCTGCATTAAATTTACCATTTTATGGTAAAAATTCTCAAGATTAAGAAAATATACTATTGATTATTTATGTTTGGTCTTTTGGTGACTGGTTTTAGTTTTATTCAGGCAATTTTCTGGTTCCATAAGGATAAAATGACAATAAAAATCCATATTTTGGAAGTTATTCAATATCACCTCAACATGTTGATTTGGTAATTTTTTCTTGACTTTAGCTTCTTTTATCCTAAAAATTAAACCTTGTTTAGCCTTTACCAGCACATATTACTACATAAAAATAATTTTATCAAATTATTTTTGTTGTATTTATTTAATGTGATGACTAGTAAAAATCAACATAAGCATACAGTATGTGGTCTGTACATTTAAACAATGGAGGTTAGACATCTTCCTCTTCCACTTATGAAGAATATTTCAGTACTCAAATTTCTTCTCTCTAAAAATTGCTGGCCTAAATCGAAAAGAACGAAATCTTTCCATTTGCAACTACGTGGATGGAACTAGAGGGCATTATGCTAAGCGAAATTAGTTAGAGAAAAACAAATATCATATGACTTCACTCATATGAGGACTTTAAGATACAAAACAGATGAACATAAGGGAAGGGAAGCAAAATAATATAGAAACAGGGAGGAGGATAAAGCATAAGAGACTCTTAAATATGGAGACCAGAGGGTATCGGGAGGGGTGTGGGAGGAGGAATGGGCTAAATGGATAAGGGGCATTAGGGAATCTACTCCTGAACTCATTATTGCACTATATGCTATCTAACTTGGATTTAAATTTTAAAAAATAAATTAAAACCAAACCAAAACAAAACAATAAAAAACAATGCTCGCCTACCTCTAGAATATTTTCTTCTTGAGAAAGTTGACAGACCTGTACCAAAAAATAACTGTTTTAGGAACCCAGCAGTACTTCTGTTTAAAATTTTCCCTTAAGCTGGGATGCCTGGGTGACTCAGTGGTCGAATGTTTGACCTCAGCTCAGGTCATGATCTCACAGATTGTGGGTTTGAGCCCTGCATCAGGCTTTCTGCTGTCAGCACACAGCCTGCTTTAGATCCTCTGTCTCCCTCTCTCTCTGCCCCCACCTGTTTGAGCTCATTATGTGTCTTTCTCTCTTTCTCTGTCAATAATAAATTTTTAAAAATTTAAACTTCTCCCTTAAGCTCCAAGGATAGCTCAGGAGCTATTGAAATGGCTCAGTTCTCCACATCCATAAATTTGGAAACTTTATTAAGAAAAACCTATGAGAACATGCAATAATCATGTTAAATCTAAATATTCCTTAGCATAATCACCTCCCCCATTTTATGAATTAATATTTGGAGTGTATTGGGGAATGGAAGGTCATGGCCAAGGAAGCACCTTACAATGCAGTTCAAATTTTAGATATAAAAGGAATTTTGAATGCAAAACAGCACTTCACCCTTCACTTTGGTTTGTTTTAAGTCAATATATCTAGTTCATTTTGAAATGTCACATGGACCTGTATGTGTGTAGCTTATGTATATAAAAAAAACAGACATAAAGGGTTGAGACTGTCTGTTAGATCATTGAAGATGTGAAGAGCTCTGTTACACTTTCCTATGGAAATAAGAAACAAATGGTTTATATCCACTAAACAAAGCACAAAGGTATCCTCTGAATGTACTGTGAGTTAGTTTCCTATAGTGACTGTAACGCATTACCATGAGCTTAAAATAATAGAAATTCATTATCTTACATTTCTCCAGGATAAGTGATAGCCACTTATATCTTTGGGATAAAAATCAAGTTGTTAAATAGGTGATTGGGATTAAGGAGTGCACTTACGATGAGCACCAGGTGTTGTAGTGAAATGTTAAAAATCACTATATTGTAAACGTGAAATTGATAGTACACTGTATGTTATCTGGTATTTAAATAAAAACTTAAAATCGAGTTGTTGGAAGGGCTGCTTTCCTTTCTAGAGAGCATAGGGGAAAATCTGTATATTTATCTTTCCCAGTTTTTAGAGGACACCTGCATTCTTTGGCTCATGACTTCCTTTCTACAATTACATCTGCTTCTTTCACTTTTAAGGATATTTGTAGGGTACCTGGGTGGCTTAGTTGGTTAAGCATCCCACTTCAGCTCAGGTCATGATCTCACAGTTAGTAGGTTCAAGGCCAGCATCTGGGTCTGTGCTGATAGCTCGGAGTCTAAAACCTGTTCAGATTCTGTGTTTCCCTCTTCTTTCTGCCTCTTTCCACCTTGCACTCTGTGTGTCTTTCTATCCCTCAAAAATAAATAAATATTAAAATTTTTAAATAAAAAAAGAATAAGAAAAGGATATTTGTGATTATACTAGGCCCACCCAAATAATTCAGTATAAATCTCTGTGTCTTAATGTGAGCCATTTTAATTCTAGCTGCAATCTAAATTCCCCTTTGCCATGTAATATGACAGAGTCACACATTCTAGGAATTAAGACATCAGCGTCTTTGAAGGTCGGCATTACTCTGGCTGCCACATTTTTCTGTATCCTTTTTTTTTTCATTTTATGTGGAAATCAAACTAGAAGTTGATGTCTAGATCATTCCACATGTTAACTCTATTATGACTTCAACTGAACAGCTGCTAATCTCTTCTAAATTAGATAGAGTGCATCTTAATTTGAAAGGTTTTCATTCTTCCCCTAAACTGCCTATGTTTCAGTTGTGGACAAAGAGGACACAATGTTGTCTTCACAACAACAGTTGTGTTGTAATTGAAAGGGAAGCTTAAATGTATGTTCAAAAAAGAAGTAGGAAGGTCCAGAATGACTTGTTTAAATCTTTTGTGATGAAAGCAAGTAATCCAAAAGGAAACTTCTCTGACATTCTATATGTCTTATTACAGGAATGTTATAGTTGTTGTATAATAAAATATTTATATATCAAGGAGGCTTCCAAAGAGAGATAGCACTGTCCTTCTTTTTAAAGAACTTTTTGGAAATCTTTTAAAGAGTGAGTTTCTTGTTTGTGTCAGTTATGAGTGTAAATATGTTTCCTGGAGCAGGAATAGAGTGGAAGTGTTTAGATGGTCAAAAAGGGATGTGCCTGAAACATAAGAGGTCCCCATTACCTCTTCCTGTTGGGATAAATTGTGCTGATTTAAAGGTAAAGTATAGGATTTGGTGCTTAGTTTGAGGATTGGAAAGAATCTGATACATTTACTGAATTTAAAAAATTTAAATTATCAAAAACATATGGTTATTTTTATTGCTAGATGATGAGTTCGCAATTAAAAACATTCTAGGAATTGAAGATCTTTTTCAGTCCTTTTAATCAATGATTGCTTATCAGAGTCACCAAGAAACATTTTAAGCACCACATATTTTCCCCTCCTTTCTAACCGTTCTAAATATCATAAAGTTTTCTGCTCTATGGAGGATAAGAATATTGAGTATGGACATCATTTTCAATAAAAGTGTTTTAAGGTGATTTTTATATACAAAAGCATTAAGTATCATAGGTTTACTCCTTCATAAATAAATATCTAATATAATGTGAAAAGTTTTGGCAGAGACCCTTAAGAAGGGTTGAGGTAGGAAGCACTCAAGGATCCTATCAGAGACAATCTTATGCATTAAATGCTATACAACATATATTTTATTCAATTAACAATGGGGTATCACTGACTAGTTTTAATAGATGAAACTTGTATTGGTTATTGTGTTGGTGTTACTCTGAAAAACCATTTTTAAAATACCACTTGCTGTCACCACCATCTGAATCCTAGTGGCATCCAATGGCTCCTGATTGCACTGGGAATTAAAGTGTGGGATTTGGATATGATTTTGAAATATTTTCAAGGAAATGACATGAAACAGTTGAGAATATCAGGTTTACTCATATATATGCTACAGTAATTCCTAAGAAATAACTGAGGATAGGTATTTTATCAAGTAGTTGGCTAGGGCACCTGGGTAGCTCAGTCAGTTGAGCATCTGACTTCAGCTCAGGTCGTGATCTCACAGTTGGTGAGTTGGAGCTTCACATCGGGCTCACTGCTGTCAGTGCAGAGCCCACTTCAGATCCTCTGTCACCCTCTCTTCTCTGCTCGTGCTCTCTCTCTATCTCAAAAATAATTAAAATAAATTCATTCAAAATAGTTCTCTTATTTAAACAACAACAACAAAAGAAGTTTGCTAATACAGAGATTCTGATCTTTAAATTAGAATGTTAATTCAGTCACCTCTGAAAAAGTGCTTACTATTTGTTAAGTTCATTTCCATATCCTGGCTCTTCTCTGACCTTCCAAGTACCATTTAATCAGAACAATATCAGAATAGGTTTTACTTATTATTAAGTAAAACTACAAATATTTTAAACCAATAAGAGTATCATTGGATGACTCTGATAAGTAGAAAAGAAAATACAGGCTAGAAAGCTGTGTCAATGCTTAATTGTAGAAACATCAAAGAGACACTACCAGTAATACCAAGATTCTCATTAATGTTACCTCAAAAACTTGTGAAATTGGATAATTATATTCAGAATTATTTATATACTTTTTAATATACCTTGGGCTGTCACTACTTTACTTGGTAAACTGGCAGAAATATTTTATACTTGTTATAAATATAAATGTAAAGTGCAAATCCTGCTAAGTCCATATATCATGGTGGTGATTAAATCATTTAATATACATTTATTTAAACAATATATTGGCATATATACATATTTTTAGATGTTTCTATACACACATACCCACACACACACCAGATAGTGTGTGTGTGTGTGTGTGTGTGTGTGTGTGTGTGTGTAGTTGATTCAGTGGTTAACAAAACCATTAGTCTGTCCTACTAAGTCTTTTCTGAGAAAGCAGAAAGAATATTTTGTCAAATGATTAAAAGTTGTTTGAAGGCTAAAATGTATAGATTCATTTTAGGGTAGAACAGTATCAGATAAAATATATTAATGCTATGTGAAGGATAAAATGTAGATGGGCAATTTCTGAAGCCAAAAACCAGTTAAACGGCTTATTTTCATAATGTCAGCAAGAGATGTTGGTACCTTGGACTGGAATGTAGTAGTAGGAATGGTAAGAAATGGCTTAATTCTGATTCTGTATGTTAAACTCGTAACTTACAGAATTTGTTCATATATAGATGAAATATTAGAGAGAAAGAAACATACAAAGTTGACTCCAAAGTATTCAACCTGAACAACTATAAGTATGGAGTTGTAATCACTAAACTGTAGAATATAGTAAGAAAAGCAGCTGTGTGTGTGTGTGTGTGTGTGTGTGTAGTAAAAGTTCAATTTTTGTTAGAAACAGACTTATGCATACAGAAAATAGTCTAGTGGTTGCTAGAGGGGAGGAGCAGGAGGGATGGACAAAATAGGGGAAGGGGATTAAAAATACAAACTTCGAATTATCAAATAAATAACACATGGGGATACAAGGTACACCATAGGAAATGTAGTTAATAATATGTAACAACTTTGTATGGTGACAGATGGTAACTAGATTTATCATGGTGATCACTTTGCAATGTATGTATGTGGTGAATCACTAAGTTTTGCACCTGAAATTAATACAGGTGACCCTTGAAAGGCTTTTGGTCAACAGTAGGCTATTAGTAGTCAAGTTTGGGAGAGTTAAAAGTTATATGTAGATTTTTGACTGCCAGAGAACGGATTGGTGCCCCAACCCCAAAGTTGTTCAAAGGTCAACTGTGTAATATTGTATCTCAACTACACTTCAATTACAAAAAGGAAAAGTTTAGTTTTGTGCATATCACCTCGGAATGCTTTTTATACTTCCAAGCAGTTTTGGATATAGAAGTTTGGAGTTCAGGGAAGAATGGGGCAACAGATGTATTTTAAAATTGTCATATAGGACAGAGATATTGGTTTCCTGCTCATTTTTCATGATCTATGTGATTGTGTGAGATCATCTAAAGTGAAGAGGGAAAATAATTCAAAAAAATGAGTCCCTGGGGTATTCCCACATTTTGAGACAAGGAGACGAAATGAAGAAACAAAAGAAAAGGATTTACCAGTCAAGGAGGAGGAGAATGGAGGAGTAGCGTCCTACAAGGCAAAATGTAAAAAAAAGTGTTTCAAGAAGTTATTGATCATTTCTGTCAAGTGCTTTGATAAATCAAGTAAGATGAAGAATGTGAATTGACCATTGGCTTTAGTAGCATGGAGGTTATAGTTGATCCCAAAACAGACAAGAGCTCTTTCAGTATCTTGGTGGGTTCCAAAAAAAGTATGAGATAGGGGCACCTGGGTGGCTCAGTTGGTTAAGCGTCCAACTTGGCTCTGATCATGATCTTGCAGTTTGTGAGTTCAAGCCCTGTGTAGGACTCTGTGCTGACAGCTCAGAGCCTGGAACCTCCTTCAGATTCTGTGTCTCCCCCTCTCTTTTCCCCTCCCCCACTCATGCTCTGTCTCTCTCGTTCTCTCAATAATAAATAAAAATGGTTAGGAAAAAATATGAGATAACAGGAACAGTATTTTAAATTGTGAACACTTGAACTGATCTTTTATCGAGTGGAAACTTTCCAGGTTAGAGGGAGACAGAAAGCTTTCTAAGAGCAAGACCCTTGAGTAGAAAAGAGATTGTAGAATCTAGTGAACATGTGAAGGGATTGGATTTGAACAGGACTACAGAAATGTCACTCATTGGAAAGATGGCAAAAACAAAAATGCAGGCAAGTTGAGAGGCTTTGTGAGAGAAATATTTTAATTGCTATTATTTTTCAGTGAAATAGCAGGCATGCAGTTGGTTGAAGACTGGAGGGAAGGAGAGATGTTAGAGGCTTGAAGAGATTAGAGATTTGAGGTGATGTGGAATAGTAATTAGATGAAGTAAATGTGACAATAATAAAAATAAAAGAAAACTCAAAGCATAAATAAATTCAGAGTCCAAATTGGGGAATATTTGTTATTCAGTTTTTCCTCTCATTTCAGGTTTAACAAGTACTGTATTTTGGGTTCTTGTTTTACTGCTGAAGGAGTAAAATAGAAACTACATACTGAGGTGAATTCAGGATGGTCATCAGAGGCAGAAGCACAGGAAAACAGCAAAATGGGACTTTAGGAAAATGTAAAGAAGAATAACCAAAATGGTATTAAGAATGTGGTAAGGAACAAAAGGAGGAAATACATATAGAGAAACTTTAGATGAACAAAAGCTACAAAAGCAAACAACAGATAAAAAAAGGAAAAGGTAAACAACAGATGTCTCAAGCTATCTTCAAAGTTTACTAAGAAGCATTGGAATACTAAATAAGTCAGACAAGAACAGAGAAAGCAAATCAAAGGTAGGTGCAAATACCAGCACAGTCTTAGAAATAGCAATTTGGAAATATAGCCTATGAAGAAACTAAAATAATTTTAGAGCAGAAACTTCTAGTATATATGAAGATAGTGATGTATAGTAGATAATATATAAGCATATATATTTTATGCTGTGAGGTTTCAATGGCAGTGTTGAGAGGAAATTTCGATTGCAACAACTCAGTAATATCTGTGCCCATATATTTCTCTTCCTTCAACTATTGTTACTTGATTCCTGCTTGCTTGCTTTCTTTTTTTTTTAAATGAGCCACTTATTTTCATCCATACATCTGGTACTAAGACCATATGGGTTGTTTTTTAATCAGAATGTAGTAAGCTTAAGATACTTAATATCAAATTCAATCTTTGTGTAATATACTGCTTCTTCAGAAGTCCCCCTGTGGGATCGATATTTAGTAAGGATATTTTGAAGGAAATGTGAGCCTCACGTAATCCTCAAGATTCCTCCAGGTTTATACATCTACTAGGGTAGATTACTATAAAGCCAGATACCTAGTCCATAACACTCTGGCCCCAGCAGAGTTGCCTTTATGAGATACAAATCAATACTAGTTTCTTGACGTTGTTGAGATGTGGTGTATAAAACATTAGTGGTTGAAACATTTGTAGTTTTTAAATGTTTCCTAACATTGCTGCCAAGGGTATCTATCTGATTACAGTGCTCCACATTTGAGGAGTGCCTCTCTGGAGCTAGAGTGGGAGGGATATTTCTAGGAGTCGGCCAAAAAGTCAGTTACTAAGAAGGCAGTCTAAAAATATCATACCCAGGGGAACTCAAGCTATAAAGCAAATAATGAACCGAGTTCAAGAGCTGGAAATTTAGGTCAACACAAATGCCAAACCTGGAAGATCTGTAGCAGAACTTAGCTTGACTGATAAATGGAGAGGGCAACATGGAACAAAGATGATGGATTGATGGGCCTGTAATAAACAGTGAAGACTCTGGATGACAGCCATGATTCTATCTTTTGTCCCTTGACCTCTAATCCAGTCTGCTTACCCATCCTCTTGAGAGAGATGAGACCCAAATACTTTAAGGACTTTTCAGGTTATCATTTTGATGATGACCTGCTCTTATTCTAATTGTCACATTAAGTTGATACAAACACTTGGGCCTATAATGGTTTATGCCTTTAATTGTTTGTAAATATTTTATACGAGGTTACCTTGATATTCACTGGTTTGAGCCTGCAACCTGCCATTCATCCCTGCTCTGTCTTGAGCTTCTAATATTATATCCCCATTAGCCCTTAGAAATTCATATGTAACAAAAAATTAATGGATAAGTTGATATGTATGACCCTATTATTACAGATTTTCTTGGCAAGAAATCTTGGCAAGATGCACGAGGTCCTCGGTACTGTCCAGATCATGGATGTTGGCAATATAAAGCAGCAAAAGATAAGCAGAATCCAAGAATAGGGAAATCGTTTTTTCTGTCTAAAATATCAGAAACAAATTTGCAGTTACCTAGTTTGAGTTATTTACCTTAAAATCTCAAGTAATATACAGCAAAGCTGCCTAAGCATAATAAGCTTTGTCCTTTCTTTCCTTTATGGAAAAAATCAGGGCATATTCAGTAAAATCCTGCAAAATGTATCCTCCTATTCTACTTCCCCACACATAGTCAATAGTTTCCCACTTAAGAAAAGATGAAAGTGACCATGCTTCAACCACTCAACAGAAAGTATCACACTAGGCTATCTTGTTCATGTAGCTTCATCCACAGTTAATATCCATTATAATTGGAATGCCTTTTTAGTTATTTAATACACATAATCAATAGGTCACAGAGTTCCATAAAGTAGTACAATGACTGGGCTTGGATAGTCTTATGCTTTGGGGGGCAGTAGCAGGATAGTGTCATAAAATGTTTCATCATGAACTATTCCAGACTGCAAGGAGCATGGAATTATCTGATATATACAAAACTTGGTGCAAATAAGCCTGTCTAACTATCCCTCCTCTTGGCAGCAACATTAGGACTCTTTCAGAGCAAGGTAGGGGGGACCTTCACAATTGTTGGCTAAATGTAGTAATATCTGCTGGTCCTAGTGAAATGAACATTTCCAGGCAGAGAAAGGTGGTTTGCATCACAGATTGATAGAGCCCTTTTGTCCAGATATTCCTCATCTAAGCAGCTACATGTCTGATACAAGAAAAATCCCCCATTTAGTGAATTACAGGACTGAAACTTAACTCATTGGAATTTTGCCCCACTTAATCTTAACATATACAAGTAACCTGTACCTCACACACCAGCCAGATTCAGGAGCATTAGGAAGTTTTGAGGTAACACCATTTCTTTGTCCCAAGAATTCGACGGATTTGGCCTACAATGTCACATAGATAAATACATGCTATGGAAATGAAATTTCTGCTTGGGGGCCCTCATGAACAATTTCTCAGAGTGATGTTTTGGAGAATTTTCAAGAGGTGATTTTCTTGTTCACTAAATGTCTATCTTGCTACTTTTTCTTAATTCGTCACTTGGTGACCCTTGCACTATACTTACCTTCTGTGTACTGTCACTGTCACTACCCAAAACTTTGGAGCTTCTACTCTACCCAAAATTATTTTTCTCAACCTTCCAGAAAATACTAAAATACCCTAGAGATAGGGAAAATAACATAATGTAAATTTGACATCTGTTTTCTTTGAGTCTACAAAGGCAGAATATTCTTTTCACAAACGCTTGGAAACCAACTTGTAATATAGATTCATTATATGATTCTTCTCTCTTGTGAGGCCCCCAATTCTTTCTACAAAGAAATAATGTTTTAATGGTTTTAATATCTGTTACAGTAAGTTGTTCTCTTAATAATCATTCTTTTATAAAATACTTTTATTCTCTTGTTTCTTGCAAATAAAACCTTTTTTTTGTTACACACTCCAAAATAATCCTTTTGAGACTATGGTTTTCATTGGATTTATTTATTTAAATTATTATTTTATTAATTGATTATTTTTTAAATTTACATCCAAGTTATCCTATAGTGCAACAATGATTTCAGGAGTAGATTCCTTAATGCCCCTTACCCATTTAGCCCATCCTCCCTACCACAACACCTCCAGCAACCCTCTGACCCTCTGTTTGTTTTCTATATTTAAGAGTCTCTTAGATTTTGTCCCCCTCCTGGTTTTTATATTATTTTTGCTTCCCTTCTCTTATGTTCATCTGTTTTGTATCTTAGTGTCCTCATATGAGTGAAGTCATATGATATTTGTTTTTCTCTGAGTAATTTCACTTAGCAGAATACCCTCTAGTTCCACATAGTTGCAAATGGCAAGATTTCATTCATTTTAATTGCTGAGTAATATTCCATTGTATATATTACCACATCTTCTTTATCCAGTCATCCATCGATGGACATTTGGGGTCTTTCCGTACTTTGGCTATTGTCGATAGCTCTGCTAAAACATTGGGGTGCATGTGCTGCTTCGAAAAAGTATATCTGTATCCCTTGGATAAATACTTAGTAGTGCATTGCTGGGTCATGGGGTAGTTGTATTTTTAAGTTTTTTGAGGAATTTCCATACTATTTTTGAGAGTGGCTGCACCAGTTTGCATTTCCACCAGCAGTGCGAAAGAGATCCTCTTTCTCTGCAATATCTGTTGTGCCTGAGGTGTTAATGTTAGCCATTCTGACAGATGTGAGGTGGTATCTCATTGTGGTTTTGATTTGTATTCCCCTGATGATTTGTATTTTCAGGTGTCAGTTGTCCATCTGGATGGGTTCTTTGGAAAAGTGTCTATTCATGTCTTTTTCCCATTTCTTCACTGGATTATTTGTTCTTTGAGTGTTGAGTTTGATAACTTCTTTACAGATTTTGGATACTAACCCTTTATCTGATATGTCATTTGCAAATATCTTCTCCCATTACGTCGGTTGCCTTTTAGTTTTGCTTATTGTTTCCTTCACTGTGCAGAAGCTCTTTATTTTGATGAGGTCTCAATAGTTTATTTTTGCTTTTGTTTCTCTTGCCTCCAGAGATGTGTTGAGTAAGAAGTTGCTGCGGTCGAGGCCAAAGAGGTTCTTGCCTGCTTTCAAACCTCTACGATTTTGATGGCTTCCTGTCTTATGTTTAGACCTTTCATCCATTTTGAGTTTATTTTTGTGTATGGTGTAAGAAAGTGGTCCAGGTTAATTTTTCTGCATGTCACTGTCCTGTTTCCCAGCACCATTTACTGAAGAGACAGTCTTTATTCCTTTGGATATTCTTTCTGCTTTCTCAAAGATTAGTTGGCCATACATTTGTGGATCCATTTCTGGGTTCTCTATTCTTTTCCATTGATCTGAGTGTCTTTTTTTTTTGTGCCAGTACCATACTGTCTTGATGATTACAGCTTTGTAATATAGCTTGAAGTCCAGGATTGTGATGCCTCCAGCTTTGGTTTTCTTCTTCAAGATTGCTTTGGCTATTTGTGGTGTTTTTTGGTTCCATACAAATTTTAGGATTGTTTGTTCTAGCTTTGTGAAGAATGCTGGTGTTATTTTGATAGGAATTGCATTGAATATGTAGATTGCTTTGGGTAGTATTGACATTTTAACAATATCTGTTCTTCCTATTCAGGAGCATGGGGTATTTTTCCATTTTTTGTGTCTTTTTCAATTTCTTTCATTAAATTATTTTTTATTTGAGTGAGTTGGCACACAATGTTACATTAGTTTCAAGTGTGCACCATAGTGATTCAATATTCTATATATTATACTGTTCTCCCCATAAGTATACCTACCATCTGTCACCATATAATGCTGTTATACTATCATTGACTGTATTCTCTATGTTGTACTTTTTATTCCCATGACCTATTTATTCCATAACTAAAAGCCTGTGATTCTCACTACTCTTCACTGAATTTAAATTTGTAAACTAATTTGCAAAAGAAAGACATCTTAAAAAATCTCTTAACTAAAACTCTCCGGGTTTAATATGTTTCAAAATTCAGAATTTTTCACATTCTGGAAAATTAATATGGGACCTATGCTACATATAGCTTGTACAAGGACTGTGGAGAAATTCTTGTAGTCAAACTTAGTGTTTTTGTTCTGAGACGGAAGAAAAAAGCCATAAAAAGGTACATGCCACTTTATTTAAGGATTTATCACAAAGCAATTTTCCAGAAGGATTGGTGTTTGGGAGCTTTTAGTATGGTAGATGTAGTTTTATGAATGAATGTTTGATTTTCCCATCCAGGATCACATAACATTTTTCCATTTTTCCAAAGGGGGAAAAGTCAACTTGAAAAAAATTAATAAATCTTGTAGTGTTAACACAGGTTTCATGCATCTCTCATGAAGGTTGTTCTATTTGCTTACCAATTTACCAGCAACTGTAAATGTGAAATATCTGAAAATATTTTGCATAATTATCTGTGTTCAGTTATATTACTTGAATTCTTATTAGTTCCAATGGTATTTCAGTTGAATAGTATTAATTTAGGAAAATAATATATGCTTTTTTACAAATTTTGTTTCATATTTCTATTCCAATATTTATTGGCATTAATGAACATCCTAATATTGTTAAAGAATAAAAGGCAGCAATCTATATTTTCTTTAACTTCAATCAAAATACATATAAATATTCATGCATTATATATATGTATTCATATATGTATATAACACATATATTATGTAAACCTAGATATGTGTGTGTGTGTGTGTGTATGTATGGCTTCAAATTAATAAACTAATCATTGCAAAAGAGGCATTGTGAAAGGTTTTTGTATATTAAGAATTGTTGACTTAATTGGATTGACGTTTTGGCTTATTTTGAAAAGCTCAAACAGTTCATTCCTTTGACGTCATGAAGTGATGAAATACACTGTGTTATTTTACAATATTAAATTGTCTTGTATTTTTTTTCATTTTTTAATGTTTTAAAAAACATTTGATCAAGGTGTTTTTCCTTTTATATACTCAATATGTTTGATTTATTAACCTGTTTGCACTCATAAGTAGATATTTATGGCAATTTATTTGCCATATTTTTATTTCTGCTTCATATGACAAAGTGCGAAGATGTCTTTCTTTTTTACTTTGGATACTTTATACAAAAAGGGATTTTTTCCCTATGTATTAAATACCTCAACAATGCTATCATGAAACTTTTTGGGAGATAATACATAAGTTCATTTACTAACTTCTTTCCTAATTTTTATATATCCAATATTTTCTCTTTTCTTTAATACATTTGTGACATGTATATATTCCCAAGATATATCCATTGTGAAATTTTAAATATATGTTCATAGAGTTATACATAGATTATAAGTATAACTTTAATTTTGTGTCTATGGTTATTTTAAAATTAAATACTTTTAATAAACTTTGAATTAGAGAAATGTGTTGAAATATAAATCATTTTGTAAGTTATGTATGCATAAAATATGCATATTTATATATATATGTAAGATATGATTTTATAACATTTAAAAATTATACACATATATGGAAGAATGATTATATTATCTAGCTATATAATTCCATATTTGAATTCAACCATAGTATGTATGCCGATATTTAAATAAAACCATGAAGCAAAATAAGTTTGAAATAGTGATGTCATACACTCAGACCTCACTTAACATGTTGGCTTTGTCTGTAAAATAAAAATTATTCATTCAGTAGTGATGTAAAGTTTCCTTATAGAATACTGATTCCACAGATATATTCAGGCAAAATAGAAGTTTCCTGAACTTTATATAATCTAAGAATGTTTTCCAGTAGGTGATTATATCATCTTTTAGAAATATGTGAACTATGTGTTGGGTAATGAATATTCCAAGGTTTAATACATTTGCTATAAATGATCTCCCCAAAGATAATTACTTTAACCAAAAGGTCAATATTTGTTAAATTTATTTGTCACAACAAATCTATAATGTTAAATGGCGAAACCTGGGATAAGTTTACGAATATCCACAAATCAATCTCTAACCAAGAAGCCAACGTAATGGCTTCATGATAAGCCCCAGTTAAATACTACTAGGAATTACTTAAGTACCATGTCTCTAATACAAAGAATCTCTTCATTCGAAACAGAATCATTTTTAAAATTACACCCTACTAAATTTTTCAAGACCGAGTATATCACTAACAAACGTGGAGTTAATTTTACCTGAATTTCAGATTACTCAATGGGAAATAAAAATATGAGTTTTTAATCTTAGCATCTTTATGTGATTTTATGCCATTGCTCATAGTTCTAAATAACTACGAACCTGAATTTTTATGTAATGCCATCTGGACCTAATGATTGGATAGTAAATATAACAAAATAGAAGACAGGAGATGTTAATTCTGAGAGAAGACTACTGAAATTCAAAATTTGGCCTTATAATCTGTCACCATAGAGTTTCCTCCATTTCTTAAGTCTATGGAATTTTCAGTACTTGGAAGCCATGTCTTCTTTAGTAGAAGGTTGATGTAATATAAGGATACATTGAATTTTAGAATATATCCACTGTAAGACACTAATATGCACCAGACATACTACATTATTTTTTGAATTTTATATAACTTTATTTTCATCAACTGCATACTTATAGAATTTATAATAAATGTCATTGTGATTTCACTCTGATATTCATAGTGTCAACAATGGTATAGATGGAAAGTGCTATATTGGAAAGCAAGAAACTCAGTAAATAATGGTATGATTAGTTGTAGGTCCTTGCTCATGATAGCTAATTTCTCTCAGTCTCCTCATGAGTAAATGATTATGTATAATAGAGAATCATTAAGAAACTTTTCTTCTAAATTATAAATGTTCAATAGTCTTTGAAGTATAAACTGTTTGATGTCTTCATAAATGAAATGACTCACATTAATTTTCATAGCTCTTGCTACTTAAAATGGGAGCTTATAGATATAAATAAGTAAAGGAAGTGTCCAGAATCATAAACCAGTGGAGAATTAGTCAATTATTTGCCAAATTGAGTGAGATAGTTGGTTATATTTCCATAAATTATAAAAATGAAAACTTCAACACTCAACTTACATTAAAATAAATTCAAATAGATACAAAACTTAAGTTAGTAAAAACTAGCTATAAAATTATTAGAAAATGCAAATCAGGGGGTGCCAGGGTAGCTCAGCTTGTTAAGCGTCTGACTCTTGGTTTGAGGTCAGGTCATGATCTCGCAGTTTGTGAGTTCAAGCCTCACATCGGCTCCGCACTGACAGTGCAGAGCTCACCTGGGATTCTCTCCCTCTCTCTCTCCCTCTCTCTCTCTGTTCCTGCATAGCTCTTGCTTGCTCTCCATTTCTCAAAATAAATAAATTGCTTAAAAAAAAGAAAATGTAAAATAACAATTATAAACGGAAGCTATTATTTGGAGTTTATTTTGTGCTAGGTAAGAGCTAAGTGAAATAATTTCACAATTGTGTGAAATGCTAAACATTGGTAGCCTGACATGAGTTTCACATGGGCAACAGGTAGATTTTATTATGCTTTACACAATATGAAAATTGGCAAGTGCACAGTGAGAGTTTTCTCTATTTTTTCTGCAGAAAGCTGATTATTGAACATTTACTAGCATACTGCTGTGTGTACTTACTGTTTACAATATGTCTAATAACTAATCTGTTAGGTGCTACAGATGAGGAAACTTAAATACAAAAACTGGAAGTAAATTGATATATGACTGGAAAACTATTTTTTGAAAATTAAACTTACAAATATAAGTACAAAGTATTATTATATCTTACTACCAAAAGAAATTATAGATAAAAATTGTTATTTTTATATGGTAAAGAGCTAATATGGTTCATAAGATTAGAATTCTAATAAAAATCCAAGACAGGAAACAGGAAAGCCAAAGAGAAGAAATGAGCAAGATCAAAATATAGGAAACAAAACATTCACTGAATGTGTATGACCCCACTTTTTTTCCCCTTAAATTGGCAACAACATATTAAATCCAGATATTTTAGATGGAAATAAGTGTATAGAGAAAATGCATTTCCTTGGCTTGAAAATACTGGGCACAGTTGCTTTAATACCAAAAATAACCATGGTTCCACAGATTCTTTTTGTGTATGAAAAGAATTACCTAAGGTGCTTATTATGATGTGGATCTCTGAACTCCATTCCCTACAGATACTTCTTTGATTGCATGGGACTTAAGGTTGAACATGGTCACAGTTAGGCAGATGACATTTTAACACTGTATTGGGATCTAACATGCCAAGAATGTATGTAGGCACTATCAAGCTTTAAACACTGTCAATGCAAAGACATGAAGGTGTTTGTGTTCATCTTCATAGAGTAAGTGTTTCAAATTTCTCACTTTACAAATTGTGATATTTTCCTTTTTAAGTTGGTACCAAGTGCTTTATTACTAGTGAAAACATTTAGTTAAACAGGAAAAAGAAGTTTAACAATGTCCTCAAAAATGAAGCATGTTCTATAACCTGGAAGGTTTTAAATGAAACAAAAGAAATGTGTACACTATCAATACTTGTGAAAAGTAACTGTGTCCTTTCTGTGATTTCTCCTTAATTATATAGACCTTAGAAGAAAATGATAGATTTCAATGCAATATATCCATGTCAAAACCCTGTGCAATAAATACATGTGCACATTATAGTTTAAATTAGATCTTTCATGAAACAAATGAAAATCCATCATGAATTCATAAATGGCTGTCTTACTACCTTCTGCTTAAAGAAAAAAATCACAGCTTAGATAAGTGTTCTACTCTGGATAAAAACATGATGATGCCTGGAGGGATATTTTTCTTTCATAACTTTATTTCATAAGACAGTAAACAGAAAGGGTAAAAATAAGTAAGGGTCTCTGGTATAGCCAGAGAAAGAAGCTAAGAAATCTGTGACACTTTGGAAAATACTCTGGAGTAAAGTTTTGTGGCTGGGGAACCAATTATAAACTAGAACAAAGGAATCATTCCACACAGTAGCTACTAACAAAACAGTCACCCAGAAACAGAGATCCAGGAATTAGATTGTCCATGAGGAAATAGCATAAAGCCGCATCACTGTATGGAATATTTCTGAAAGAGAACAGAAAAAGTGAAAGGCAGAGAAAGACTGACCATAAAATTTGATCCGGCAAACAAAACATTAAAAAATACTATTAATATCATGTAACAAAGCAAAGGAGACTATTGAGGACATAGGAAGATAATATGAATAGTACCATTTTTTAGAGGACAAAAAAAGGAACACCAACACTTTGTATATTTTTGTTGCCGAGCTATTCTTCATGAGTGGGCAAGAGCATGAGTTGGCAATGGTCAAGTCAGAAGATCTATTTTTTCCATCACTGTCTCACTACCTTCCTGTCACCACCACTTTTACTACTTTAAAGTTTTGAAACAAATACCAAACATTGTGTCATCTCATCTTTCTGTGTGTGTGTGTGTTTATCTATCTGTCTGTCTATAAATATATATTACTGTGTATGTGTGTGTATGGTTAAGTCTTAGTTTATTTTGTGTCATTTTGTTTTAGTTTTTTAGACCTTTTTAAATTGTGTAATTTTGTTCTATATTATGTAAAATATTTTTTATGTTTCCCAAGTTAAATCTACAAAATAATCTATATTCTGAGAAATCTACCTTTTTCTCTCCCCAGAGAAAGAAATATCTGCTAAAATGCAGTCCCTGTTTTCTGGACTGGAGCATGACAGGTATGTGATATTTTAATATCTATGATATCTGATGCAGAAAGTTGGAAATGATGTCCTAAACTCTGTTTTTCAAATATGTTTTTTTCTCTAAATACTAAATGTATAATAAATGAGAGAAAATTTCTTTTAAGTACTTATTATATGCCATTACATCTGCAAAATTATTATCTATTTCAGTCTTCATAATAGCCAGGTGATATAATTATATTTTTGTGAACAAGAAATCCGAGACTCAAGGATTACAATTTTCTAAGATACTAGCAAATATCAGAGTTGAAATTTGAAGTTAGTGCTATCTGACAAGAAAACTGAAGAAGAGTTGCCTACTCTGTGCCTGACTACATTGAGAAACAGGTGCAGCACACACACACACAAAGGTATATTGATAATCAAAATCTTTAATTAGGGAAAAGAGAATATAAGGAAATACTTGTTACCAAATTATCACATATTTTATTAAATATTTACTTATTTTGAGAGAGAGAGAGAGAGAGAGAGATTGCATGAGCCCTAGTCGGGGAGGGGCAGAGAGAATCCCAGGCAGGCTCTGCACTGTCAGCCTTGGGCTCAATCCCACAATGAGATCATGACCTGAGTCCAAACCAAGAGCTGGATGCTTAACTAACTGAGCCACCCAGGTAACCCAGAATTAAGTCAGATTTTAAGGTAAACTCAATGAGCTCAATTGTTAATTATGTTTATAGCAGCAGCTAAAAAAGTGGGGAATTTGGAAAGGGGAAAAAAATCACAATGAGGCAATGTGCAAAAAATGGTACAAAACAGGAGCAAAGGTATAAGGTTTTTGGAAAATGCATCCTTGTTATTTTTTTGTTGCATCAGTAAGAAGAGGGAACTCTGTTTTAAGATGATGCATTTGGCACAGATTGAAATAGTCTCATTTTACTTCAAATGCAATAGTAATAGAAAAAATAATTAGTATTTTGTCATAATTTGTCTTCTTTAGATACTTCCGTCATTTAGTTGATTTGCCACCATAATCCTCAATATCTATTAGTTTTCAATGAATTATTCAAACTCTCTCTTCCTTCACGGACCTGTAATTTCTTTTCTTATGTATGCCTTCTACATACATGATTGTTTTTATTTTTATTCTGATTTTGAGGGTTTGCCAGATCCTTCTTCGTCTGTCTTATATTTTTTCTTTGAATTTGAATTATTAGAATTAGTTTCTTTGTTTTCAAAACATGAGTGAGTGTTTGTGTGTGTGCAAAACAGTCCTTTCCTATTTTAATGAAGTGTTGAGTATAAAGTCTTTGGCCCCACACTGATTAATTTCTAGTAATGATTGTTCCTGTTTTGGGTACACTGTATATGCCAATTATTTAATTATTTTTGTAGTTTTTATTTACTTTTGAGAGAGAGAAAGAGACAGAGAGAGACAGAGTGGGAGCAGGGGAGGGTCAGACAGAGAGAGAGGGAGACACAGAAACTGAAGCAGGCTCTAGGCTCTGAGCTGTCAGCACAGAGCCCGATGCAGGGCTTGAACTCACCAACCGTGAGATCATGACCTGAGCAGAAGTCGGCAGCTTAACCAACTGAGTCACCCAGCTGCCCCTATATGCCAATTATTTAATATAAAGTATAGGGTGAGGAATGGTTAGAGAGTGATTGAGGGAAGTAATAGCTTAAAATTTGATATAGTATCTTAGGCTACTTTTTCTTACCCTGTGCCCTCAGATCTGGATTTCTCACTCCTGAATGGTCAGAAGGCTTTGGTAACTTTGCATAAGCTATGTGGACTCTAAAGAGTTCCTGTTATAGTAGTGTTCATATGCTTTCTCCTGCTTGGATCAGTAGCCATTTATGTGCCTGCTTCCCTACAGCTATCAATCTGTCCACCAGCTCCCCATAAATTGTTCTTTTAAAAAATGACGATACATCTATGGGGTATCATTCGCCACATCTTCTCTATTTTTAACAAAAGGAGAATTAAAGTGTTGTTATCTTGTTTATTTTTATTTTTTTGCTTAACTGATGTGGTTATATATGTGTTCATGTTTTTTAATGATATATTTATATTCATCTTCCCTGAAATGATCATTAGTTTCCTTTATTGTATCAATATCCTTGTGATTGTAAACTTCTTCACATACCTAGTATATCAGTCTGTTTGTCGTAAACATTATGGATCATTCCCACTTTATCATTTGCCCTTAAATTTCTGTGGTTTTCTTTTTATTATATGTAAGTGTGAGAAGTTTTTGAAATCAAATCTGGCACTGTGTTGGTTTTCTGTTTGTCATTATGCTTAAAAATTTTTTTCACATTGATATGCAAAAATTATTTACTAAATTTAGTTTACATCATTAAAATTTACTTTTATATTTGTAAATTTGACCTGGATGTTATTTAAGATCTGTGGCAAAATGTGTCCACTATTCACACATTCCCCAAATTTATTTCAAATATCACTGCATTGGAGGATTCTTTTACATAAATCATTGCCTTGTAATTGTGTTTGTTTGCAAATATTGATATGGAGTTTTCTTTCTATTTTTCAGTTTCTTTTTATTTTTGGTATGCTCACAAAAAAGAAAGAAACATTCACTTTTACTGTATTACATGTTCTAGTTATGTACAAGTCTTTCAATTATAAGTTATGCCTACATAAAATGAAATTGGAAGAAATTCCTTTTGAATTATACTTTGAAAACTTTTAGTCCTAGTTTTATCTCATTAGGACAGAAAGGTCTAGCTCCTTTTTTTCAGACCACATCTCTATAAAAGTCAATTTATATGCAAGATGACTGAGTGGTGGGACAGAACATTTTCCACTCCCAGGATGTTTGATTTATTTCGTTTTATTTTCTATTGTTATGAAACAAACTGCCCTACAACTTTGTAGTTTAACACAATGAATTATTATTTTCTGAAATTCTGTGTTCAGTAAACTGGATAGTCTTCTGCTAATCTTGCTGGGATCAATCATATGGCTGAATTCTTCTGTGAGGACTGGAGGGTTCAATCTGGCCAAATATGTGGTTTGCAGTTAGTACAAGCTGAAAGCTGGGCACCTCAATTCTCCATCTAGTGGCTCCTCATAGACTAGTCTGGACTTTGACAACATGGTATTCTCAGAAGAAGATGGAAGTGGAAACTGTATGACCGTTTAGGCTTAGACTTTAGAACTTGCATGCTATTTTTGTTATTTCCTATTGGTTTAAGTAACTTACACATAAAGTTCAGATTAAAGAGGTTGCTGTAGTCTGAATGTTTGTGTTCCCCTCCCCCAAATTTGTATGTTGAATGTAACTCCCAAAGTTAATGGTATTAGTAGATGGGGCCTTTGGTGCTTAAGTCATGAGAGTGGAACTCATATGAATGGTATCAGTGCCTTATAAAGGAGGCTTCAGAGACATCCCTAGCTCCTTCCACCCTGTAGGACACAGGGAGAAACACTGGCTATGTACCAGGAAGAGGTCTCTCATCCAACCATGCTAGGCAACATGTGATCTGACGTCCGTCCTCCAAAACTGTGAGAAGTAAATTACTGTTGTTTGTAGGCTAATGAGACTGTGACATTTTGTTATAGAAGACTGAATGGACTCGATGGGATGGATAAACTTCACTTTTGATGGAAACAATGACAATGCCATAGTGCAAAGAGACACGACCTAACAAGGCATGATATTGGAGGTCATTAATGAATTGTAAGGCAAAATTAGAAATTATCTAACAAGGGAGGAGGAGGACAAGATGGCGGAAGAGCAGGGAGCTCTGTAATCCGCGCACGCCCGTATGGATTGAACTGAGAAGGACTGAAGGGATAAAACTTGGATTTGCAAGTGGGGGAAAGAAGAAACAGACACCAGAAAGAAGACAACCTCAAAGATGCCTGAGTGAGTGACTGTGATCTGGGAAATTAGGGGACGGGCGCGTCCCGGTGGTAAAGGGGAAAGGACCCACAAATGTACCGCCAATTAATCTTTGACAAAGGAGGAAAGACTATACAATGGCAAAAAGATAGCCTCTTTAATAAGTGGTGCTGGGACAACTGGACGGCAACATGCAGAAGAATGAAACTAGACCACTCTCT
>CM053566.1:46612860-46631739 GCA_028646485.1 Cryptoprocta ferox | reverse complement strand
AAAAAAAAATTAAAATAAAATAAAATAATACAGTTCTACTAACATACTTTTGTCTTTCATATGTATTTCTGTAATATAGAGGCAAAGTGAAATTTACTCAGTTAGTATAGAACAAAATATTCAGTCTATGAAGGACTACTAGAGTTACCAATATATGTATAACAACATGTATACAACATTATGTATAAATGTATGTATACATTTATGTGTAAACATATAATACATATTTCTCCCTAAAAGCAAGCAGTCATACAAAATAAAAAT
Source organism: Cryptoprocta ferox (assembly GCA_028646485.1). Taxonomy (NCBI): domain Eukaryota; kingdom Metazoa; phylum Chordata; class Mammalia; order Carnivora; family Eupleridae; genus Cryptoprocta; species Cryptoprocta ferox. The sequence continues at coordinate 46,631,475 of CM053566.1, read as the reverse complement.
AAAGGATAGTCAGAAATTTCTCTCTAAAAATTTAATTGTGAAATGGTTTGAAAGTACTTGCCAATAACAGTTCTCATTCTGGAAATTTATTTCCAGGTCCAAATGTATCTCGACTCTTTTCAATAGATTTAATAGACACTTTTTTTAATATACACAGTTTCTGCAATTAAATTACAGCTATGAATTGTCAGTATGAAGCAAAATTTCCTAAGGGCATCAGTAAGTGCACAATTAGATTTCAATATAATGGCAAAACCAGCCAAATATAAAAATAATCAGCCAAATAAAGGGACAATTAAATTCCATGCTGTAAAAATGCAGGTGCAAAATATAATGTCATAGCTAAATCTCATAAAAAATTGGCTCTTCATATGAAATTAAATTGATAGTTATTTTTGATATAGAGAGGAAGAGCATTATATTCTTGGAGAGAAACAAACATATAAATTTTTCCCCAATAGGGGCCACCCTAGAGTCTGTTCACCATAATCACATTTGAAGAATTCTGCACTGTCTCCAAATAATTATGTCAACTGAAATACCTTCTCATAAAGAAATACTTTGAAAAAATTGCCTGGTGAGGATGAATGGAAGAAGCAATTATGTACCTGAAATTGGAAACCTGATACAAATCATTTTTCATTATATTGTTATAAAATCTGAAGTCCCAGATTATTATCCCATTAACCAGACCTTTCTTTATTGGTTAATGTGATACAGGAAATGTTAATGCTGAAGATAACAATAACAAAGACTTGCACACATTTTACAGAACTAAATAATTTCTTAAATTCAGTAAAATAGCTGATAAGTGACAAAGGACTTATTTACTTTCAGACATTTAGGCAATATTGCCTTGGGTTCTTTGCTTTGGGTTGGGTGTATATATATATATATATATATACTGTTCTAAATGATTAATGAAACATAAAATACATGTTAATCTTAGATCATGTTTTTTTTATCATAAATAATGATAGACCTAAATAACACAACCATTTTCCTTCACAATTGAAGTATTAAAAAGTTCAAGTTGCCTAGAGAAAGACTTTATAATTTGATTCAGTATTATATAATTTCCAAAGTTGTTTTTAACTATTCACTTACTTTACAATTATTCACCCTATCAAACACACTAAAAACTTTAATACATTATAGATAATCTTACTTATCTATAGGATATATACTTATCTTAGGATATATTTTTCCTATCCCATATTGTTTTAGATATCAACAAATAGAATAAAAATGGCTATAAGCTGAGAGTTCCCTTTCTCAGAGCCAATACAAATTAAAATATACTTATCTGATAAAGGGAGCGTTCTTAATCTTGCAAGTTTATGTAGAATATAGTTTGATCCATGGAGGAGATGAGAATAATGTAAGATACTGGATAGGAAAGTTTCTTTCTCCAGCAGGTAACAATGTTGTAATATAAGAGAATTTTCTACTATACTCAGCAAATATTACTGATAGATCCTATGCCACAAATCCATGAAAGTGCCCATGAAAAATCATCAGTGATACTCTATATATGGATCTACTGACAATAAGCATAAAGATTACCTTCTACAAAGGAAGGTAATATTATTTGTATATATCTTCAAGGGAAGAAACTGAAGCATAGAGAAATAACTTAAGTTGGCAAAGATACACAGTCAGTAAATGACAAAAATGGCCAGGAAGACTCGCTTTAGATGCTATGGCAATCTTCTACTAGTTTTAAGGTGCTTTTGTGAATAATATTAGAGGCCATTTAAAACATATAATTTTCCAACTCGTAGTGACATAAAAATTCTTAAAATAATTTTAATTTGTCTGTAATAGTACTATTTTGACTAAAGACATTATAATGTATTCTGAAATTTTAATAAAGTTTCAATTTAACAGTTAAGGAAAACTGGCAAGCACAGAATAACAAACCCAGCAGGCAGCAGGCCTTTTTTCTTAATTATTTTTTTCTTTCGAAAGTCAGTTGAAGAGAACTGAATTTAAGAAAGATATTTTATAAAATTAAATGTAAAATTATGGACATGTGTGGATAAAACATTTTCTTTTCTGTATTATTATTCAACTGAATATTTCAAAATTTTAATGATAATTTGGATTTACATTTGTTGCATGTTGTTGAGTTTCATTCTTAGGAATTGTACCTCTTATTTATGTCACGATTCACATTTGTTTTTTTTTTTAAATTTTTTGATTCCTATGTTCTAAGCATTCAAATGCAATACATTATGAGATTCTACCATTTCAATAATTTTAATAGTGAGAGTTTCTAGAGCTTGATGTGTTAAATCATCAGTGGTTCTTAGTCAGTAATCATTAGGCTATCATGTTGAACATAAGCCATCCTTTAAGATTAGTTCAAAGAACACTCCATGCCTATAAGCCTTATGAATTTTTCTTTATGACTAGTCTAAGGAAATAAACAAAATAAAAAACTTACCCCTAGTTTATGGGTGGTTCTTCATGCTATGCTGACATTATCTAGAAGGTGACTGCTGTAGCATCAAAGTCCTATTCAGGAATGTCCCTGAAGACAATAGGGAAGAAAAATGTCTCCAATAGGCAATCTTTCACAGTGTACATTTGTTTGTTTGTTTGTTTGTTTTCTCTGACTTGAGGGGCTTATAGCTAAAGGTCTTGTACTAACTTTTAGGGAGTGGCTAACACTTTGGCCAGGTAGTCAAGAACTTGAACAAGCTTGGAAGAATGATGGTAAGATCTGGACTAGAGTAATGCCATTTGATTTTTTGGAATAGACACAGAACATGTAGATACTTATGTATAACATGAAGGCTTGCGAGGAATACTCACTGCAAGAGAGGCTAGAAATAACCAGGAGGACACAGTGACCCATCATTTGGCTGTCATTCAACTTATTTCCCTAACGTTACAGTGCTTGTGCTGTACTTATTGTACAAAAAGACAATGGTAGCAGGAATGGAGGTTCCATGTGTATTTAACAATTTAGGATCCCCTTCTCTAACACTGATACAGCTAACACCTCAATGTGTGTCTAATCTCCTAAGAACAGATATCAACCTAAGTTTATGCTATGGCATAGTTTACCAAAGATACCACCAAGTCACCCAGAGGCAGATTGCTTGCATTTGACCTCTGATTCATAGTGATTTATTCTTATAATGGAAAAGCAAAAACAAAAATATTCATTCTGAACATCTTCCTTCCTCTAATACTATGCCAGACACTATCTGTGCATGGCTAATATGTATTCATTATTACAATATCATAAAAAGTCTTGCTCCTATTGAAGAAAATAAGTTTTCATTAATATAACTGGTTAAATGGCCTCACATCCATGAAATTTACTGTTTTAAGACATACTCTATCATCTAGAAGCAAGTGACCTCATAAAATGTGAGAATTGTCTGTTGAATACTCATTTTAGGTGCCAGCTTGGAGAAAACACTGTAAGATTGGGATACTGTTCCAATAATATATAGACTTTGAAACATTGACCATTTTTTGGCTCTGTTTCTTTTGTTGCCAGAATTTATAGGGCTAGGAATCAAGACATGGATATATATGAAAGATACCATTGTTCTTTATCAAATGTGTGTGCCCATGGTTAGATGAATATTCTACCACAGTTGAATGGCTTACTTGCATTAATAATGAGCAAAAGATGGAAATGATATGTGCTACCTCCAGGCATAAGTTTTAAAGGGTCAGGTTTTCATAGCACTTTTTCACTTTTGTATTATGATCAGCAATAATTGAGATGATAACTGCTCCCTCAGCCTGGTTCTCAGAGTAATAATGACAGAACAGCTCCAGCCAACCTAAATAGATATGTAGAATGAGCAAGAAAAAAAAAAAAAACTTTGTTGCTTTAGGCCATGAGACTTTTGAGTTCATATTATTACTTGGACCATCCTGGGAGATTAAAATACACTGTGATAATAAGTGGGCACTGCCAAACTATACATATACACATATATGTATATATGTATATATGTGTATATGTATAGTTTGTAAAATGTTGCATGTGTTAATTTTGGAATTGAATCATGTACATAATAAACTTTAACTCTAGAGGCCAGAAAACAGGATGTCGCTACTGTGTATTGGCTGTTCTTGGCTAAATTTGACAAGGTAATTCAAAAAAGAAATAAGCTCAGAAAAGATTAAGTATACAAGTACAATAAAATGGAGCTATGAAGTCAGGACCTTAGAGTTCTAGAAGAGAAAATGTCTTCTTGTTGTTGTTTTTCTATCACAGTTGCTAAAAGATAAATCTAAGAAAGTCTTGAACAAAAAATGGAAATCGAAAATAAATATCCAATCAAGACTATGTTACACTCTCACTGTTAAAATTTCTGCATGTATTAATATGTCCTAGAGTAAAGGTCCAACTAGGGACATGCTGCTAATTAAATCCATTGTAGTGAATGAAAAGAGATTAAAGATGTAGTTCTCTCAGCAATGCCTAAAAGGATATATGTGTTTGCAATTCAGCCAAGAAAAAGAGAAGCAAAAAAAAAAATGGAAGAAGGAAGGAAGGAAGGAAGGGAGGGAGGGAGGAAGGAGGGAGGGAGGGGGGAAGGAAGGAAGGAAGGAAGGAAGGAAGGGCAAAACTAAGAAATTTATCTAGAAAAGAACTTGGACATGATTATTGCAGCCAGTTAAATTTTTGAGTTTCTAGTACCAAAAATATCCATCAACCTGGATTAAAAGAAATAGCTTTTGAAACTTAACACAACCATTAGCTGGCGAACTTCAAGTAGGAAGCAGAATGAGATGTCAGTTTAGCTCTAAAAAAAAAAAAAATGGAAAAAAAGACATCCACAGAGATTATCACAGGAGTACGTATACCCTGGTTCTTCATGGAGTAGGTATGTGGGAAAGTAAATTGTCTTTTTATTAGTTCTCTGAATCTAAAAGTCAATCTACTAGAATTCTAGTGCAGACATTTTTTCTATATCAACCTATGATGGAAAGATACTCTAAATTTCCCTAAAATGCTAGACTTTGGGCAAGAAACCATGAATGGATGAAAATTTTGTTAAATGTGGAAGGGAAGGGGCACCTGTGTGGCTCAGATGGATCCCCGCATCGGGCCTGCTTGGGATTCTCTCTCTCTTTCTCTCTCTGCCCCTCCCCTGCTCTCTCTCTCTCTCTCTCCCTCTCCCTCTCTCACAAAATAAATAAACTTTAAAAGAAATGTGGAAGGGAAGATGAACCAAACATTTGATTATCTAGGAGGGTAGACAATCATAGTCCCCAATTGTGTCCACCATGTATGTACAATTTATCTTTTATTTATATAATAGGATACTTCCCTGAATCCTCAGAAAATATGTGCAGCCATGTGATTTGCTTTGTTCACTTCCAGACATAATCTTTAAAAATCAGACTACTGTTTACTATAGCTTCATTTTTTCCCCTGTGTTGCTATATATTTTAATATGACAGAGTGACTATTCTGCCAGGTTAGGTCCCAGAATGAGATAAGCATGAAATGGACCCCTAAGCCACTTCATACCATAACAGAGATTTAAAATAGGAGAACAATAAGCATATATTGTTTTAAAACAGTGATATTTGGGGCTCCATTGTTTCCCCAGCATGTCTCTAACTACCTAACTAAAGTGAATGCCTTATTATTATACCTGCTAAGCCACTCACAAAATATTTGGTGCATACACTTCAGCTCTGGTCTCTGATGGTTTAGAGGTCTTATACCCCAAAGCTTTGACCAAGAGTACAGCAACAGTTCTCTTGGAATGGAAGATAAAATTGCCAAATTATTATATGAGCTCCAAAGAAGACTGAATTAACAGACACAGAGAAAGCTTCATTATACTGGCTAAGGAGCTCAATCCTACAGCTGAAGTGATATCAGGTCACTTCTACACAGTGGGAAAAGAGAGGCCTCTGCCTGGAACTTAAAGATTTCCTTGAGATTCTTTTACTACTTCCGTGTTCAGTACCAACTTAATGAGAGATGACATCAACCTAACAAAATCAGGATCACCAAAGACTCAGATCCTTCAGCATGAAGGTTTGGATCACCTCACCATGTCAAGAACTATGACCAGCTTGAGATATGTCTGAGGACAAAAAAAAGCCATGAAAATAATGGTAGACTTTGGAGCACCTGGGTGGCTCAGTTGGTTGAACATCTGACTCTTGATTTGGGCTAAGGTTATGACCCCAGGGTCATGGGTGGAGCCCCATGTTGGGCTCTGTGCTGAGCATGAAGCCTGCTTTAGATTCTCTCTCTCTCCCTCTCTCTCTCTCTCTCTCTCTCTCTCTCTCTCTCCCTCTCTGCCCCTCACTCCTACTCTCTCTCCACCTCTTTCTCTCTAAAATAAAAATGGTAGACTTTTAATTTTAAATATTAATAGTTTAATTGTTTCCAGTAACAGAAATGAAGACCATGATAGTATACATTTTGGCTTTCTTGCTGTTTTGGTATTTATTTGCAAACATTAATCATTTTCCACTCACTAGTTTTCCTTCTACATATATAAATAATGTTGGTCATGGTTAATTTTACAGTATATTTTTAGGTCACAGACTATGCAGGTATTTGAATAATGGAGAAATTAATATCCCCCAGATACAGATACAGTGACTGATATACCTTTAATTATCCTACCAGGGCAAAAGTGTTAGCACATCTTCATTTGCATGAAGGAGTGTTGCATCAGATTAGACAAAGCAAATTATCACGGATAATCTTTTTTGGAAGGTTAAATGTGGGTAGTAGCAGGCATAAGATTGCTTAGTAACCAAAAATGTGAAGTTTAGTGTTAATTTGCCTATTGGCTCTCACTCCAAAGTTTCCCTTACACTATCTTCTCTGTACTTTTAGGGGCAGTATAATGAGACTATATTAGACATCTAATGGACAGTGTCATTCGTCTATAAATACTGCCTCTTGGATTTCTGCACAAGTGTAAAATGATAAAAAAAAAAACATAAACCATAACAGCCTCAGACATAAGTGTATTATTCCATTTAATGTGACACAACTTTCTTCCTTCTGTTCCTCACACCCTAAGGCTATCACAACATGTGAGCAATACTATGGTTTTCTTTTGGCTCTTCCAATACTTACAGCACTTTTATAACCAGTCCTGTATACTAGAGCCTTTCCATTTAAACTCCTAGTAGCTAAAATAATACCTGTTTTTTTTTTTTTTTCCTCCTGGGACATTAAACAATAAAAAATATGCAGCACGTTTCCCTTTAAAATCAAGAATGAGGCAAGGACTTTCTAGTATCACTACCTTTTGTCAATGCTAATTAGAAGTTTTTACCAGCCTTGTATGCAACAAAGGTAAACAGAATAACTAGAAATAAAGCTTTAATTACTCAAAAATAATATGATTATGTAGAAAATGGACATACTATAGAAAATAGTAACATTAATAAGAAATTTTAACAAATCTTTTGAATATTAGCCAAATAAAATCAATTGCAAGTCTAAAATCAGAAACAAGCTGACTTTTCTAAAATATATTCATACTACTAGCTAAGATTACAAATTGCATGAAAAGAAATGTAATAAGATATTTACCCTAACTTTATGGACAAAATCATAAAAACATTTTTAGAGAACCTAAGGATTTTTTATTAAATGGTATGTTAGTATCTTATTGTTTTTGTAACACATCACTACAAGTTTAGTGGTCTAAAACAACATAAATTTATTCTTTTACAGTTCTGGAGGTAGAAATTAGATTTATTAGAGTAAAATCAAGGTGTCAGCAGGTGATGTCCTTTTTGGTGGCTCTGGGGCAGAATCCCTTCCCTGCCTCTCCCAGCTTTTAGAGGCTGCCTGTATTCCTGGGTTCAGGGCCCATGCCCAACAATTTTATCACTTTGACCTCTGCTTTAGTTACCATATCATCTTCTTTCATGCTTCCCTCCTTTTATCAATTATATAGAACTCTGTGATTACTTTAGGATCATCTTTATAATTCAGGATAAGTTCCTCATCTCAAAATCCTTACCTTATATTTGCAAAGTACTTTTTGACATATGAGATAACATATTCACAGGTTCCAGGCATTAGAGCACAGACATCTTCCAGTCATTATTATATTGCCTACTGCACATGGAGAAAGAGTCTCTGTTCAAAGATATGAAAAGTCAAGATAGTAAATATGCAATTACCATGATTTAAGACTTTTTTTTTTGAGAGCAATTGCATTTAAGAGAGTGTTGTATGAGACCCATGCAAAAAGCTACTGGAGCAATTGATTTTAAAATATAGGGGAAAAAAAACCGTGTCCTATATAATATACAAAATTTAATTAAAGAAAATTAAAGACATGACTATAAAGCTTTAAGAAATAAATATATCTTAGCAAGAATTACTTAAGCTAGACGCACACACACACATACACACACACACCATTTAGGAAGAGACACACACACCATTTAGGAAGAGACTCAGCTATATTAACAGTTGTAACTTCTGTGTATCAGTTATTACCTTAAACAGGTTTTAAAAAATAAAAAAAAAACAAGCCAGAGATGACAAGGAGATATTTGCCTATGTATACATGATAAAAACATAGCAACCAGAATATATAGAATTCCTTTATGATTATCAATAAGAAATTTCCAAATATTTTTGAAAGTATAGCCAACAAAATCTTCATACTAGAAATGAAGAATATACTTCTAAATAACAATTGAGACAAAGGAGATATCAAAGCCATTATTAACAAGTTACTTAGAAGCAAAATGTATTGAAAATGATATATACATTTTTAAAGTAGGACAAAGTGACACTAAAATAAAGAATAAGACATATGAATAAATCAAACTTCCATTTAAGAATGTGTATAGAAATCACAAAAAAAAAACCTCAGGAAGAGGGGGAACAGAGAACAAATAAAGAATTTAAAAAACAAGAAAAAAACAACTATATAGATGTCATTACTAAAATCAAAAGTTGTTTCTATGGGGGAAAATAAAATGCAAAGTTCTGATCTCAGTAAAGGAGAAAACAAGCATATAACTTTCTATCAGTAAATGTGAAAATGCAGAAAACATTGATGATTACTGGTAAAATATAAATTGCTGAAATTGGCTGTAGAATAGTAACATCTCTATGTATCAGTAAACATAGCACAAATAAATAGTAATGATCTGCCTTGAAAAAATATCAGCAAAGCCTAGATAATACAAGAATTCTATACAACACCAATAATCTGAACATAGCTAACTAGGAAATATACACAAGATATTTTAACAACCTGGCTTAAAACATTAAACAAAAAGCAGAAATGCATTACTGAATAAAAGATACTGGTCAGTCAGTACACATTCATTGATGAATAAGATTGCACATGTTTCCTGTATTTAATAAAAGGTGTCACATAACAGAGGTGAACACAGAGTCAATGGACCCAGGAGCTTATATGATTTGGGGTGTGGGGATAAGAGGGTAGGATGTTTTTAAGGAAAAGAAAGAATTCTGATGCAAAATTAAGATTAAAGCCTTGAAGAAAATCTGTTCAGTAAGGTTTCTGAAGCTTAAGCTTCTTTAGCGTCACAGAAAATAACCCCTTTTGTGCAAGAAACCTAGAGCAACCATCACCCATCAAGTACAGCATTAGATGTAATCCCATCAAAGTCAGGAACATCAATAAGATGTCCATTAATCACAATCATGCTCAACATGCTACTAGCTGGTTTCAGTAAATGAATTACATTTAGGTGAAATCCACATACGCTGAATTAACCATTTAAAGTGAACAATTCATCAGCATCTACTACATTTACAGTGTATGCACCATCATCTCTATCAAGATCCAACCCATATTCTTACTGCCATTGAACAGCTGGTTCACAGTCCTTCCTCCCCCCATCCCTGTCAACCACCAATCTGTTTTCTATCCCTTAAATTTACCTATTAGGAATCTTTCAAATAATGGTATCATGCTACAGATGATTTACTGTATCTAGGTTCTTTTATTTAGCATGATTTTGAAGTCCATCCATATTGTAGTGTGTGTCATTATTTTATTTCTTTTTATGGCTGAATAGTATTTCCTTGTATGTATATATCACAATCTGCTTATCTATTCATATAATGATGGGTATTTTGGTTTTCTCAACTTTTTCACTATTTTGATTATGAACATGCATGTATATGTATTTGCTTGAACTTATTTGGTAATAGAACTGGCACTAGAAAATTTTAAAAGAAGACAATTTTCTCTATTAGATGGTAAGATATGTTATAAAACTATGACATGACTAATGAACAAATTGGTGAAAATAGGGACTACAAGATCAGACAAAATTTATTTTTGGTCAAAATATATGAAAAAGTGGTATTTTAATTCTGTGGGAAAGTGAAGAAATTTTAATATGACAGGAAGATTGGAAATAGCACTGGAAAAAATAAAGATAATTTGTTTACTCAGACCATTACCAAAAGAAAAAATCCTGCAAATATTTCAAATAAATAACAATAAAAGCCAAACTATAAAGTATAAGAAAAAATATAGGATTTTCTTTGAAAAATTAGATCAATAATATATTTATAACATTTAGAAAGTAAAGATATTTAAAGTAAAAAACAATACACAAAAACACAAGTAAAAACCTTAATAACTTTAACCATATTATTTTTTAAATCACTTATATGATGAAATACACCAGACACAGAGTAAATAAAAATATAAAAGATGGACTGGGAGAAAACATTTGCATCACACCTGGATTAATAGCCAGAAAATATGGAGAACTCCAATAAATCACCAAGGTCAATAAGAGAAAATTGAGAAACATTATGTATAGTATCCTCCATATACTTTTGATGACAATATAAGTTGATACAAAATATCAGTGTTCAGTTTGGCAGTATTTGCTTAAATTTAAAATAAACATGTGCTTCCATTCAACAATTAATTTCAAGGGCATTAACCCTAAAGACAACTTCATCCTCCTGTTCACTAAGAAGCAACATTTTTGAGAAATAATTTTGCATGTTAAAATGTAAATCACTTTTTTAAATGTATTTTTGTCATTATATTTACATATTATGTAATTGCAAATGACAAATATTAGATTCGATATCAGTTTTGGTACATATATGTTACTTAAACCCACCCATGTAAAATACATACATGTACATATTTGTGAATATATGTATGAATGACACTAAGGATCTATTCCAAATAAGCAAATAGTGCCCCTTTTTGGTGAGGAAAATAACTTTGAATGTGATCATCTATGTGCAGTAAAACCTTTATTTGCATAATTCGTTCCAGAAACATCCTTGTAATCCAAAGCACTTGTACATCAAAGAGAATTTTAAGAACCATTGATGCTCAGTTGTGATCATGTGACATTCAGCATCACGTACTACTCGTATTGCAAGACATCTCACCTTTATTAAGTTAAAACTTAGAAATGTTTGCTTGTCTTATGGAACACTCACAGAACAAGTTACTTGAAATCCAAGGTTTTACTCTATTTTTTAACGTCACTTGTATAATGAGATTAATTAATTTATTTTTGTCCTTAATCATATTTTCAAACTTTATACATTTAACATGTACATATTTCTTATGTCAGGATGTCTTATTTAAGTATAAGAATATATTCTTAAATTATGGTAGTTCCCAACTAGTGCTGACTGCAAATTTCTGAAAGGTAAATAAAATACGAAACAAGCATCTTACTCTTTCCTTTTCCTTATTAAAAATTTTCCCATAAGTCTTGAATCAGTGAATTATGCTCAGAAATCTCTCTATGTGACCTGGGAGGTGTTTAGAAAAGGGAGAATAAATAAATTTTAAAAATAGTAAAATAATGAGGGAGCATCCTATAGGAAAAAAAAAAAAAGGATTGGCCTTCTGAGTCTGTTCTGACCAGCTTAGTTCCATTTTAAATGAATCTTTCATTTGAGTGAAGGGTCCCATGATGAAAAAAAAAAAGAGATAATGTGGAGAGAGGGAGAGAGAGAGAGAGAGAAATAATTTCTGTTGAATAAATTTATAAATGAATATATTTCTTTCTCATTGTTCAGATAATTGAAGACTCAATATCAATGGAATGTGAATCTGTAAGACTAGATTTCATGAATATAACTGGATATAGGAAAAATTTGGAAAGTTTCCAATTTAAGTGGATTAAAATGTCAGGGTATTGTTGAAATAATTTAGTAGTTGATTTGAGCATTTAAAGAAAGCAAAATACATATAAGAACATGAATACAAAGAAGTAGTTTGTAATTCATACTGAAGAATACTGAAAAGGAAACACCTTACAATAATATTCCAAAATAAAATAGTGTTAGGATATTATTTAATCTATAGGCCTATTGCATGTTGAGCCTATGTCTTTTATTTTTCATTTAGAACTAAATTAACTATAATTCACCTATTGTGTTAAGAATGAAATATCATTTTGAGCACTAAAGTTGATTCTGGGCATATATGAATTATAAATAAGGAGTTTAATTTGTTCCCCTCTAACAAATGCCATGCTATATTATATTACACTTGCAATGTACCCTGAAGTAAAGGAAATGCCATTAGAAGAGAAAGAAGGTATCACAGGACTTAGAAGTCTTCTAAGTCTAAATGGTAGGAGACCAGTACTGAAGGTCCATACGTGACAAATGATAAGATTCATATGAATACAGATTCAGTACACAGAATATACTTTGATCAATGCAATCTGATAAACACACAAAAGATATCTTTGTTTTAGGTATTTATCCTTATTGCAAATGAGGTTTACAGAATAGAAGACATTCAGGAAAATTGCAATTACTATTAAAAACTCCTCGTTTATTTTATACCAGTTTTGCATTTAATTTAAGGGCTTCCATATATGCTTAAAAACTTAAGAAAATTTTCTCATAAAGGAACTGCAAAATCCAATAATGTTACCTATTTTATTTAAAATCACAGTTATGAACATACAGGGAAATTATGTAACCTATTGATGACTTTTTTTTAACCTAACATACTGAGAAGAATATAAAACTTCCCACACATACATCCTCTTCTATTCACCAATGAAACAACTACCTATTTTTAAGGTAACATAACCCACCAATTACTCTTGAAAATAATTTATACAGAACACCTGAACACCTGCGCTAAGACATTCAGTAACAAATCATCACTCAAAGGTTATGATTTTTTAAAATCTAAATAAATACACCTTTCTGTTAAAAAGAGTGCTTTTTAATTGCAGGATTTTTTTTTTTTTTACCCTTACAATACTGAAATACTTTTGTGGCAAATCACACTTGTGCCCCTCCCCCTCTTCTGAATAATTGCTATGTTCACTGCCAACATTATAACTATTTTGTGTGGGGAGGGCTAAACTACCCATATTTAAATGGCACTAAAGAACAAATACTGACTCAAGGCTAAACTTACTTTTACAATGAAAGCTGATGGAAAAATATCAGGTTTTATATACTTCTCCTCTGCAGTCTTCTTGGCATAAAACTAATACATGCTCTTCAAATTCTCAAACATTAAAAAAGCAACTGTTTATAAATAGATGATTTTAAAGGGGAAAAATGACCACAAAAGTACCAACCTTGACAATTTGGGAGTATAATCAACACTACTTCACAGAAATGTTGCAAAAAATAACACATCCCAAATGCAGTTGCTTCTTAGCTGTTGTTTTCCAACTGATTAAAAAATATATATATGGTGGTGCCTGGGTGGCTCAGTCAGTTAAGCCTCTGACAAGCTCAGGTCAAGATCTTATGGTTAGTGAGTTCGAACCCATGTCAGGCTCTGTGCTGACAGCTCAAAGACTGGAACCTGCTTCGGATTCTGTGTCTCCTTCTCTCTCTGCCCATCCCCTGCTCGCTCACTCACTCTCTCTCTCTCTTTCTCTCTCTCTCTCAAAAATAAATAAAACATTAAAAAAATAGTACCAGTAGTATTTTGTAAAACTGCAAACAGAGGAAGCAAAGAGTGTTTCTAATCAAACATTTAGGGAACCAGTTAACCTCTACTCATTCTTTAGTTTGCCTATTATTTGTGAAATAATGTTGACACGCTATATCTTTAGTATTATTTTTTAATTTTTTTTAATGTTTATTTTATTTTTGGGAGAGAAAGAGACAGAGTGAGAGTTGGGGAAGAGCAGAGAGAGAGGGAGAAACAGAATCCAAAGCAGGCTCCATGCTCTGAGCTGTGAGCACAGAGCCCAACAAGGGGCCAGAACTCACAGTGAGATCTGACCTGAGCAGAGATTTGACACTTAACCGACTGAGCCACTCAGGTGCCCCAATATTGTTAACCAATAACTCACATGAGTATCCTTTAATTATTGTTAAAAGTTCAGATCCTTAGAGCCAAGCCCAGAGCTCTGTAAACAGAATCTCTTTTGATTCTTATACATAGTAAAGCTTAAGAAATTCTTTAGCTTAGGGACTTTCGAAAAGCAGTTCTTCAAAATTTCTGAAGATTGCAGATTGACAGAGGTGATGACAAATTGAGTTTTATATCCCTTTTATATGATTTCTGAAAACTCCTCGCACTAACTGCCTCCAACTCTTTTTTCTCTCAGCCACTGAGAATTTAGGATCTAGTGTAATGGAAGCTTTCAGGAGAGGTGAATGCAAGGGTTGAGAATTATCAAACTGCTCAAAGTAATAACCACTACCTTCAGAACAAAAAATTGAAATCACATAAATAAATTAGAAGGTATAGTGAAATGGGACTCAATAGATGCACTTAAAAACATCACCCGATGCTGCTTACCTTTGGAACAGGCTATTTACTTATGTGCTATTTTCCACAGTATCAGTCTGTTACTTTGGAAAAAACATTGTTGGAAAAATTTACATAGGCATTTGTGTTTATTATGTTAACATTGTATAATTAGAACTGAACAAAAAGTACGCAATGCAAATGTATTTATAATAGATTATAATCAGGTTATAAACTGGATATTACTATTTAGCATAATGATTCATAGTCTTAGAATTTTTTCAATGTGTGACATTGTTTAATGTATACATTAATCATGTGTGTGTTTGTGCATATATATGTGTTATATAGTTAAAGAAATAAATATATATATAAAATCACACAATGTATTCTAAACTTTGCTGTTTTACTCTACATATTATAAATATATTAATATGGAAATATAATTCTAAAATATCCTATCTGTAATTATATCTCCACACAGTATTTCAAGTGAGAGCAAAATATCTTCGTTGTTCTCTTTTGTAGATATTTTATTTTAATTTTGCCTTTCACCCAAAACTGGTCACTAAAGTATTTCTCTTATTTGCTTTGCTAAAAATTCTACAGAGACCAACAATGAAGTTAAATGTTCTCATACGATATAGACAAAAATAATATTACTGAATTCTATAAATGTTTCTTTTTTAATGTTTATTTATTTTATTTTAAATATTTAAATATTTAAATATTTATTATTTATTTTGAGAAAGAGAAAGAGTGAAAAACACATGTGGGGGAGGGGTAGAGAGCAAGGGAGAGAGAGAACCCAAGCAGGTTCCACACTGTCCGCATGGAGCCCAGTGGGGGTCTCGATCATGAGATCATGACCTGAGCCAAAATCAAGAGTCAGTGGCTTAACCAACTGAGCCCCCCAGGTGCCCCTATAAATGTCTCTTTATAGCTATTCTAGAAATATGAATTTGCTATTCCCAGCAAATTAAAACACAAAACAAAAACTAAAAAAAGCAAGAAGATGCTACATGAATGTAAATTTTATACAACAAAAATACTAAATATGATTAATTGAACTTGTATCTCAATGTATTTAGATTTCTGGTGAATAACCAAGCACCATGAAAATTCCTCTGCACATAAGCACTATTCATGTATTTATGTATAACTCAGGTTCAGTAAAGTGAATTATTCTATTTTTTAGCACTTAATAGTAAAGGGAAAGTGGAAACAATTTTGGACCATACCTTTTTGATACTTTTTTTTCTCCTTTTTTTTCTTGAAATTTCTGATTCATTTTTTCTTCCTGGTATGTATGCATCATGTTCTCACATTCAGAACTGTCAATCACATTTTTTTTTATTTGTTCAGACTTCTCTTTGGTTTCTCCTTCCAGAAGTCTAGGTTTTTCTGCTGTAATTTAGACTAAATTGCTCTCTAGTCTTGCTGGACAACTGTGATAAATTTGAATGTCATGCCTGGAAATTATTCAGTCAACATATCAGAAAATGATGTAACATGTGTTTCATACTTATGTTAACTTATAGGCCAAGAAATGTAAAGAAGTAAGCAATGAGTATATTACAAAGTCTTTTTACTTTTAGGAAGGAAGTTAAAACAGTTACCACACCACAATATTTCAAGTCTTAGTAAAGGGAAAACAAAGGTGATACACAAATCATTCAAATACAGATCAAATAATTAGAGGTAACATAGAATTGAGAGAAAAAATGTTAGTGAAGTCAAATACTTTGTTTACATGTTTATCATTCTTCCTTTTGTTTCAACTGATGCCAGCTAAGTCTCCTAAAATAAGAATAATCTGGAATTTAACTTGAATTTTCATGGTTAGGGAAAAATTATTAAGCCTGTTGTACTTTGTACTTCTTTGCAATTTTTTTTGATTTTGAAATTGTCACCTTTTAAATTTTTGTCTATCTCCCCATGACCTATAATTTTTTTTTAGGTTAAGTGTAGCAATGTGGCCAGTAGAGGACTTTGGAGGGTATGAAAAAAGGAGCTAATGGAGAATAGAAAGTCTCACCAAATATCTCCTTTAGTAACAGTCTTCATTAATATATTGATAACACACACATATTACACATACACGTGCCCCACAATATGGAATTGTGGGCAATCTTTTTCAATTTCTGCCTTACAATAGGTTATGGAAAACCTCTATTTCGATAAGTATGAGTGAGGATTATCCTTTCATATTGATGTAATTTATTTTTATTAGATCATAATATAAATAAATAGTTCTCAAATTATAATGACAATAGCCTGCATCTACTGACTCCTTTATTATGTGCTAGGCTATTGTCTAAGGATTTTCTAGTATTCACTCATTTAAATGACAGATATATATGCTGTTTTCTTTCTTTTTTATTAAAGTCAGGGCAAGATTAATATACTTCTATGTATGCTTTGAACATTTTCTTGATTATAAATGAACACATTTATAGAAAGTCAAATGTTATTTCTGATCTCCACAATGGCTGTACTAATTTATATTTCTCCCCAGATGGTTAGTAAGCACAATAGAGAATCCAGTACTCGTCTCCCTTTAATGTTCGTGAAATTAGTGTATTTTTGTTATTATTTATTTTTATTATTATTTTGTTATTATTTATTATTTATTTCTTCTTTTTATCTAGATTATATTACTTTCACATTACTCTTTTGGGTAATTGATTATTCTTTTCTTATGGATTTTTCTAAGGATTCTTTTTATCAAGAAGATTTGAGGGAGCTGACTTTTTTTTTTGTACAGTAATACTTGTATATTGTTTAAAATGTCATATGGTGCTACCAGCTCTCTGTTCAACAGTTCTGAATGGCTGTTTCATTTTCCCAAGGCAACCATTTTCAGAAAATTGGCTGCTGTGCATTCCTTTTCATCATCATATTAAAATCAAAAGCTTATGTATATAATGATGATATGTTCTATGTAATAATGTTGATGATATGTTGGTTTCCTATTAGAAAAGAAAAACTGCCACATTCTTACTTCCTCCTATCTATCCCCCCACACACAAAACAAACACTTTGCCAGGATTTCTGTCTCTTTCCATATCTTTTTTAATTTTACTGCATTCTGTATCTTTATTTTATTTAATATTATTAAGTACCTTATTAATTTTACTGCAACACTTCTTTCAATAGCCTCTGAAAATAATTCAAGGAAGTTAAAATTTTTGTGACAAAACATATGAGAAAATGTTTTTATTCAACCCTCTCACCTGATTGACACTTGGACTAATCATGCAATTTTTTATTAGACATCATTTTCCTTCAGAGCATTTCTGTATTTACCTCTAACTTCCAGTAATTTATTTTAAGAAGTCTGATGATAATCTCATTTCTCATTTTTAGCTGATATATTTTAATATATATTTCACTTTTTTCCTCTGTAAATACCCTTTATTTCTAATATGCTAAAATGTTATAAACATATGCATTTATTGGATTTTACACTTATTCATTTTAGGGAATGACTATACACCCTTTAAATACAATCTTACATTTAATTTGTATTGTAGTCATTATTAAAAATTGAAGAATTTTTTTTTTTGGAAACTGATTTAATGTTTTATTTATTTATTTTTTTTTCAAGAATGTTGCTTAAAATTTATTTGTTTTTTTTTTTTAACTTTATAGTTTATTGTCAGGTTAGTGTCCATATAACACCCAGTGCATATGTGACACAAAATACTAGCAGCTAGAATAAAAAAAAAATAAAAGAACTCAAAAATCAATGCTTAAAAAACAGGCTTCCAATTAAGAATGCAGGCAAAAGACACACAGATACTTCACTCAAGAATATATGAATATGGCGGGAAAAGCACATGAAAAGATGTTCATCATACCACTTTCTCTGATCATTAGTGATCAAGGAAATTTAATTAAAACCAAAATTAAATACCAT
>CM053566.1:46563272-46612360 GCA_028646485.1 Cryptoprocta ferox | reverse complement strand
AAAAAAAAATAAAAGAACTCAAAAATCAATGCTTAAAAAACAGGCTTCCAATTAAGAATGCAGGCAAAAGACACACAGATACTTCACTCAAGAATATATGAATATGGCGGGAAAAGCACATGAAAAGATGTTCATCATACCACTTTCTCTGATCATTAGTGATCAAGGAAATTTAATTAAAACCAAAATTAAATACCATCACACACTTACCCGAAAGACTAAAATTTAAAAAAAAATGCTGGAAAATATGTGGGAAATTGGATTACTCATACATTGCTGGTGGGAATATGAAATGGTACAACCTGTCTAGAAAATAGTTCGGTGGTTGTTAAAAAAATGAAACATGTAAATCACTCACTATCCAGTGCAACAATAGCACTCCTATGCAGCCATCCCAGGATAATGAAAACTTACATTCACAAAAAAAAAAAAAAAAAAAATCTGTGCACAAATATTTATAGAAACTTTATTCTCAATAGCTCCAAACTGGAAAGAATACAAATGTCTTTGAACCAGTGAATGAATGAGCAAACTATGGCACACTCATAGGACGTGATATGTCTGTATCACATTTGTGATAATAAAAAGGAATGATGGGGCACCTGGGTTACTCAGTTGGTTAACATTTGACTCTTGATTTCAGCTCAGCTCATGATCTCAGGGTTCATGTCCCTGAGCCCTGTTTGGGCTCTGTGCTGACAGCATGGAACCTGCTTGGGATCTCTCCCTCTCTCCCTGTCCCTCCCCTACTTTGTCTCTCTCTCTCTCTCTCTCTCTCTCTCTCTTTCTCTCTCTCTCTCTCTTTCAAAAATAAATAAATGAACTTAAAAAATAAATAAAAATAAAAAAGGAATGACATAGTAGGTACATACAATACCTCGATGAAGCTCCAGAATATTTTACTGTGAGAAAAAGATCATTCTCAAAGGGTTACATGCCCTGTGATTCCATTTCTTCAGCATTCTTGAACTGACAAAAGTGTAGAAATGAAGACTAGATTCTTGGTTTCCAGGGATTATAGTGTACAGCATAGAAATATATGTGGCTATTTAAAGGTCACACGAGGGAATCTTATGGTGATGAGAAAAGTTCTATATTTTGACTGTACCAATGTCAATATCCTGGACATCCAAAACTGCTTAATTATAATTTTTAAATAAGTAATGTAATGATCCTCATGAAGATAAAATTTACACACATAGCAAATTTTTAATTTAACTCATTTAATGAAGGAGCCAGTAAGGTGTTATAGTCAGTGCAGAAAAAGAAAAAAAAAAAATTACACTGACAACACATACACTATCGGGAATCCTGAAATTAACTTAATAATGGAGGCATAATTGGTCAATATTAAATTGAAATATAATATTTGATGTCAACTTTTCTAAAAGTGGAAAAATCAAATGTACGTTTATGAAATAACATCAGTTGTATTTTCATGGACAAAAATCTGTGATGCTATTGACAGAAAACAGTTTTCTATAACTTCTATTTCTCCAGATCTGTATGAAATAACCTTTATAATCAATAATAATCAAAGGTGCGTCTTAGAAACATTTAATTTTCAGAGATTCTGCCAGACAATGCATAGGACTTCATTCAAAGGACACTTTCAGTTGTTTTATGCATTTCTACAATCATAGTACTTTTTTCTTAAAATAAATTATTTTACTGAAGCAAAATGTTTAGGATTTCACTTGATTGGAAGTTTTTTACATCTAGAGATTCATGTGCAATTAATATCTTCCCATTTGGCCATCAAGTATGTCTTTCCATTATTACATGTCAGTCATTTCCCTTGGTAGGTTTAGAAGTTTTCTTCTAAGGAAAAAAAACATATATGTGTCAAAAGAAAATAGAACTATATATTTATTCACAGTGTATATTTTTATGTTAATGGAAATTTGATCATTTTTTCTTTATAATTTCTACTTATTAATAAAGGGAGTCTGGTATGTTTATTAATATATATAATTAATAGTAATCTTAAGTGATGCTTAAGAAATTTCATGTTTGCATTTAATATTATGTATAACTCAAATTATATATAACATTGTGTATATTATATATAATATGTTATTATATTATATATAACATTGTGTATATTATATATAATATTCTTTATACATATAACTGAATATTATAAAAATGGACAATAGTGACTTGGGGTCCAATTTTCAATGATATACATATAAATTACAATTACTCAAAGTCTTTCGATGGAAGTAAAGATGATGTACTCTTGAAAACTGTGTTAGAGTCAAAATACAGCTCTGATAATGAAGATAAAAGTAGAAATAAAATTATATTTCATGAATTTTACAGAATAAGCAAGAGTTTTGCATATACACATATACACACATATGAGTGTACAAGTTTATGTATGATTTTAAATATGTATTTGTGTCTCAATTGTTTTTAAATACTACTGGTAGATTTTTCACTATTTGGTCAATTGTCTTAAACATTACATTTTATTGGGGCACCTGTGTGGCTCAGTTGGTTTGGCGGTGACTTCGGCTCAGGTCATGATCTCGCGGTTCCTGAGTTCAGCCCCGTGTCTCGCTCCTTGCTGACAGCTCTGAGCCTGGAGCCTGCTTCGGATGCTGTGTCTCCCTCTCTCTCTCTCTCCCCGTGCCCTCTCTCTTTCTAAAAGATAAATAAACATTAAAAAAATTACTTTTTATTGGTTATAATTTTTATAATTCTCTTTGGGACTATGAGAGATTCCGTATACACACTTGCTTTATATTAAAGTATAAATTTTGTATTATCTTAAAAATAGTAAATTTCCATGTGCTTTCTAATATTTTCATGATATTATATATATAAGTATATATATAGTGCATTAATAATAACTTCACAAATTTCACCGTGCTTTAAATTTTTGCACATGTATTTTGTGGGGAAAAATAATTTACTTAAAGTAGTAGTGCCTATTCCCTTCTTTCTGGTATAGCGTTAATAAAGAGAAATGACTTTGAAGTGCGACATATAAGTTGGGGTTGCCATGACTGTAGTAATTACGAAGAACCATCTGTCAAGGCAGAGTTCCAAGAGTGGAGAGCACTCTAGGTAGGTTGGCCTCACTTCACAGCAAAATCCAATTAAGGGAATTAAAGTTTAAAGCAAACCATCTCAAGATGCTACAACTCCAAAGATAATTTCTACCAGTAAGCTCTGTTAGGGGCTCGTTGCTATCCGCTTATTTCCCAACTGATGCAGGAAAAAAAATGTCTAAAGAGTTTCCACAGTCACACAGGACTCTAGATCATTGTATGTGTAGTAAAAGCAATTGTAAGCCTTTACTAAATCTAGAAAATCTTAATCTTAGTGCTCCCAGTTGATATGATTATAAATCCATTAAAATTTACTGAACTTATATTAAGTATAATACATGAGTTGAGTTAAAATGAGTAAAAATTGACAAGTGATTTTGTTTCATAGATAAACATATATTACTTTCTTTTTTTTGGAAATGATATATTTTTCTGTCTCAACTATTTTTATTGGCCCTTTAGAAAGTTGCACATGCAAGATACTCAGGTTGTATCCTGCAGTGATTGTAGTGGGTGTCTGTCTGCTGGTATGCACAGCCCCACACCAACTACTGTTTCCACTTCTTTTCCTCCTGTCTTAAGATTGAAGATAACTTTGTAGGTGGTATTAACTGCATTGTGAGAATAAAAGAGACTCCCAATTTTTTTTTTCTCACTAGCTTTAGGTTAAACATTTTCTTTCTCTGAGCCCCCTGGGTGGCTTAGTCAGTTAAGTGTCCCACTTTGGCTCAGTGCAGAGCCCATTTTGGACCCTTCTGTCTTCCTCTCTATGACCCTTCCCCACTTGTGCATGCTCGCTCGCTCTCTCTCTCTCAAAAATAAAATAAACATTTAAAAAAGGTTTTCATTTCAGAACCTATGAAACTGTGAAATAGTCACCTTGAAAGAATCTTTTATAAGAAAGAGGAATTAATTATCTAAGTCTGATTTATTGATCATTAGAAATCTACCTATAGGATCTTTTGTTTTCTGCTTGGTCTTTCTAATATTCCATGTAATGGGTCTGTTTTCTTATTAGATTTTAAAGAATGGTCAACTAGACACCAGTGAATCTGTCATTCTTGAAATGCACATGCTTTTACTAACATCCTGCCAACCTATTTAATATTTGTAAATTCATGGATAGTTTTATGCTTATTTCAGCATTATCTAACATCTTAGCAATTATATGAAAAATAACATATAAAAAACTTAAAAGTGATAATAAGAAACACATTTGAAAGTCTACCAGAGGCTCAATATTATTTCTATATAAAATTAGTGTAAGTTTAGAATAAGTGGACAATATACAGTAGACAAATAAAAAAATATAGACATTGAACTTACCTGAGAATGACAAAGTCCAAATAATTTTGTATTTACTTGAATAATTATTTTGGTCACATGTAATTAAAATATTGTTTTTTTCTTTTCTATATTTTAATTTGATTGCTTGTTTTGTGTCTGTCAGGGAAGGCCTGTTCCATTTAGATATAATCAAGTGAGGATCATAGAACTATAAATATTTATAGCTTGAAAATATTTCATTTTATATTTATATACCTGATAGGTCTGTTTTGGAGATAGGATAAGTTAATACATTTTAAAATACATCAAACAGTGCCTGGCACATAATAAGTCCTACATGGTGATGACGATGAAGATGCTACTGCTGCTGTGGAGGAGGATGGTCTAGCTTGGTATATTAAATGGGTTGTCTGAAGTGTTCAGCTACTTGGGTATAGAATAAGAACAAAGAGAAAATTATCTGATTCTCAGTTCAGTGATTTTTTCCCCATAATTAGTCTCACTCAATCCTAACAACAGCTCTGTTAAATAAATATTATTTGAAGCCTTATTTTACAGATGAGGATACTAAGGCATGAGGATATAAATGACTTATTGAAGGTCTTTCATGGCATCTGATACTCTGGTCTGCCGGAGTCCCGCTCCAGTAGGTTCAGGGGTCCCTGAAAGATGGACAGTGTCAGCACAAGAGTGATGAGAGAGCCACAAGTTTATTTCTTGATCACCAGGCAGGCATCTCTGCTCTGTCTGCTTTTGTGTCTTTTTTTATGATCAAGCAATAACATGATATCAGAAAATAGAAATTTTTTACAGTGACTAATTCTTTGTGATAAGATGCTTTAATCATTGTAAGTGTACAGAAACAAGTTTTACAGAAGTATTTTTTTAGAACCATCCCATTCATTCTTGGCGTCAGTCCCCCAGATTAAGAAAGTAACAAACCTATCTTATTTTGTACAGGTTGGTTTTTTGCCAATAATTGACTTTGTTTTTAATTAATAAGTTACAACCAAGTCATGTAAAGTACTTACAGTGAGGTCGAGTAAACCTTATAACCAAGAATATAACAGGATGTTTTTAGTAAAAAACAGGATAACATACATATTATTTAAGTTAGTAATGCTAAGATTAAAACATAGGTTAAATTGTGTAGAGATAAGCTAGGAGTTATTTTATTAGGCTCATAAACTACAAGAGAAAGAATGTTTGTTAACAAGTTGCTTGGGAAAGCCCTTTCTTTGATGCAAGTACAATGGGGGCCCTGTTTGTTGGCCTTGTACCTGGGTTCCCATTTTTCTTATCCATCCTCATAACTGAAGTCAGTATAAGGGAGGATATTTGTAGAATGTGGACCTTGGGAAGGGACTACGTTCTGTCCTTGTCTTTTATTTTTCATCTCCAATTTAGGGTCCTTTTCTCCAGGCCAGACTTAAATGCAATTCTTGTGTTTTTAACCCCTTCAAATCTATGTTTTGGGTCTGCAAGTCTCATTAGAAGAGCCTTTTGTCAAACATCTATAGTGCTTTGGTCTAAAATCTCTTATGCAGGGAAAGGAAAATGGTTTTCCTTATGGGGTAACTGTGTGGGAAATATTGGTCTGATTTGGAATGCTGTAAGGCCTAATTAATGACAACAGGCTTATTTTCAACATGAGCAGTAGTAGCAGAAGGAGATACCAGTTTCACCTCTCATGGCAGAAGCTGTGCAAACGTCTGCCATTTCCTCACTGTGAGGATGTGATATCATCCAGCAAGGCCGATGCGGCTCCCAGCACTGGTCCCACTAGCTGTGTTTTGTTTCTGTGCTTACTGCTGAATCCAAAGAGTTTGAAATAAAATTGTATGTAGGACCAATTAGTAAACACTACTAAGTCTGTATCTAGAGATGAAGAAGAATTTTATTTCACAGCTATGATGTCATGTAAGTGAAGATTTGGACAACTGGAGTGATTATTGAAACAGTTGGCAGATTAAGTTTATCAATGTATCACTGCTAAATTCCTAAGGTCACACCTTCTTCTCCCCAGATTTATATAACCATAAATCTGAAAGAATCATCATAGCTCAAACTCCTTTTAATTTTTGACCCCATTCATAGATTATTTTGACCATTAAACTTCACCATATTGCCTGGCAGGAAGTCACTCATTAAAAAATATAACATCTTATTATGTTTAGCCAAAAAAGAATACTTGTCCAGGACTGGAAAAAATTCCATACATGTCCCTTGGTCCATGCTTGTATAAAGATTGCTATTCACTCAGAACACTCCTTTCAGTAAGCCTATATAAAATTTCTGAGTATATCTCAACATACATTTCTGGTAATACTATCTATCAATGGATCAGAATTAGTAAAAAGACTGAAATTTTCTTTCCATGCCTTCTCGCTCTATTTTTTTCTAATGGCAAGACCTTGTGCCAGCCCCATTGGAGAAGTGCATATGAAATCTATTAACAACTCCAAGAACATCTTCAAAATTTCCACACAGCAAGGCAATTCTTACAATGCTGGTAGTCT
Organism: Cryptoprocta ferox; assembly: GCA_028646485.1. Classification (NCBI taxonomy): domain Eukaryota; kingdom Metazoa; phylum Chordata; class Mammalia; order Carnivora; family Eupleridae; genus Cryptoprocta; species Cryptoprocta ferox. The sequence goes on along the minus strand of CM053566.1, from coordinate 46,605,495 downwards.
TTGGCAGTAACTTCTGGTTTTAGATATTAACTGTTATTAATGAGGATTCTTGTAGATCTTTCTCTCTGTGATATCAGTCTAGGCCCTCAACATCTCCCAACTCCAAGCATCATGTTAGGAGGGAAGATGAGAACAAAATACTTCAGAACATCTCAGGGATGAGTTTTTGCCTCACATTTTCATGGTATGTGGTGTTACTACGTTTAGCTTTGTGGTGTTTGCAAATAACTAGTTAACCAATTTTAGACTGAAATGTATGCATAATTTCCTTTTTAAAAACAGAGTGGATTCCATTTCAAAGTAATGCACCTTTGGGTTGTTCCCTTGAGTGGGTTAGAAATGGATAATATTAAAGCAGGAGTTCACAGAATTGCATGCAATCCTATTTATCTATGCCCAGACCTGTCTATATCATCCACAACATCTGGTAAAACAAAATTTGAAGCAAGCTTTAATTTTGTGGAACTCTTTTAGTAGATTATGACATTTTTTGTTTGATTGGTTTTGTGTTTGGGAAGATTTGTGCTAGTTATTTTTGTTTTAAAGTTTTTATTTGTTTATTTGAATAATTGTTGTGGGAAAACCTTAGTCATTTTAAAGATAAAGCACTTTAGCACTGACTTATTTTTTCTTTTGCAAAGAACCACAAGTAATAAATTGTGACTGTTAATTATTCTGTTATTAAGTAGTAGTTAATTGTTTTTAAGTAAATCCTTCTGAAATATGTGTACACTTATAGAAAAAAAGCCGCTGTCCTAATGTAATACATAAGATATAGAATGCTTGCAAAAATGGCATAAGCATTTGTGAATCTTGCTGTTTAATGCTGCTTCTATGAGATCATGGAATTATGATGACATCACCATTGCCAATCACACTGGCCACAGAAGAATTTATAAAGAGGAATGGAGCACTTTTCTCTTTGAAATTGCATACCTGGTTGTGGGAAAAAATCATCTGGGCCCTCTAATAAATAACTAGAGGCATCTAGTTATGATCAAAGGAGTTGAATTACAAACAAAAGGCTAAAATCAGTGTAGTAAAATTTAAATATTGTGTAACATTCGTGTGTGTAGAAAGTAAACCAGTAGCAGAATAATTAGTTTATCTCTAGGGGTTGGCATCTGAAAATTTCCGTCTTACTGACTCTTTTAAAAGAATTAAATATTAGGCTTTACTATGATTGTGGCACCTGCCTAAGATATGAATTTTTTTTCAAAGTACTCTGTGTTTCTTTAGAGTGCAATTCTTGGGTTACCAGCAATGACCTGCTCCATGTTTGAAGGCTAGGCACAGTCTATTGTCTTCCTTAGGTCCTTTACTGTTCACTTAGCCACCCTTTCTGAGACTTGTGGTGAAGAATCACCAATCCCTCTGAGTGTTAGTCAAAATAAAATAACTACAGGACATCTAGTAAAACAAACACACATTACTATTCAGACTCATCGTTACTTTTATGCCATATACAGATATTTATGCAAATCAGTGTTCAATAATTATACATATTATTGGTTATTGCTAATTAACTTGGATAGATTTAATCTATAAACATTATTGACATTAAATATTTTTTCTTGTAATTAAATCCATTCTTAGATCTTAACAAGTTTCAACAAAACATTCTATAGGCACAAAAGAAGATATGTGTGTTCTAGTTTGGAAAAAACACATTAAAAATTTTTTTCAATTTATACTTTCCAAAAAGCTAAGAGAATATACATTTATTTGGAGAAATATTATAAAGTATTTTGCATGTATATTCTAATCTCAGCCCTGGTCCAAGAAATATAACATATTAAAGACAACTTACTAAAAAGTGGAAGCAGGCTTTATTTATTTAATTGAAATCTGGTTTTCTGGGGAAAAATCTGCTTTCAAGTATGGTCTGCCTTCTCTCTTGTAGTTCCTTCACATTATCATCTGCCAATTTAAAAACTGCATAGCATGGAATTAATTATGTAAATTTTAACAGCTGATTATAGGGAGACAAAAAACAAGATTATTTTCTAGTAAGATTATAAGATGGAGATTCCTAATTGCTGGACAGCTGTCATCATTAGGATTTATTCAAATAGCTAACTAGCCCAAACCAAAAAGCAGAAACAGCAGCTGCAAACTGATGCATATGCACATACACACACACATTCTCACACATATTTGTAATAGATTTCAAATTATTCAAGAATCATACTTCTCAATATCAGAATCAACAAATGGAGCTTTTACTATAGATCAACATATGAAGTCCATCCCCAAACAATAGAATCAGATTATCTGAAAGTAGGTTCCAGGAATCAATATTATTCAAAGCTTTCCAGATAATTCTAATGTAAGGTATTATAAATATATACACATATGCATATATATTTATATTATATAAACAGTATACATCCAACTATATGTACTTAATATATAATAATATAATATAGAATAAATCAGCAAAATATGTTTGTCACCCTTTCAATCCTGGCCTTTGAGAAACTAGACTTGTCATCAACCTTTTTATTTCTTGACACACATTCCCTCAGCTCTCTCTTCACTTTTATTTTACTATTCCATAAATTTCTGTTTTCCATGGATAATATACCTATAGTTCTTTTGGTGAATCTGTGTGAAGAAGCCTATTTATTCCTAAATTTTTTTTGTTTTGTACAGAAAAATAATTCAAACATTACTATATAGTAAATTTCCTTATTACTAATGTGATCAATAGTATTATGACCAATTCACCTGAGGAAAGATCACTCAGAACCCAAGTTAAAACTCAAAAGTTGCTTCACAGTAAAGTAAGGGCTTTTTTTTTTTTTTACCATTAAGTTTTTTTTTCAGTAAAATAATAACTATTGAAGATAAAACATCAGAAAAATATCTCACTTAAGAAGGAAATATAATGCCAAAGAGGATAATAATGGAAATAATGGAAAATAATGCCAAAGAGGATAAAGAAGATAAAGAAATAGTTAATCGTAAATTTAATATCACTTTTATCACCTATGTCAGTGTTGCACAGATGACAATATTTTAGAGTTTTGCTCTTGCAAGATTATTCTGTTTAACATTTTTTCCAGACCTATTTTCATCTATGTTTTAGTGTAATGAAAGTAATTGATTGTCCTATCATCAAATTATTCTAGCTCAAAAGGCTTTTTCCAGTGCATGTGTGTGTTTGTGTGTGTGTATATCTTTTTAAGTTTATAACATCTCATAACAAATATCTTAAGACAATGCTTGATATTTTTGGGTTCCTAACATCAGTTGACACAGTACCTTGTTAAAATTAAAAACAAAATAGGAGAACGGTAAGGGGAAGGAAAGTTTATAATAGCTTAAATAAGTTGTAACTATATCTTGAGATCCAGGTGGTCAGCTTGCTCTGAACCAGGAAGTAATCCAAAAACCTCTGTTCTTTTTACCTAGTTTGTGACATCCCCTAAAAGTATTTCCCTAATTCGTAGGAGGAGCCAAATGGGTCCACATGCACTATGTTGACAGTTCAGTGTCTGGGGCAGAGACGGTAGATTTCTCTTTAAAGGCATAATAGCAATACGATCATACTGAACTACAAAAGGAAGCTGGGTAATGTGGACTCCTGTCTCACTGGTTATGTACCTTATTAAAACATGGGGAGATTCTACTATAAAATGGAGAATTAGAGTATGAGTACTGAGGGGTGTTTACCATTCTGTTTCATACATATAAAAATTTAGTAAGAAATTGCTATGTGGCATGCATCGTTGATTCATTTCAGATATTTATATATCTAAACTTTTACTCCTAAGCATATCAGACTGTTTTCCTTGTTCCTAATCAATGGGAGCACCAGAGACATTCTCTGTAGTATGTAAGTTCTGAAACTTTTCTGACTTGAAATTAAAATTAAAATTAATCTGCTTCAGAACTTCATGATACTTATTCTTTCTTTCCTTTCCATATTGAACAAGTAGCTTATTTTAGCAATTCTTATATTACTTACAGTTTTGAGTATTCTCTTAAGTGGATTCTATTCTTCATATTCACCATTGTCAGTTATCCATTAGCTCTCATTTTACTTTGCCATTTCTAGTTTCCTGTCCTTTTGTTTTCTGCCCAACTTCACTGTCTAATTGTAGGTTTTAAATTATAAAATAATCAGTTGGATTATTAGTCTAGAGTCTAGCAGAAGTATTGTTAGAATAAATATATTGTTCTTATCACCAAAATATCTTAGATAATCAGTTTGAAATGCATGTTAATATATAAATATAACCTTTTATGTCACCAAGGTAATGTATGTCCTCAACATTCATTACAGCATTAAAACTCTTCAAGCTCTTATTTGCAACTCCTAGATGATATAGCCACAGAATTATCTATATGGTTTTCTTATTTATAGTAAACTTTTACCATCATTATTCTTGCATTTATATTTCCTTTGTCTTGTGTAATCAAATTCAAATTATATGTACTTTCATGGACAACACATTTATTACTGATTATGTGTCTTTAACAGTTTATTTATTATTTAACTTCCAACTTCTTTGCAGCTGTCACAGCCAATGCAGCACAGAAATGACAGGGAAGATATTGTAAGAGACTATCCTTAAGTTGAGTTTTTAAAGAAGAATAAAAATTACATAGCTGACAAATAGAAAGGTGGGAGAAAGGGTATTTTAGGCCAAGGAAAAACAATTAGCAAAGTTCTAGACATATGGAAGAACACAGCATGTTCATGGGACTGAAAATAGTTCCCCATGGCTAAAGAAACTGTGCGTGGATATATATGGTAAAATATAGCACTGGAATATGACACAGGGGCCAGATGATAGAGAGCCTTTGTGTCACGCTATAAGATTTCAATTATTCCTGAACACCATGGAGAAATTTCAGTTGGAAACACCAGGGGACCCACATACAGAGATTTCATTTATTTCTACGAGGAATGCATCGGGTATGTGGAAGAGATTAAAGGCGGAAGACCGAAAAGGGGCACTATTAATATAATTCAGGAAAAAGAAAATATAACCTCAGATTTGGCAGTGGCATAAGATAGGAAAAAGAATGAAGAACAGGCAGATATTTCAGAGAATAGGTAATATTATTTTTTGAGCAATCGCTTTTGAAAGTAAGCAAGAAAGAGTGATCTTGGCCATTTTTCAGGCTTTACTGACTGTCTTGGTGAAGATGCTATTAACTGAACAATGGCATAGAGGAAAAATCCAAAACTTGGTGATAATAAACCCATCTCTTAGACTATTTTAAATGTTGTATGGCACCATCAAAATAGCAAAGGTTTTGAAGGTACTGTACTAATACAATATGTGACTTCTGGTTCACAGAAGACATATTAGCTCTGGGATGTCAGACGGTTAATTTGTGTCCCCATACTACGCTTTCTCATTTGTAAAATGGAAATGCTATCACTACTGAGTACTCATGAAACTTAGAAATAATATATGCAAAGTCAACTCAGTGCTTCCCATATCATAAGTAAGCAATAAATAGTAGCAAATAAAGTTATCACTTTATCATTATTCAGACATGTTAAGTCAGACATATCAGTAAGACATATAAGTGAGTTAAAGCTTAGGAGAATACATGGACTATGAAATTTGCCACTTTGAGTCATTAAAATATAGATAACTGAAGACATGGATGTAAATGTAACCCCAGGAGTCATACTATCTCTTCAGATCTTTTTACACAGAGTTTTCAGTAAACTTTAAGTAAGTCCTCTTCTAATCCTATCATAGTTCAATTGAGGTTTTATTGACCTCATTTCAGTATATAGATACTGAGAAGTATATATAGATATGGAGAGGTAAAGGGAATTTGGGACCTTTAAGTGAAGTTTAAGATAAAACAATCTCACCATTAGCCTATCTGGTTGACATCTCCACTGTTCCACCATCATTCTGCCAAAATAAGTCATCAGCAACTTGTAGCTTAATCCAATGAACATCTTTTTCAGTCTTTTACTTAATTAGAGTCTTAACGGCAGTTCCTATTGTTAAGTAAACCTTCCTTATAACACTCTTCTCTTCTGAAACATCGTAATATCTTGGTTTTCCAGTATGCACTCTTACCTGTTTCTCTCTCTCTCTCATTTTTGTGAAGGATCAATCCAGAGATTAAATTGAGGAATTTACTAAGGCTTACTGCTAACTCTCTATAACTCATTGTATAGGAGTTTCAAATTTGTATCGCCAGTAGAGACTATCTATATAATATCCCCATTTGAATAGCCCAGTCACACATAAAATACAGTTAGAAACAATGAGATATCATGATATATCACCTAACCAGTCAGAATGACTAGTATCAAAAACAAGAAATAACAAAAATTTTGTTGAGGATGTAACGAAAAGGGCACCCTCGTATTGTTGGTGGGAATGTAAATTGGTACAACCATGATGGAAAACAATATGGAAGCTCCTCAAGAAGTTAAAAATAGAAATACCATGAAATACACTAATTCCACCAGGGATTTATCCAAAGTGAAAATACTATTTTGAAAAGAAATATGTATGCACACCTATGTTTATTGCAGCATTATTTACAGTAACCAAGATATGGAAGCCACCCTAGTGTCTAAGTGTTCATCAATAGATGAATGAAGATTATATACACACACATACACACACACATACACACACCACAAATAACGGAATATTACATAGCCATAAAAAGACTGAGATCTTGTTATTTGTGACAATATGGCCAAGAGGGTATTATGCTAAGTAAAATAAGTCAGACAGAGAAAGGCAAATACCATATAATTTATCTTCTATGTGGAATCTAAAACACAAAACAGACATCTAGATGGCCAACAGACACATGAAAAGATGCTCAACATCACTCATCATCAGGGAAATACAAATCAAAACCACATTGAGATACCATCTCACACCGGTCAGATGTTAAAATCAACAACAATTCAGGAAACAATAGATGTTGGCGAGGATGGGGAGAAATGGGAACCCTCTTACACTGTTAGTGGAAATGCAAACAAACTTGTGCAGCTGCTCTGGAAAATCATGTGGATAATCCTCAAAAAATTAAAAATAGAACTACCTTACAACCCAGCAATAGCATTACTAAGAATTTATCCAAAGGATACAGGAGTGCTGATTCATAAGGACACTTGTACACCAATGTTTATAACAGCGCTTTCAACAGTAGCCAAATTATGGAAAGAGCCCAAATGTCCATCAACTAAAATGGATAAAGAAGATGTGGTTTATATATACAATGGAATACTATTTGGCAATGAGAAAGAATGAAATCCTGCCATTTGCAACAATGTGGATGGAACTGGAGGGTATTATGCTAAGTGAAATAAGTCAGCCAAAGATAGATATCATATGTTTTCACTTATATGTGGAACTTGAGAAACTTAACAGAAGACCATGGAGGAGGGGAAGGGGAAAAATAGTTTCAAACAGAGAGGGAGGAAAACTTATAAGAAACTCTTAAATACAGAGAACAAACTGAGGGTTGATGGGGGGTTGGTGAGAGGGGAAAATTGGTGATGGACGTTGAGGAGGGAAGTTGTTGGGATGAGCACTGGGTCTTGTATGTAAACGATGAATCACGGGGATCTATCCACGAAAATAAGAGGACACTGTATACATTGTATGTTAGCTACTTGATAATAAGTTATATTAAAAAAAAATAAAATATAACACAAAACAAACAAAATCTTAAATACAGAGAACAAACTGGTAGATGCCAGAAGGGAGGAGGTGGAGTGATGGACAAAATAGATAAAGGAGATTAAAAAGATAAAAATTTCTAGTTATAAAATAAATTAGTAAAAGAGCTGAAAAGTACAGCATAGGGAATATATCAATATTTTAATAACATTGTGTGGTGACAGATGGTGATAGTGTTTACTGTGGTGAATATTCAGTAATATATAGAAAAAGAAAGAAAGATGGCAAGATAATTCAGTTCATAATTTTGGCTCAAAGGAAACAACCGAAGTTAAATTTCCTCTAATACCCACATTGTATATACTAACAAAAGCTGGTAATCTACTTCCTACTTCCTACCTCTGAAATCCATATCCACTTCCTTTTTTATCCACTGCATTCTTCTTAGTTTAAAAAAAAGGCCTGAAATATTCAAATAACTTAAAAATAGCAAGTTCCCAGTTATCCTACAGTCAGATTCCCCTATTATTAATATATTAGATTAACATGATATATTTGTCACATTCAATGAACTAGTATTGACATATTATAATTAAATAAAGTCTCTATTCAGATTTCTTCATTTTTCCCATATGTATTTTTTCTGTTTCAGGATACCATATTATATTTATTTTCCTTAGATCACGCGACTCTGACAGTTGCTCAGACATTCCTTGTTTTTAATGACTTTGACAGTTTTGAGGAGTATGGGTAAGATACTTTGTAGAATATACTTTCATTATAATGTGTCTGATTATTGTCTGTACAACTATGATGTGTGTGTGTGTGTGTGTGTGTGTGTGTGTGTGTGTGTTGGGAGAGAGGAGAAAAGCTCAGAGGTAAAGTGCTATTCTCACCACATCTTATCAGGGGTACATATTGTGAACATAACTTATCACCTAGCTGAATTAATGTTTGTCCGAGTTCTTCACTATAAAGTTACTCTTCTTTTTTCTCCCTTTCCACACTATACTCATTGGAAGGAAGTCACTATATGTAGCCAACACACAAGGAGTGGGAAGTAGTTCTCCTCCTTCCTGAGGCCAGAATAGTGTTATAAATTAAGGGAATTTTTCTGCATAGGAAATGTGTCTCTTCCTTTTCCATTTATTTTTTAGTAAATTGTTTATTTAAAGCAGTATGGACCTATGGATATTTATCTTATGCTTTGGCTTATAATCTAGTACTATTTTATTAATTGTGTTGCTTAAATTGTCCACCTTGGGCCACTTCAGTGCTTTCTGTTGGCTCCTGTGTCCTTTTGACATAATCCATTATTATGTTTGTTTGAGGACTTCCTTTCTGTCATTGAAAGATGCTCCAGGCTCTTGTATGTTCCCTAACGCAGTCCTAAAACTAGCTATCTATCCAAACTGCCCTGATTCTTTTAATTTCAGAATGGTATTAGAAGTCAAGACCTGAGTGCTAGGGATGTTTAGTTCTATTAGAGTGTCATTACTTGTAGGCTCTTTTCCAGTGGACAGAACAAAGGAATATATGTGTATCTATTAATCCATGTATACACATACATTATATATATATATATATATATATATATATATATATATATATAATCTTTATTAAGCTTAGCATGAGTTCTTACAGATGTCTCCAAATCTAATCCACTACCACATGGATAATTCTAGCCTCCTCCCCTTGCTTTTCTATAAAATACCTTTCCAACAGTGAGAAAACCTGACTTCCATCATCCATGATCTATTTACTTAATTGTTTAGGATATAGATAAAGCAGCATCAGAATCGTTAACCTCTGTCTCTATGGGAAAAATGTTATCAACTGGAGTACAATGTTTATTCATAGTTTATTTTGCCTTTAGTTTTACAGACTCAACTCACTTCTACAGTTATTCCACTCACTTCACTTCTCCAGTAAGGAGTTTAGTACATTTGTAATACAGTTAGATTACTTTTTCACAGTTTTCATTCCATCTTGGAATTTCTTAATCTATTAAATGACTTAAAAAAAAAACCCTGCGTATGTTAAGATTTACTTTGTCCTATAAAGTTATATGAGTTTGAGAACTGCATAACATCATGTATCGACCATTATATCATACAGAATATTTGTACCAACCTAAAATATCTACTATTCTTCATTTATTCAGTCTCTCTGAATCTCTGCAACCACAAATCTATTTAACATCTCTATACTTTTGCCTTTTCCAGAATGTTATATAAATGGAATATTAGAATATGTTGCCTTTCAGACTGGCTTCTTTCACTTATCAATATACATATAAATTCATCCATATCTTTGCATGTCTTGATAATTCATTTTTTCATAATCAAGAATAGTATTCCATTAGATGGATTCACCACAATTTGTCTATCCATTCACCTACTGAAGGACACTTGGTTGTTTCCTCAACTAGTATTTCACCTGTAGTCAAAGTATCTTTTCAGGATGAAAATCTCATGCAGTCATGACCACCGATGTATAAGCCTTATGGTGACTGGGAATAACTGTATATTGTTCCAAGGTTCTAGATCCCAGATAATTACAGTAGACTCTTGACTTCAGTGTCTAACTTTCTCTGGTATTGCAAAATCTTTTGCTTCCTGCAAATAGTTATAATGTGAATTGCATATCTTAACAATTTCTTCTTAAGTAAGTCCAAATTTAACTGCAAATTTGAAGCATCATTTCTGCTTAAATCTATTAGAACAAAACAAAAGCAAATTTATGAAAAGAAAACACACTGAGCCCAAATGTGCCATACATAGAATTATCTTTTTGGCTATTTTATGACATAATGTTTTTCCTTCATATAACAATAACATAGCTGACTTGCTTTTGTTGTAATTTTAATGTTTCAAATATTTCTCAGACATCTAAAGGTGCATTTTGATGAAAAGAGAAGAAGAATCAGGGAGAAGTTAAAGGTACCTCTGTAAAATTTAACATGGCATCATGGTAAATCCTAAAACAGAAATGAAATGATAGAATGACAGCATGAAATTTATTTTTCTATGGTAACACCTCACTGTGCATCTTTAGAAGATGAAAATAATAGTGTAGGCTGAAGTATTCTTGAGTTATATTTTCTCCAAAGAAAAGATATGTAAACATTAAGTCTGCTTATTATATTCTATGATGTATAATTCCATCAGTTTGGACTAATAAAATTTTAATTAAATTTAGGTAATGCTTTGATCTCTATGACAAAAGGAAATTTAAGTTAACAAATCCTTTCTTTTGCTTCTTTTGAAAATCTGAACTTGGAGAAAGTACAAAGAACAATTGGAAAATTATTTTATTGTGAAATTTAATACTCAAATAATTCTAAGTAAATAAGTGTTTAATGTATTATTTTGCAATATTTTTCCATATTGAGGAAAATAAATCTATTTCCTCTTGGAGAATTCTTTGTACATATTCATGTCAAATCACAATATTTTATAAAAGCTTTCATCATATAAAATACCTATAATTTTCCAAGAGAATAGGATTTTTCCAGGACTCTATGATTAGTATAAATAAATACTAAAATCAGGTGAAAAATATGTGAGGATTGCATGAACAATCAAAGATAAAATTATGCCAAATTGATTCTGGGCCATTGTTATAAATTACCACTTTCTCAAAGTATGTTAAAGTCCTACTGTGAGTGCTCTATATAATGAGAATTCATGAATGATTCCAAACGTACATACACTCGTCACTAAAAATCAATCTCCTATCTTAGTAGAATTAATCATAACAGATAATATTACTTCACAGAAAACCTGGTAGAACAGTTTAGAGTGAAGAAACATTTCTATATGGAATATCTACATGAGCATAATTTATCTTTTTTTCCCAAATATCTTGTTAAATGCCATAAATGAAACTCCATAAATGAAAGTTCTAAGGAAATTACCTAATAGACAAATCACTTAAGGACATGTAAGAAAAATTTTAGTTAAATAGTCTTTTCATGAATGAGGATAACTATTAGTACCTTGATTTAGTTAAGAGAATAATATATATGTATATATATTTGTACAGTAAATTTATATTTATATATATATAAAGTAAATTTCTAATTTACAGAGACTAAGAAATGTAGATATAAATACAAATCCAGAAATAATTCCAGTATCTGAAAAGATCATTTCGAAGGGTCTAATATAGTAGGTGATATTTGTGGGAAATATATGTAAAGCAGTAGGACTGCAATGCCGGGCAGCTCTTGGCCTTACCTTGCATTTTTTATCATTTATGTGGCCCTTTAATATAGCACTCTTGTGAGATAGCATATGCTAGATAAAGAGGTCAGAAAAGTCAGAATTACTTTTATCTGGTAAATGGACCTGAACAACAAGGAGAAGATAGGATATGTAGTCTAAGAGTAAGAAAAATATTTTTTAATGCTATTTAAGATTCAGACAGCATAGTCTAGAGGTTAGACATTAAATCAAGAACCAATAAATCAGCAAACAGAAGCTGATCTGGGCCACTATATGATCTTAAATAAATCTAGAAAATATAGCTGTCTGACTTTTAGCTACTTTTATTACTTTTCTGTGGAAAGCTAAAGCAGAATCTTGTAAATGAGAATAATTGAGAGCAGTTGGTTAAGTGAGGCAAATGTGCAGTGACTGAGTGAAGCTAGATTGTTTTTTAGGGATATTTCCTTACTATGACATTTGGGCCCCTCACATGTAGAATTACATATGGATTTGTACCTAAAACATATTGTTTTGGGGGATAAAAACTCTATAGCAGAAAACAAATGGAAACTTTAAAAATTGTTTTATTTTTAAACATTGATCAACACTTTAAATATATTTTAGGGTTCTTATATTTCATTGCTTTATTACATTTTTATTTACACTTCTATTGAGACTAAGGCATAGCCTTATGAATGGGGGATTAGGACCTCTGTGAGAATCATCTAAAATCATGTATATTTGGAGTAGTTGGCTGTGAAAACCATGACGATTTCATCCATGGGCACCTCTTCCATGTCCCACAGTTGTCACAGACTGAATTTTTATGTGGGATGGTCTTCTGAAAACAAAGCGAAGAGAACACTGGTAACAAATACTGAACATCAAACCATGGCGTTTTGCACATAGCCCAGTGTAAACATTTTTTCCCAGAGTTATTTTCATCCCTAGGGTCATAATTAGTACTAAGGGAAAACAATTTAGTGGTGCTAATATGTATAATTTTCACCGGAAGAGTTTCAAGGACCATTCTTTTTTTTCTTCCATTTTACAGTGAATAAAACTTACAAATAACATTTTAAACGCTTTCTTCTAGAAGCTGTGCATTGTTTAATGAAGTAGTTAAAATATATTTGATCAAGTCATGTCATAAAATGTGTACTGTAATTGCAGTTAACCCTCATCTTCTTTCATCTTATGAATATTGTACATTTTCTACCTACCGTTCACTAAAAATAGAATTACATGCTAGCTGCTGGCCAATTAGTTTAGTGGTGTGACATATTTTAGCCTTCACTGAATACATGGGGAAATTTTGATAGTGACATAAGGGGAATTTAGTGGAGTTATTTCTAATTTTTCACAAGTTATTAGCACTTATTCACTCCAAAGCAAAATAGTGTATTTGTATATATTTTAATAATAATAATAATACACATTTTATACCTCATTTTATAGATAACATAATTTTAGTGAAGTATTACATCATTACTAATTAAACCAGGAATACTGATTATCTTCTTTTTATAACTTGATATGAATGAATATATTAGTTATATTTTATCTTCATCATTATGATGCTAATCTTCCCTAAAAGGTTTAATAATTTCTTTCTAAATGTTTTCCATAATATCCCATAGCAACACATTTACCTTAACTAAAGAAAATGACATTGTACTATTTCTGAGAAAAAGTTATGTCTTATTTTACTGATTAGTTTGACATTGAGAGAAGCTTTGCTAATCAATTTGTGTAGCAAACACTTTTCACAAATCGAATGAACTAAACTGAAATTCCATGCCATTAAATAACATATTAAAGTCAGTAAAATTTCATAAAAAATATATTCTTGACAAAGGTGTATTGAAATTAACAGGATGTTCTTTTTTTTTCAATTGTTTCTTGGGATATTCAGTCAAAAGTGGTTCCTTTATGTCCAAGAAAAAATAATAGCAGGCTGAATTTTATTTTTCAGAAATTAAGAACAAATGACTCTAAATGACTTAATAAAATATGTTTTGCATGTTGGCTCTTTTAAGTTTGCTTTAAAATTTTTAAATCAAAATCTGATCAAATTGTCAACTGATAGATTATTACAAATAATTTTTAGCATATATTTTCATGTGATTTTGAAGATATAAATCAAAAAGAATTCAAGTAAATATGTGACATTGGTTTAACAAAACACCCTGTGAAGGAACTTTGGTCTGGGAACAAAAAAAAAAAAAAAACAAAAAACAGGCATTAAAGATTCACTGAGGCAAATGTGACAATATTCTAGCAACAGGAGTCAGCAACTATAAATCAGGACACCATGCATTCCCTAAACCTCAGGTGCCAAATAACTATGACACATGACTATTTAGTGTTTAACCCTGGACTGTTATCCATAAAGGTACATACTGCAGAGCCCATTAAAATTTTATATCTTGTTTCGTATGCTGTTCATGCTAGGGTGAAAGGTTGTCATGTCACGGTTCTAAGACAATCCACACATTTTGAATTACTGCTTTACAAATAATAAATGTATAAATAAATAATTTAGACGTAATTTTTTGAAAGAAATGTTTTGAATAATTTCATCTATGCAAAGATAATACACAAAATTCCCATATTCCCACATCCACTTCTCCCTAATGTTAATATCATACATTACCATGGGACATTTGTCACATCTAAGAAACCAACATTTGTACAGTACTGCTAACTGAAATTCAGGCTTTATTTAGATTAAACCATTTTTCCAGTAATGTTCTTTTACTTTTTTAGGATCCCACATTCCATGCAGTCCATCATTTCCTCTTTTTCTCTTGTGGCTTATCATGGTTTATCATAGTTTTTGTTTTCCCTTTTTTTTTTAATGATCTTGACAGTTTTAAGCAGTGGTGGTCAGATGAATGTGTCTAAATTTGAATTTCTCTGATGTCTATCTCATAATTAGCCTGGAGTTATATGTTTGGAATAAGAACCCCGCAAAGGTGAAGCTCCCTCTTGTCACATCACATCAGGGGTACATGATACCCACATGACTTATCATTGGTGACATTTAACTTGATCATTGGTTAAGATACTTTTTTTGCAGACTTCTCTCTCTAAAGTTACTGTTTGTCCTCTTTGCCTACTCTCTTTCTTCAAAACCAGTCCCTAAGTTCAGCTCAGGCATGGTGCCAGTAAAGAGATAAGTTCTTCCTGATTGGGGGTAGATTATCAACACGTATTATTTTGAATGCTTGGTAAAGATAGGTTTGCTCCTTCTACTCCATTTATTTACTGAGATCAGAATATATTTTAATATTCTTTAATTGTATTTACACTTTCATTTAGGACCAGCTTCCTGGATGTGTGTCCTATGTAGGCATGAAGGGCTTCATGGTCAAAAAGGCCTAACTTTGATTTAATTAATATTCTGATGTTCAGCTGTCTTGAAATTCTTAATTTTTTAACAATAGTCCCCCCTTTCTCTTGCTCTGGGCTCCACAAATCACTTAGCCAGCCGTGATATCATAAAAGGAAATCCATTACTCCCATTTGTTACATTACATACGATTTTGCTCATTAGCAAAACCCCAAGTATTGATAAGAGATTTAAATATAAATAGCAGAACTTGGAACAGCCCTCCTAGTAGTAATTTTAAGCAAAACTTAACTGCACTCAATTCCTGGAGTTTCATTCTTGATAATAGCAACTGTTTCATTTCCTATGAGTGTAAACCAAGTAGCAGATATAATACAGTATACTACCATCTACACTAACATAGTTTAAATTCAAATATAGGGACGCCTGGGTGGCTCAGTCGGTTAAGTGCCCGACTTCCGCTCAGGTCATGATCTCACCGCTCTTGGGTTTGAGCCCCGTGTCGTGCTCTGTGCTGACAGCTCAGAGCCTGGAGCCTGCTTCCGATTCTGTGTCTCCCTCTCTCTCTGCCCCTCCCCCACTCGCACTCTATCTGTCTCTCAAAAATGAATGTGTTAAAAAAATTTAAATTCAAATATAGATTGTCAAATCCTAATCTTTTGAAACACAATCCAGTGCAATAATTTAGGCATGTCTTTTGTTTAGTTCTGAATCCTCTGCAGTAATTTGCCTACTATTTCTCATTTCCAATTTCTTTGTGCCCACCTCTTTTTTTAAGATGATATCAAGGTGGTCCATATGGATGGTGTGGCATGACTTTGTTGTGGTGATGGTGCATAGGGTTCTTCAGTACCATTTGGCCATATAGTGCAGGAAAAATGTCTCTCATTCACTGGGATATTTTTGTTAGACATGTTAAACTCTAGAAGCCTCCTTAGGTCACACTGAGGCTGCCTACAGTCCACATGGAGTCTCTACCACACCCTCTATCAGTACTGGGCACCTCCTTCTTGCAACAGGCAGCTGCTTGTTTCTCAGGTCAGCTACTTTCTGGCCAACTCTAAGTAGGGGATGAGGTGATGCAAGAGGTCCTGAAGATATCCAGGCTTTAGAAGAAGCAAGAGCTGCCCTAGAAGCAAGGTTCACCTTGCCTAATTGTTGTGTACCATTGTGCTGTCAGTTATTTTAGCACTAGAGGTCTGAAATGAGAGCAGGGACAGTTGGGGTAGAAACCCTAAGTTTCTCTTAGCATTGTCCTCACTCATCTACCACTTCAGTGACCACCTCCCTGTCTCCCTTTCCTTTCTTTGCTTTCTTTCTTCTTTCTTTTTCTTTCTTTCTTTCTTTCTTTCTTTCTTTCTTTCTTTCTGTCTTTCTTTCTTTCTGTCTTTTCTTTCTTTCTTTTCTTTCTTTTTTAGACCCTTAAAGTATCAGAACCCTAAATGGTAACCCTTTCTCCTTGGTTGTCCTTAGTCTTCTGACTTGATCCTTACTGGCACAAAAAGGAATTCTATGATCTGAGTCTTCCAGGTTTAGGTCTTGCTGTGTGACTTTCAATCTGGAAGAATTTAGCAAACCTCTGCCTACCCAAACACTGAATTTCAAGCTTTTCCAGATTTTAAGGATTGAATACTCACTCTTTCCTTTCTTGGGGGTAATCTACCTCCTGAGTATATAGTATTGTTTTAAAATTAGAGTTTATGAGTTTAATATTTTAACATATTATCTTCCCATTCCCACCTGCTATGTCAATGAAAACCTGTATGTGTCAGTATTTGCAAAACTTAAATGTAATATACTCTATCATCTTATGTTTACAATTATATTTTCATAATAACCTAGAATCCAGACAAAAATTAGAAATTTTGTATACTCAGAGTTCCTTTTCAAAATGTGGTGCCATGGATAAAGCAGTTCCCCTCGCCCAATCATCCATTGATCCCTTTCTGTTTCCACTCATAATACAATCACACACCACAGGACCTTGCTCACTATTTCAGTCTGCATGTACAGGCTTGGTCTATACCTTTCAAATAAACATTGGGACCTATAGATTTTTTGCTCTTGGGGATGGGACACAGTTGAACAAGGCCCGACTGGGGTCTGCTAAAACATCGGTGAGGGTCTTTCCTTTGTCTAGGGGCAAATTTATGAAAATAAAATCTTATACTTATGGAAATAAAAAACATTCACTATCCCTACAACTTCTAGAGTTTGCAGTGTTAATAATTTGAAATATATTCCCCTAGTTTATACATAAAAATATTCCATTTATACATAAATATACACATACATATAAATAAATGCTTGTATACATTTAATATATTCATGCACATGTACTTAGAATGAGATGGTTTTATATATTTTTATACTATGCTATACTATATTTTAGTATATTTTAGTATACTAAATAGTATTTTATATTACTATGGTGTAGTATTGTATAGTATATAGTATAGTAGTATATAGTGCTGATTTTATAGAATGCCATAAAGAGTTCTTTGTCATCTATTACTTAGCTTTTAAAATAGATTAATAGTAGTTTCAAAATATTTAACTTTATTAAATTATGTATATGTATGTATATAATATGTATATATATAATATGCATATGTATGTATATAATTTATTAAATGATATTTCAGTTGATAAGAATTTAGGCCATTCTGATGTTTTTAAATATTATAACCAATTATCTTATTAGTTCATTGTAAGAGAGAGAATCATGCTGCACCAAACTACATGAACGTCTATAATATTTACATGCTGAAGCTCATATTCATCAGAATTATACTATAATTATATTTTACCAATAGAGTATATGTATCTATTTCACTTACTCTTTGCTAGTTGGAAAAATAAATTGTTATTTAATTTCTTTTTTTTTTTATTTTTTTATTTTTTTTTAATTTAATTTCTTAAAATGTGTTTTTCTTTGATAAGTATTGAGTTTAAATATACTTTCAAATGTTGATTGAACATCTGCATGTCTCTGTTCTTTTCATACCTTTTGATTGAACTGGTATCTTAAATTTTTCAAAAGAATTTATTTGTCAGGCTTGGTGATTTTGAAGTGATTATTTTATCCAAGGAAAAGTGATTTGAATAGCATGGACATCAACTCTGACCATAAGCACTTAAAAATTCTAATATTCTTTAAGATGAGATATAGTCTCATTTAACATTTTTAACTATACATTTTAAATAGTATTTAAAAAAAGAAATAATAGCATACATCTTTAACTTTTAAGCAGGATGATTCCCTGTAGCTACAATGTCTTTCTTCTAGATTATTCTCTTTCCTTCATAGGAATTGAGCTATGAAACAATTTATATTCCCTAGAGAAACTTTCTCTTGATTTAATCACAGAATCCTATCCTCACTTTGGTGACATCTTACAACTTACATGACCAGTATTGCACCTAAATGACAACAGATACAAGTTGGTGCTTTCCACTTGTTCTTGAATACAATTACATGTATATTTCATGGACAGTTAGGCAAACATTCTTCATCTTAGTTACTTTTATTTTCCTAAGAAATTTCTACTTGTAAATGCTTGCTAGATTTTTAAAATAACTATTTGAAATAAAGCATGATAGAATATTTAAGAAAAATAAATTGACAATCCCTATAAATTAATTAATACTTTGTTAGTGACTTTGTTTTGTATTGAATTAACATTACTTTTTTTACTTTTTAAAATTTATTTGACTCCTTTGTAACTGATTTTTTTTCTATTTTATTTTTTTAATTTTTTTAATGTTTATTTGTTTTTAGAAAGAGAGACAGAATACCAGCAAGGGAGGGACAGAGAAAGAGGGAGACATGGAATCCGTAGCAGGGTCTAGGATCTGAGCTATCAGCATAAAGCCCAACGTGGGGCTCAAACCCACAAACTGTGAAATCATGACCTGAGCCGAAGTGGGAGGCTTAACTGACTGAACCACCCAGGAGCCCCAATGTAACCAATATTTTAGAAGTTAGAAGGGAAATATTAGAGTTGTAAGAGTCTGTTGGAAATTTAGCTATTATATTTAAAGGGACATTGATCTTTTAAATATGTTCACATATGTCAACTATAGAAATGCAAGGATCAGGGGTAGAAATAAAAAAATACAAAAAATGATTTTGCAAATTTAGAGAGATAGTTAATGGAAATTGGTAAGCTGGTTAAGGTAACATGTATAATAGTTATTACTACGATTGTGTTGTTATTTTTATATTTTGTTTTCTAACATTGAAGGTCATGACATTGCTCAAATTAAGAATGTGAATGTGGACTACTATCCAGTAGCACCTACACATTTTCATTGATCCCCTCACATGTGTCCAGATTTCTGTTCTATTTCTGATTATTAGAATGAAGCTGTAGGATAGCTAGAAGGATAGAATTAATTGTGTAGTTTTTGGAGACCATTAACTAGGCTGAATATTGTTGACCTAAATCCACAGTTTCAGCTTTATTTGTATCTAATTTTAAACAACAGGGGAAACTAAAAATACAAAAAAATGTGAAGTACGTTATTTTATCTAAGAAAGTCATATCCATATCAGTTAAATGATGTTTATACATTGTAAGTAAGAATAAAATTCAAAGCCAATTTTGCCTTCTTTGCCATGTGAGAGATTATGTAATGCTGTTAAGAAGAAAAATCATATAAATTACTGTATTTATTCTTCATACATAATTTTATGAGTGACATTTATATAGTCTTACAACCAGGCATATAGAGAGTGTGCTGGAGAAATTAGTTTCAGATTTATAGACAAAATTTCTTTCACTGGTGAGCCATTGTGTTTTCAGAAACGATGGCTCTTAATGAGAACACATATGTTTATGCTAAATAACCTGTAACACCAACTGAGGTGGCACAGTCACCTAACTGTTAGGAAGATTGATTTTGCCTCAGTGTATCGCTTTGCAAAATAAGTACCCTTCAGGTAAGTTGAAAAGTTATCAAGCATGTAGTTTAAATGAGGAGTGACAATTCCAAGGGAGGCAGGAGAATTGTAGCTTGCCACTGGAAAAGCATTTTAACTCCCTAGAGAAGACAAGCAGTCATCTATCAAAATAAAGTTGCCCACCATTTTTTACTATTGTTTTCCATTTTCTTAATCTTTTTACCTGTTTGATAACATTTGTTAAGAAAAACACTTCTATCTCTTTTAAACATGAGATATTTTGCCAAACAAGATGTATTAGATGCTCACTAGAAGGAGTACTTCATTATAATTTTCAGAATAATGAGAGCATATTCAAGAAGTACTGAGTGTGCTTCAAATGCAAGAGGTTTCAAAACCATCATTATAAGTTATAACTTGGTCTTTCCGTTGTCTCTTTTCTGCAAGTTTATTGGTTTGTAGACTTTATTCACAAGTGCTTTGCAACCTTCAAGTAAACTCTGTAATTTTTACATGAATAAGTCTGTTAATGACCACTCCCTCTTTTGTTTCCAGTATGTGTTTAATCTCCACATTCAAGGCCTTTCCAAATAAATCAGAAATAATACTTATCTTTCACTTAAAAAAAAACTTTTTTTTCCAGAATGATTTTGGCAATAATTTTATAGTTAGTAATTTTTACCATAGTCCAGTGGAACTTTTCAAAAAAGATAAATCTCACATTATAGAAAATAATACAACAGTAGCACCCTTAAAGTTTTGGAGCAGATTGCTTAGGGAGAAATTCTTCTTACTCTAGGTATTGGATCTATGAAATATTATTTTTTAAATTTGTCCTAATAAATTTTCTTTCTAAATTTGATCTTGGGGATCCAAAGACAAATGAGGAGCAAAAGCAAGAAGAGAGATGGAGAGGAAGAGAAAAGAGAGAAGAAAAATAAGAAAACTGTATTTCTTCCTTTAATCTTACCTCAGAAGTTACAGTCACTTCACTACATTCTGTATTTGATAGAAGTTCAAACAAAGGCTTCCCAGAATGAAAGGGAGAAATAAAATGCAAAATCTCATCATTGGGAACTAGCTAAGGAATTATGATATATCTATAATCTGGAATTCTATGCAATTATTAAAAAATGAAAATGGGCTACAAGAAATGTTATTGGTTAGTGAAAAACAAAGGAATAGAAGGGTTTATATAATATACCTCTAAGGGGGAAGGATGAGTATGTTCAAGTACTTGTATTTACCAGAAAAAAATTTTGGAAGGAAGGTGGTAACAGTAGATAACTGTGTAATGTGGTGTTGCAGAAAGAACTGGGCCGACAGAGAATGGAAGAAGAAAATTTTTAAGTGATATTGTTTATATGTTTTGATTTTTACTTTTTAAATTCATTACCTATTCAACACTATTTTATGTAAGATAACAAATGAAGCTAAGAGATAAGTAGTAATTATGGTAATTGTACCTAGGGATACTCTAGTAGTTCTTGAACATTTGGAAGGCAGCGATAACAGAGCAACATATAAACCATCCTTCATAAGGCACTGGAATATATTACTGTATACAGATGCCCCTAGAAGTGAAAAACACTGTCCATATGCACTTGACAAGATATGTACTTTCACATATTTCTTTTTCCATGATTTTGTAGTACAAGTTGTTCTGCTCCTTTAAAAAGTAGAGTGTGAATTATTTTTTGAAGGGGAAACACCAAAGAATGAACAACCATCTGTGAATATGTCCTTCTTACAAATGGAATAATAATAAATTTGAGACATTATAAAATTTGAGTTTGGAAGACATTTTGTTATGTCAGTCAGCATGCCTGAGAGGATGCAACACTTTCATTTGTATGGTGCTTACATCATAATTATCTCAGGAAACCAACGTAAAAGTTACAGTTAAAAGCCATGCTTATAAAGAATTAAATATCTAGTCTTTCTTTTGGAAAGGGATACATTTGTTTCAGCAAATATCTGGTGTTTAACAATAGTTATTTGCATATTATTGCATTTGCCTATCTCTGAACATTTTATATAGAATGATACACAGATTTTTTTAACCTAGATCTAAAATCCATTTCTTATTTTATAAAGCACATATGGCATTTAAAAAAGCTCTCATATTGAGAAAATAATAACATTTTAAATTGTTAACTAAAGTACTTTCTTTTATCACTTATGTTTTAATTTGATTATTCTTACTTTAAAATCAAGCGTTAAATTTCTCAAAGTGAGTTTTAGGATATGCACAGAATCTGCATTAATATTTAACTGGTACTATTATAATTCTGCCTCTAACTTATTGTTTAAAATATGAAGTACTAGTCTTTGTAAAAAAATAAAATAAAATATGAAGCACTGTGGAAAGCTAAGAGTTTTCTGTAAAACATTATAACATTTCTTTAATAAAATAATATTTACATTTGACACTAGACATACACTGGTTAAATACAGTGTTGTAGACATATAACAGATAATACAGTGACAAAATATTGACAAAATATTTTACATGCAACAGAATGTATATATTGATTAAGGGGAAACATAAATGAATCTACGGATTTTCTATTTGTGCGTTTAAGGCAAGTACAAGGCTCTGTGTGACATACAGATAACCCCAGACAAGAATAAGAATATATATGTTCTAGATATATCTGCTAGTAAAATTAATTATTACCTAGAGGAGTCAATGTCATTGGATATTATGATAATGTCACTGGATAATAAGGATACTTAATATTTTTGTTTCGACCATAAATGAAAGCATCATAGTAGAATGCCCTGAAACAGCTTTCAATTTTGTATTTCAATGGCTAAAGATTCAAAGTGGAGAAAATAAATAAATTAAAAGAAAGAATCGAATATTATGGCATTGGTGTTAGTATAAATAATGTAACAGTGGCATATGATAAAATGACAACAGTTTTTCATATGGAGTCTACTAACCATTAACTGTGTTTCATTCATGATACAGTAATTTTCACTTGGTTAATAGAAATAATGCATATTTGCACATGGGCTTCTAGATATTTCTAAAATTAACTCATATCTGTATATGTCAATCAGAAGAGTAGAGTCATTGGATGAGATTACACTGCAGATATTTCAGGGTCCTCTTACCTGCTCTTCTCTCACATAAATTTTTCATCAAATCCTATTGTTGGAACATACTACTTACTTGTCCCATTAGATTTAATATAAAAATACCTTATAAAGATGTTAAAATGAGGAGTGTTCAAAACAAGAATGAATTATACACATAACCAAAGGAATGAATGAATCTGTCCAATTCATTTTCTGTCTTCTGAAATGATACATACAAAGAGATATATTAATATGCAGATTTTTACAAGGTAATTTAAAATTTCATTTTAAATTGGAAAAAAAACAACTTGGCAATGTAGGAATGAAGGAAGCTAGCTGAAAACAATTATTGATTGGATTTGAGAAATTGATTTTGGAGATAGGAAGGTTAGGGAGAAATTTTCAGTTATCAATAATAGATTAAGGGCAATTAGCAAAGGAACAAGGCTAGAAAAAGAGGCAACATAATATCACATCAAGGAGATGTAATTATAAGCCTAAAGCAAAATTGCTATTTAGCTAAGAATTCTTGTTAGTAATGAAACTAATTTATCCTTTTGACCCATTTTTCAGGAAACCTTGTGACTCCAACCTGAATACTAAATTAGACAATTAGCATGAAACAAGATTTCTAGGTTTCTCAAGATACTCATTTAATTTTTATAAAGTTAGACTAAGAAATTCCCCAATAATGCCTCTCTGAGGGTTTAGAACTTAGAAATAAAAATTAAAGAATTTGAATCAACCCAGTCCCTAACCCTATGTTTTACGGATCTTTATACAATTGACAGAGGGTAACAACCACTGTATTCAACTGGGCAACATTTTCACTATTTTAGTTCATACAATACTCTCTTCACATATTTGAATCATTTGAATCCCTTAATTACTCCAAAAACATCCCCTTTGGATTCAGTCAACATATTTGTTCATCATGAACTTGGTGCATTTTTTAATGTGTGGTAGAAACTACGTTAGATTGGTGATACAGCAGCGAATAAACATAAACAGTAATTCCTTTCTGCAGGAAAACATATATACTTGTGGAGATAATACAAAATAACAAAATAAATTAATAAAATATATGTTATTTTGCATTGTGATGAGGGCTATAGGAGAAAAAAACATAACTGGGAGTGTAGAGGATATTGCCAGTTTTATATAAACTAGTCAGGGAAAGTGTCATGGAGAAAACAATGTTTGACTAAAGAGAGGAAAAAGGAGCATGCGCAAGCTAGGAGACTTATCCTGGGGGACTATTAGGCAAGACAGCAGCCCCGTGCCAGGAAGTGGGAGAATGCTGTGCGGGTTTGAGGAACTGATTTTTACACTGTATTTTAAAATTTTAGTTTAAATTTGGGAAAAACCTAACGAAAGGGAAATAAAACAAGCTAAGCGAAAAAAGAATTACTGCTTGGGTTTGAGGAATTAATTTAGGAGACAGGAAGTTGGGGAGAGATTGCAGGTTTAAGGAACAGATCAATGTGACTGGAACGGACTGGCCAGCAGGGGGCGTCGTGGAAGATGAAATCAGAGGAGTTAAAAGATGCTAGGCACCCTAGGACTTTTTCACTGACTTTGATTTTACTCCTACGGTTTGAGAAAAGTAGAGATATAATCTGACTCAGCTGCTTTATTGAAAAGAGGTGAGGGAGGAAGCTATTGCAATAACCCAAGTAAGAAATTACAATGGCTTGAGTGAGGAGGTAAAACTGGAGATAAGAAAAAGTGATGACTCTAGATATATTATGAAAGCAGAGCCAAAAGAATTTCTTGCAATATTGGGTGTGAGGAATGGAAGAAGAAGTAAGCCAAGGATAGCGGTAAGTTTTCTGGTGTGGGCACTTTGAAAACATGGCTGGCATCCACCAAGATAGGGAAAGGTACGGGTAAAGTAAGTTTGGATGAGGAGTTTGATTTTGGACACGTTAAATTCAATATACTTATTAAATATCCAAAGGGAATTTTCAATTAGGCAATTGGGATAAAGGTGTGTGGAGTCCATGGGAAATGGCTTAACTGGAAATATAAATTTGAGACCATAAGTTTTAGATTATAGTTTTTAAAGTGGGTTTGGATGAAATCATCTAGGGAGGGAAATAGATGAAAACTCATGTTGAGTGGCTAGGCCATGGGACACCACAACGTGAACAAACCAAGAATTTGAAAAGAAACCAGAAAACAAACAAACAAACTAAAACCTGCTGAGGTGGTACTAGAGTATGGGATAGTCAAAATTCTGAATTTGTTCTTTCTGAGGGTAACTAGCCTCAGATTTTGAAGCTAAATATTTTGTTTGTTTTTTAAACAAATGTCATTGCAGTAGAAATGTTTTCTCCATTACTAAGCCATTTTTTATTTTGTATGGGGCTCACAAAAAAAGATGCATTTTGGTATTTTTTTCTACCTGAAAATGGGTGATTTTATATGGAGAACCAAAAAGAGGACCCTTAAATGAACTGTTATATCTGCAGGCTATGAGGAATAGTCTATTAATTCTGCAAAGAGAGCTTATTATTAATTCTGTGTAGTTCTAAGAAAATTAATTCAAAAACATTGTCCTCACCAACTGTCAGCATTTCACAGGAGTTCTAATACGTAGGTACCAAAAATGCATTACCCAAATTTTCTTTTACACCCAGAAGTGGCACAAAGTGTATTTCTCCAAATGTATGCACTGCACTGGCTAAATATACATAAATCTGTGTCCCCATTTGTGAGAATCATATGTGATCAGACAGTACCATGTCTACATGGAATAAATGTTCAAACAAGTTTGTTTCGGTAATATTAGATCTTTTATTTTTAGTTACACTCACTCTCTCTCACAGGTCAGTACACCCTCATCCACATACTATGCATATTCAATCAAGAAGAAATTAACTGTATCAGGGGAACAAAATATTCAATAATTTATTAGCCTGACTTTTAAAAAAGCCTCATACCTTTGAAAGCTTTTTTGTCATGTAGTTTTCAAGTTGTTTGCTTATGGAGTGGTTCTCTAGAAAATAATTAACACGTTCCCAATATTTTTTTTTTCCTAAGAAACAGGATATTTGGGAAATAAACTCAGATACTCATTTTAATTTTCTAACACATATAAACTACCATCCTATCTCATAATTAATGGATGTATTTTCCCATGACTGTAAATTATTTATGTGCTACAAGACAACAAAGTAAGTGTTTTATTTTCTAAATAATTGGAAAGAAGTACATTATGGCAATATCAAACTGCATCTGCATGGTTAATTTTAATTATTATTTCATGCATATTATAAAAAGATGACACTTATCACTATTATTTTCATAAAGGGAATAAGCTAGGAAAGGCTTTAGAAAACAGCTAGTCCTTATATCTTCACATTTTTACTGAAAAACAAAGGCCCATACTGATAAAGTTTACCTACTTCGACATTAAAGCAGACATAGAGTTTGTATGGCTAGCCATTATTAATTTTATTTTATCAGCGACTCTTCAAATTCAACCACATGTAAATCCGTAATATTATATTATATATTATATATATTATATTTTGCATGTAAAATAACTTCCCATTGTCTTCTAAAATAGTAATTTTGATTACATTATGAGATACTTTTATTTAATAAATGTTTTAGGATATTTCCAACCGTGTCAGGATCTGATCCAGAATACCACATTGCATTTTGCCTCCTTATTTTTCATGACCTTCATGGTTTTGAAGATTACTGGTCAGATATTTTGTACAATGTCCTCGATTTTTTTTTTTTTTTAATGACTGGACTGGGGTTGTGGATTTTGAAGAATATAACAGAGATGAAATATCCTTCTTAATCATTTTATGTTATTTCAAAGGGGGTATATGCAATCAATATGATTTATCTCTGATGATGTTTAAATTTATTACTTGGTTAAGATAGCTCCACCCTAAAATGCCTTTGTTCTTTCTACATTATTATTTGGAAAGCTGTCGCTTAGCGCTACTTAATTTCCTAAAGAGAGGAGTAAAGAATTATTTAACATTTCTCCATTTATTTATTTACTTACATAATAAATATTTATTTACATAATTTATTATGTCAGTATGGGCTTATGTATATTTACTTTATACTCTGACTTATTTTCCCAAAATAGTTTGTTTACTTTCTTGTTCAAATTATTCCAGCTTTGGCCAATGAGAACTCCTTCACGTTGGGTCCTGTGTCTCTTTGATGTGCTGCAATCCTTTGTTTTTCAGTATTCTGTTGACTTACTGGTACTACGGACACCTAGTGTCATTCCACATTTTTCCTGCCCCAGCTGTCAAATCAGAATTTCTGCAAAGAGTTCTGATTTCCTTTCTTGGAGAGTGATATTTAAAAATGAATCTCAGGGCTTTGGGCCTGCTCCTTGCTATCAGCCTTGCCAATACTGGCTAGCCTTTGCCAGTATCTATGCATCTGGATCTATATCTAGCTAATTATGAGTTGATACTGGTGTTTCCAAGCTAATCCAGTATCACACAGTTCTTCCTGGCTGCCTCAGATATTTGTAATTCCTATGGTGACCAACTGTTCTTGTTTGCTTGAGTCTAATTGTTCTTCCTCTGTTTAAATGTTTTATTTTCCTATAGTGGTTTCGTTCCTTATATGTCTCATTATTTTTGACATTTTTAAAGGAGTTCTAGCTACTTTGATTCAATTTGCCTTTATTTTAAATGAGTGTGCAGAAACTCTTGCCCCTGGGTTACGTCTGTAGTACTGCATTTAGGAAGTCTTTGTTGCTGTCAGAGCTATACTGTTCCTGGTTTGTTGACCCCTCACTAGGTCATCAATGAAGTTCCATGGCCCTCCATCCTTATAACTGTTCTTTTCAAAGTACAGTCTTCCTTAGTTATAATACGTTTATTTTATATGTATAGAGTGGGAAAGCAGAAAGTATAAGACCAATCTATCTGTTCCTTTTGTAACCCATTGCCATCCAAACCTGCTTATGATATCCCTTCTGGGTTAGTGACCAGTATATGTGGACATGTGAGGCAGAAAAGGGGGAGTATAGGACCACACAGGCTGCTTATAGCATGTATGTATGTATATGACATGCTTATAAGACATGTATGTAAGACCACTTCACAAGAATGTGTATGTGACATGTATGTAAGACCATCTTCCTGAATATGCAGGAAGACACACCAGTGAAGCAAAGTGGCCACAGTTCAAGTGATAGAAAAATACTCAATAGTTTGGCAGATTGTAATGAATGGAGTAACTGCCTGGGATTTTTGTTCCAGAAAGTTGGAAAACTTGCAGCATCTGCAGTAGTAGTTATTGTCTTCTCCTTCAGATTGCATTCATAGTGGATATGTGTAGATCTATAGGGGAGAGAGTTGAGAAGATGTAAATAAAGCAACAAGATCAATAAATGAGGAAATAAAGCCTTACCTGAAGTCAACAGGATTGGTGATGAAGCAACATTTTGTATCACACAGAACATGATGCTCTCTGGGTGATTTGTAGGAAGCTTTTCACTAAGCTTTGCACTTCAAGACATGAATGTTCTATCATGGGAGATACAACAGTGACAAAAGCAGTGGATGGGGTGGTCTCCCAATCATTGTTTGTCACTACATCCTCTAAAGCAGGGAAAAACAACTACATAGTTGGAAACAGCAGAGACTCAACTTACTGTTTCCACTTCTCTAGCTTGACAAACTAGTATCTTCTGCAAAATAAAACTTATGGTCTATTTATAATAGCACTTAGGAATAAAACATGACTATCTGTCATAATTTCATAAAAATGTACATCTATTTAGAAATAGATATCGATATGAAGAGAAAAAATCTGTTTGCTGCATTATTCTCCAGTGATATAATACCCTTTTTTTTAATTTAAATAAGATGTTCTTTTTTGTGTTTTATTATAGTATAGTGCCTCAAATTAGAACCTTGCATTGTAATGCAAAACTGTAGTTTTAACAGAACTGATTTTTTTGAAAGAAATGTTTGCAACAGAACTGTAAAACCCTTTTGTGTACAGATTTAGAAGTCATTAGTAGAACTAAGAATGATATTAAATAGAAGAAAAGAGCATGGTAGAAATGCCTCCTCATAGTCTATCACTATCCATAGCTCTCAGCTCTTTACTTAACGTGGTTGTTTTCTGCCTTACACCTCACTCCAATGAGATCCCATCACTTTTTTTTAATCTTTTCAAGTTTTCACAGTTTTCATTTTGAGTTCTGCAAACCACTAACGTTTCAAAACCATTTCCAGCAGAGCAGAGCAGAGCAGGAACTCTCATTGGTTCACCATATTTTAGTGGCTTTCTTTCGATCTGAATTATAGATGAGTATTTGGTTTTTATGACAAAAAAAATTTTTTAAGGGTCCAGAAATACCTTCTGATAATACATCATCAAAATGTGTTATCAGCCAATTGGATGCATTATTAGAAAATTCAATTCACATGTACTTAGAGATGGAGCTTCTATGATAGTTAATTTTACCTTCTGAAGATAATTATGCACTAGTGTATTCATGCAAGGATGTTTAGTTATGGGTAATTATCAGATCAAGTGAAACATTTGAATGTATATCATCCATTCCCAAAGACGTAAAGAGCAGATTTTTTCACATACCACTTTATCCACTTATATTATTAGGAGGGGAAAAAAAAGCAATTGCTTAAAAATTAATCTGAAACATTGCACTGAAAATGAAGCTGATAATAAAGCAAAAGTATCAGCACTGTCCACAGTTAATGAACAGAACATAACACAGTTTTTCAACATAAATTACCAGTTCTAGCAAATGATGGCACTGTTAGGTACTTACTAGAAAGTACTGTACATTCTTCTCAATAATTCCATGTTATAGATGTTTTGTTTCAAATTATACCTTGCCTTATACAAACTTCATCTCATCATTAGAAGAATATATACACTGTCATACATATGGGTAAAATTGCTCTTATTGAGATGCACATGGACCATTTTCCATACCAAATTGATTTGCTTTTTGGCCACATAGTTTAGCATTAAGAAACAACAAAAAGTATTGTATACTTCTTTTACATTATACATTCCAAAAGATCATGGAACTTGATTATTATGATTTTATAGTTCTGAGAACAGAAAAAAGAAGAAAACAATGCAGTTATCTAATTTACAGAGCAAACTGTTATTTTGCAGGATGGTCTTATTCTGAGTATGGGTCCTTCCTGGGGATTCCAGCATAATGACATCCCTACAAACTATTTCTACAATTTTAGCTCTACTAGTATTTAATAGCATTCTGATTGTACTAAAATAAAATGCTGCAACTGTCTGGAGAACTTAAGCTTCTTTGGAGTTGAACTGAGTTAACACATTTCAAATTAAGTAATATGAGTTCTTATTTATTAAGTTGATTATTCAGCTAGACTCTCAGTACAGATTTACGCTATGAGACCTGAGAAAAAATATTTTGACTTCCAATCTGTGTTTTTCCTTATACAAAATCTAAGGTGGATCTCTCCAGTTATCAAATATTACTTGACAGTAAACCGGTATTCAATTGAAGTTATGTCACTAGCTTAGGTATAAGTAACAGCAGGCATTATTTACAATTAGTATTGAGCTAAAGCATTTTTACTTTGCAGCTCATCCCTTCACTTCCATTTTGTGACTTCTTATGTAGGATCATTCACTTCCCACTGCAAAGAGCCATGGGTGAAGTTGAAGTCACTTGTACAAGTATTACTATATTTAAATCAAGTCAGTTAAGGAATTTGTTTCTTTTTTCTCCCTACTTTCTTCCGCTACCCACAAATAAGAGAAACATGCAAATACTTGCAATGATAACTGAAATCTGATCACATTTCTTTCAGGTGATTTACCAACCATAACGTGTGCAAAGATCAGATTCAGGGAATATTTTTTTGTTTGTATCTTCCTTTATAAGCATGCCACCCAGTTTTAGGAATAAAATGAGGTTGAAGGCTAGCTACCTGTAAAATATATCTATTTACACTAGAACTGCTCATTGCTTTGTAAAATATGATCTTACTGTTTATTTATTTTTCACAGTTGGTTGAATCTTGACCTACCTTGTAACACCACATTCCTTCACAGCAAGGTGCCCATTTCATAGCTTTCTGTTTGAAACCTGAAGAATGCTAACACCTGCTGAATAAAATATAAGTGAAGATTAAAACTAATAAGGAAAGAAACAAATGTTTATGATCAAAAATTCTTTGATAGGTGAGAAAAAATACTATTTGTGTGGGTCAAAGCACTTTCTTTAGACTCAATTTACATTTTAATTTAACCAGAGAAGATCAGCTCTCTCTCTAGGTATATGTGAATTAAAGAGATTTCAAAGAAATGTTTGTTTAACATTCTAAATAGAGCAAAAGCTCACCTTATCACTGGAGCCAAGTATGACTACTAATTTCACATTCTTGTCAAGATTCAGAGATGTTAGACAAGTTTGATCTTGGGAAGAATTGGGGAAAATGGGAAGTCCTAAATGACAAGATATTAAAGCTAGATGAAGGAGTAAAATTAAAAAGGAAAGTAAGAGTAATAAACTATTTAAAAATGTGAAGACGGCAAAACAATTATAGTGCCAAATACATTCTAGTAGGGCAGCTAATTATTTTGTACGTTAATATTATACAAATTCTCATACAAAGTTGGTAATGATGGTTCTATTAATCAAGTGGAAGTTTTTAAATGCCAATTTAGACACTGAAATATATATTTTCATTTGCATATATAGATTTCCATAGAATTTGTAATATTTGGTCTTCTAAAAACCCATTTAAAATAAATTTACTATATAACCAATTAATTACTATACTGAAAATTTTAAGTATAAACTGGCATATAAACGAAATAATAATCCCATAATTACATGTGAAAGATAAAGTATAATGAACTTTCTAGTTTATAGTATGCACATTTGTAAAATTAGTAATAAAATATAATATGAAAAGAAAAAGATTAATCATAGAGAATAAGCTAAAAAATAAAAACATTAGTGATTGGGTTTAGGGGTAGCAAAATATTATAGATAATTTCTGGATATGCACAGTTTCATATAAGTCATTATCACTTCAGAATAAATTGAATCCACTACGAAACCAGGTCTAATAAATTAAGTCCTCTCTATATAGACAGATCTCATATATATATTTTGCTTCAACTAGATGTTAAATCACAAAATCATACTTGGCTAGTCAGGTATTCCTTGTACTGAACATTGGATTTATGAATATCTTATACATAGGCATATTTAATTATGCACTATTATGCTTCTGCTTCCATTACTCATAACAAACTCATTTTAAACATATTCAGTATTGATTAAAACCCTCTTTCCCGGAGCTAACATTATTGCATAGTGACCAGTGTGGAAGACTTAAAGCCTCCTTTAATACAAGGTACTTTCTACACCCTGACCTTATCTTACCCTTTCATCTACTTTTTAATATCTCACTGCATAGAAAATTATATTCTAGAAAATAATATCTTAATTATAAAAATGATAATACCTAATTATGTTAAGTTCTTTAATTATTATATCACTTCATTCTCAGACAAAGTTAGAAGGGAGGTGCTGTCATTATCACACTTATGTTAACAGATGAAGAAACAAGATTTAAGATCAATCAAGAATAAATGGCAGATTAAGGATTTATTATTATCATTATCACTATTATTGAAGTATAAAATTAATGTAGACCTGCACACATACCATAGATTTACAGTGAATTTTAGAAATTTACAAGAAATTATTAGTGAAACCATCTGGAATTTCCAGGTGAAAAGGTTTTTAATTATGGATTCCACTTTTTATATATGTAGGATTATATCTATTTTTTATTTCTCCTTCTATTATTGGCTTTGGTGAATTTGTTTTTCAAAGACTATTTTTTTAAATTTCATATTGATATGTATAAATTATTCATAAATCCAATGTTCACTACAGGAATACCTGCCCAGCCATGTGCAGTTTTGTGATTAATATCTAACTGAAGCAAAATATTATATATCAGATCTATCTGTCTAAACCCAAATCACTAATGTTTTTATTTTTAGGTCATTCTTTATGATTAATCGTTCTCTTTTTGTATTGTATTTTATCCTGAGACTATTCATCCCATAACTGGAAGTCTATATTTCCCACTCCCCTTCACCCATTTTGTTTATCACTCACCCCCTTCCATCTGGAAACCATCAGTTTGTTCTCTGTATCTATAGGTCTGATTCTGATTTTTGTTTGTTTATTCATCAGTTTTATTTTGTTTTCTTTTTTAGATTCCACATATGAGTGAGATCATATGGTACTTGTTTTTCTTAGTTTGACATATTTCATTTAGCATAATACCCTCTAGGTCCATCCATGTTGTTGCAAATAGCACAGTCTCATCCTTTTTAAAATTGTAGTGTGGGGCGCCTGGGTGGCTCAGTTGGTTAAGCGTCAGACTTCGGCTCAGGTCATGATCTCACGGTTCCGTGGGTTCAAGCCCCGCATCAGGCTCTGTGCTGACAGCTCAGAGCCTGGAGGCTGTCTTCGGATCCTGCGTCTCCCTCTCTCTCTGACCCTCCCCTGCTCACACTGTCTCTCTTTCTCTCTCTCTCTCAAAAATAAATAAAACATTTAAAAAAAATAAAATTGTAGTTAGTTGTACAGCCTCCTGCCCAATTAGATCCTATAATCTAGAAAATTTATTAAAATGAGAGACTGTTGTATATTCAAGGAAGGCCACTCCCTGATAGGTTTCCTGTAAGGTCCACAAGACTTTTAGAGATTTTGCTCTGCCTTTTTGCAGTTTACATTCTTGTTCTCCAGCCTCCCGTGCAAATCAGATTTTATTAAATGTCCCAGAGGAAACTGACCATGTGTTTCTGACTCTCAAGTTTGCTATTTTATCATGCCCATCTCACACGTTTGCCAAATGTGCTTTATTCTAATAGAAGTTCTCTTTCTGGGCATGACACATTTGCAACTTGTTTCCCCAAATGCTGCAAAATACGCTCTTCCAGGACTGAAAAGTATTCATCAGTTTTAGAATTTTTTTTTCCTTTCAGGCATTATAATTTATTTAATTAAAGCACTTCTATGTCTCTCAGTGGTTTTAGTAATATTTGTTTCACTTTACATGATTTTTGTTGCTGTTATAAGAGCATTAGTTACTATTGTCTATGTTATATAGTAACTACTATGTACATGTTATCGGGGAGCAGAACCTAGAGAAAGAATATTAACTTGCTCTTACCCACTATAAAACACTGCTTAGTTATACTGCTTAACTGCTACTATAACTTTAAAGCTATTGGTAAAATTGGTGCACCTGGGTGGCTCAGTTGGTTAAGTGTTGGACTCCGGCTTATGTCATGATCTCAATCTTCACGGGTTTGAGCCCCTCTTTGGGCTTTGTGCTGACAGCTTTGAGCCTGAAGCCTGCTTCAGATTCTGTGTCTCCCTGTCTCTTTCCCTCTTCTTCTCCCCTGCTCACATTCTGTCTCTCTTTCTCTCATCTCTCAAAATAAAAACATTTTAAAGAGCAATTGGTAAAATAGATACTACTATTATTTCAGTTTTGCAGTTGAAAAAGATGAGGCACAAAAAGTAAAGCCACTGCATAAGGTTATATGGTTGGTGAGTGATAGAACCAGGTGAAGGGTTAAGACATATTCACTCTAACAATAACCAGTCCATGAGTGTGGAATATTGCTCCATTTGTTTGGGTCATCTTCAATTTATTTTATCATTGTTTTGTAGTTTTCAGAGTACAGGTCTTTCAACTATTTGGTTAAGTTTAGTCTTAGGTATATAATTCTTTTTGGTGTAGTAGTAAGTGAAACTTCTTTCTTAATTTCTGTCTGAGACTTTATTATTTTTGTATAGAAATGCTACTGATTTCTGGGTATTAATTTCTTATCCTAAAACTTTACTGAATGTATTTACTACTTCTAATTGTTTTTTGGTGGAGTCTTAGATTTCTATATATAGTATCATATCATTTACAAACAGTGACAGGTTAACTTCTCGCTTACTGATATGAATGAGGCATTATTTCTTTTCCATGTCTGCCTTCTGTGGCCAGGACCTTCAGTACTATGTTGAATAAAAATGGTGAGAGTGCATATCCTTGTCTTCTTCCTCATCTTAGAGGAAAAATTCTCAGTTTTTCACCATTCAGTATGATGTTAGCTGTGGTGCATCCTATATAGCCTTTATTATGTTGAGGTATGTTCTGACTAAATTCACTGTGTTGAGAGTTTTTACCATGAACAGATGTTGAATTTTGTCAAAAGCTTTATGTGCATCTATGGAGTTCACATATCTTTATTCTTCATTTGTTGGTATGGTGTATCACACTGATCAATATTGTGAATATAAAACCCACTTGATCATGGTGAATGACCCTTTTAAACTATTTTTGCGTGCAGTTTGTTAATATTTTGTTGAAGATTTTTGTATCTATGGTTATCAAGGATATTTCTATGCAGTTTTTTTTGTGTGATATCTTTGTCCGGTTTTGGTATCACGATAATGTTGGTCAAATGAAAACCACAGCAAGATATTTCCTTATACCTGTCAGAATGCCTGAAAAAAAATAAAAAGAATAAGAAATAACAAGTTTTGGTAAGGATATAGAAAAAAACCAAATCCTTGTGTACTCTTGGTGGGAATATAAATTTGTACGTATGCTGTGGAAAATGTTATGAAGTTTCCTCAAAAAATTAAAAATAAAATACCATATAATTTGGCAATTCCACTAGTGGGCATTTACTTGAAGAAAGCAAAAAAACCTAATTTGAAAATATACACGCACTCCTGTGTTTGTTTATTGAAGCATTATATACAGTAGCCAAGATATGGAAGCAAACAAAGTGCCCATCTATAGATGAATGGATAAAGATAGATAAATAGATTATTACTCAGCTTTTAAAAAGGATGAGATTGTGCTATTTGCAACAACATGGATGAACCTAGAGGGTATTATGCTAAGTGAAATATTTCAAACTAAGAAAAACAAGTACCATATGATCTCACTCATATGTGGAATCTAAAAAACAAAACAAAATAAAACTGACGAAGAAACAAACAGAATCAGACTTATAGATACAGAGAACAAACTGATGGTTTCCAGATGGAAGAGGGTGAGTGATAAACAAAATGGGTGAAGGGGAGTGGGAAATATAGACTTCCAGTTATGGGATAAATAGTCACGGGGATAAAACAGCATAAGGACTATAGTCAATGATATTGTAATAGTGTCGTATGGTGACAGATGATAGCTACACTTGTGGTGTGCATAGCATAACATATAGAGATGTGTAATGACTATGTTGTACCTCTGAAACAAATGTAAAACACTTTGTCAACTACATGCAAATTAAAAAATTTAAAAAAGTATTCATTAGAGACTATAATCCAACTCTCACATAATCTTTAATCACTCTTCTTAATATTTAATGTGTTTTTACAGGAAAATAACTTTCCTTTATTCATTTTTATTTATTTCTATTTATTTTTGAAGTCCAAATTGACTCTATTAAGGGTGTATAAGCATAAGAGTAAATTCCCAGTCTTCTGTCAAACCACAGGCTTATATATGCTTCTTCCTGAAAACCTGCTAAAATGATTACAGGAAAAAAATCCATAAAGACAAATAGAGGAAAAGACTAGGAAACAGAAAACAAATTTTAGATATTAGCAGATGGACAAGTGAGAACTAATTCACAGCACAGGGAAAATGTAAATCTAGCCCAAAGAAAGAAAATCAACTAGAAGCAAGACCATTTATAGATCTATATTTTGGTCACTGGAAACACTAGGTACCTCTGTCTGTGGAGGTAAAAAGTAGGTATATAAACAGAAATATTTTTTGTGAGTATTTGTCAGGGCACATGGATGTTGGGTAGTTGAAATTAGATAGAAGGCTAAATCTTAATCTTCTATAATACAAAGTTAATATGTAATACATATGTTTTAAAAATTTAATAAATATTTTCAATAACTAAATTAGAAATTTTTGGGAGCACCTGAGTGGCTCAGTTGGTTAAGCTACTGACTCTTGATTTGGGCTCAGGTCATTATCTCACAGTTATGAGTTTGAGCCCTGTGTCAGGCTCAG
This sequence comes from Cryptoprocta ferox, assembly GCA_028646485.1. Lineage (NCBI taxonomy): Eukaryota > Metazoa > Chordata > Mammalia > Carnivora > Eupleridae > Cryptoprocta > Cryptoprocta ferox. The sequence continues at coordinate 46,568,212 of CM053566.1, read as the reverse complement.
CACTGCAGAACCTGCTTGGGATTCTCTCTCCCTCCCTCTCTCTTTGCCTCCCCTGCTCATTCTGTGTCTCTTTCAGAAAAAATAAACTTAAAAAATTAGAAATTTGTCAAATACAAAAAACATGAAATAAGTTACGAGCTATGGTGTCTGGGGAGCGTAAACTTATAGGAAAAACTGGACAGAGGACTTCTATTTTTATTGCTTCTGCTATGTTTTATATAGTACTATTTTTCTTTTAAAACTATTTACTTGTCTTATTGTGATAAACATAAACATTAAATTAGAAACAATCTGATTTTCAGTCTAACCTGACATCCTTTTTAGACTCTTCATAAATTCCCATTTAGTATAAGAAATCCAGATGCAGTGACTAGATCTGGCTTTTTTATGAAAGGGGTTTTTAATTTATGACTTTTTTCTTTAACTCTGGCAAAATACAATTTGTGAAAGGATTGAATCATACACCCCTTACCAGGGAATCTATAGAGACTAATTGTTAAGGTCAGCAATTAAACAGAAAATGAGTTTGTTCATTTTACTAGAAATCAGGAATACTGTATTATTTAGTCTTTACGAAGTTATAGAATTTTATAATATTTTCTTATGCATAGATGAAGAAAATGCTTCTTTCAGAATTTTTGTATGTTGTTAATATTTTATGTGGGCACTCACTCATTGCAAAGAAGGAAATCCAATAAATTAGCTCACTTATAGAAGAATTTGTAGGTAGATTCGAGAAACTGGTGGAAAGTGGTATAAAAGAGAGCCAATAAATGAGAAGGAACTGAGAGACATACAGAAAACACCCTGGAGGGGATACTGGAACTTATCCTCTCAGTATCTGCAGGTTTCCTATTCTAGAGTCGCGATTCTCTCTTCACTTGGCTTTGATCTTTTTGCTGCTGCTCATGACCTCGACTTAGCTGAAATTCTGGCTCACAAATCAGCAGCCCGACAGTGCTCACACACAGCATCATACAATTGGACTCAGACTCTCTGTCTTAACTCAGTATTCCTGAGAGAAATAATCTAAATTGCCCAGCTGAGATGAGGAACTGACTGCTGGTACAATGATCAGTGACCAGGTTTAGGGAATCACGTGATGAGCAGAACTAACTCTTTCAAACCATTGGAAAGGGATGGTCTTCTAAGAAACCATGTCCCTGCAGAGAGTGGAAAGTACGGTTATTAAAAGTATAATTTGGCATGATGTGTATGAAACATTTAATACATTTACATGTTTTATAAATGATTTCTTGTTCAAACAATTGTTATTTTGGATTTTTTCTATTTTATGCCACTAAACACAATACCTATCTGATACCAAGATTAAGCCTATTTCCTAAACATATTTTGCACCAGATGGAAATATTAATTCATGTCTCCATCATTAATTACATAACATATGGCATAAGAATCATACAAAAGAATATGCTGATTAAAAAATAAGTTCTGTTAAGTTAGCTCTTGATTACTCCAGGAAAATATGTCATATTTATAAGTTTTCACAAAAGTTAATATATGCATTGATTTCAAATTCCACCATGATTATTTCATTTTAAAAATCTGTTCCATGTTCTGGCAACTGAGGAGGGAGACACAGTACCAAAATTATTTTTGCTGATTTTAGTTTTAAATGGATATAAATTTAGAAATATTTCAGTTGAAGAGCAACAGAAATATTATCATTATTTTTAGGAACACAGGTGATATTTTGATTGTTTGGTACTGTTAAACTATCTTCATATTAACTGTCCAAGAGAGAAAAACACATGTATAGAGAAATCATGGGACAATAGAAAACAACACACTTAGTCATTAGCTTTACTCTGCTCAATTCTTCCAGCACCGAAGAAGAGCTCTGCATTACTAAATAAAAAGCTCATGGCCTATGCTCAATGACTAAAAGAGCCTCCTACCAATCTGTTCATTTAATACCAATTTGGCAGAAGTCATAATCTTTCCCCAAAAGTCAGCCTTAAATTAAATTTCCTGTCTGCTTTGGAATTGGAAAAGATTATACACAAAAGCATGACCATTTTGCATACAATGATCCAACCATTAATAATTATGGCTCAGTATTTGCAATATGATACTGTTAGTATTTTATTCTCCTTTTTGGGAAAAGAGAGATGAGTGACCATAGCAAGTCATCACGGGAGGAAAAACATTGTTGATCTATGGAGAGAAATGGGAATCTGTCAACCATCTTACCTCCTGTTCTATCCATGTTAATTTTCCTCTTAAACTACGTGGTTTAACAGTTAAACTTGTGACCAGTGATGAATAGAGTTTACCATTCTTGGAAAAAGTATCAATTAACTATCAAGGAAAAATCATTGTAATTATATATGGCCACTTATTTTGTACATGCCATTGTTTCCTTGTAGATACTTGGGACAGGACGTCACATTTTAGCTGTTGCCCAAAGTCCTCTGAACAGGACATTATTTTATCTCAAGCCAAAGATCTGATCCAATCCTGCTTATTAAATCACATCTTATACCATTGTTTACACATCATTATATAATTTTATAAAATTTGCATGGTTGATAGCTTAATGCAATTTAAAAAAACCCTACACGTTAATATGAATGGCTTTTTATTACTAAGGTTGCACATTCTGCATTCTACAAAAATTAAAAAAAAGCTTCTCAATCATGAAAAACTTGTAGCCCTAAAAAATTAATATGTATATATCTTTATCTCCAGAGAGGATCTCAATCATATTATCTTAATGATCTGGGTCTCTCTCATTTGTTAGATGTTGCCTAATCTGTCATCTGTATTTATGGTCACTTTAGTATTTTAAAAATTAAACAAATTCAGTTTTAATCTCTTACAAGGCTCTCTTTCCAAACCTCTCAAAAATAGATTTATCACAATATAATGTACTCTACCATACCATGTAATTTAGGACCCAGGGTCATTGCACTACTCGGAGCATTTCCTAAACCATGGAATATTCTCATATTGCAGATATCTAATATGAAGCATAGCAGACATTTATTGTTATTATAAATGGTGAGATCAGAAAATAAGAAAGGGAAAATAATCTTAGTTTAGGTTTATCCATGTTGAAATCAATCTATGTTAGTATAAAAGGAGAAACCAAAGAGCAATGAAGAAAGACATCTAGTGCTTAATTTATCGAGAATTAAGAACTCTTTATGAGAGAGCAGTGAAGACAGGAAATAAGAAGGTTATCTACCTTATTCAAAATGCTGGACTGTCTTACTCTATGAACATGAATGGAGAAAGCCCAAACTTAAATAGATGATTTTTATTACAGAATGACACTCACCACAAACAACTGTGCTTGAATTAATGTCTCCCAAATCAAACATATGGATTAGCATTCTTTTTAAGTTAGAAAGAACATGGAAAGAGTAGTGAGGCTAGTAGGGAGCAGGAAATATTCTCATAAAGGGCAAAACCCTGTACAAGGATATTTACATATATGAATAAAAGAAAACAGAGTGTACACCTGTTGTACATACAGTATAGATTTAATAAAAGAAAAATATGAACTGTTAATTGCCTTTCTGAAAGGCAGAAATGCTAAAGTAATTTAGTCATTTATGGCTGCTTGTTTTCATATATTTTAATGCCCAAGTCTTTATCTGTTTTCTGAAAGGAAAACAGTAAAAGCTGGATAATTTTGGAGGATAATTTTTCACTTAATTATTTTTTGTAAAGAACTTTTTCAGAATTGAATTGCAAGTTGTACATATACATAGTTGGTTTTATTTTCTTATTTATAATAAAGTCATTTTAACAGAAGACATAATTAAACATTCAAGGTTTAAGAATAAATGCCAGCTCCAGATGTTTGTTAGATGAATCTATTAATTTTATGTTTTAAGTCACAAAATGTGAAAAATAAAAGTAATCTAAGGTACATTTGAAGACATGTTCAAACCATGGTATATTTGTTCTGTTCACATTTTTTCTGAAGATAATCCTTACACTTGTTCATTATTGAAGCTCAGTATATACAGATAGGCATAGTTAATAATCTGACAAAATTGTCATTAGTTCCATTAAATTTTTATAATTTAATTTTATAATATTGACTTAAAATTGTTTTATGATATTGATGTTTTATACTTCATTAAAACTGATGCTAAAATTCTGATAATATATCTCATGTCTCATATAACATTTTAATATATATATATATATACTTTTATCGTATAACTATAGCAATGTTAGATGTATCTATTTTTTTCTATCCATTCATCTACAAAGTAACACAAATTGGAGGCATATAAAATTTAAAACTGAAACAAGTATTACAAATTAGTGATTATTCGATAAAAAAGCAGAACTTAGGTAGGTGATCAACTTATTGATAAAAGGAACTATACTAGGCAATTTATATACAGTCTCCCATGAAACTTCTACAAATTCCTGGGGTGCCTGGGTGACTCAGTTTTTTAAGGGTCTGACTCTTGATTTTGGCTCAGGTCATGATCTCACAGTTAATGGGATGGAGCCCAGCATCAGGCTGACAGCATGGAGCCTGCTTGGAATTCTCTCTCTTCTTCTCTCTCTGCTCCTCCACCAGTTGTGTGTGTGCCCTCTGTCTCTCCCCCTCTCTCTCTCCCTCAATAAATAAACTTATAAAATAAACAAAAACAAAAGCTTCTACAAATTCCCTTTATGGATTAAACGTAAGTTTCATAGAGTTTAAAATTTTTATTCAAGGTAACTTAGGTATAGTGTAGAGAAACTGATATTGAGTGTTTAATATAAAATACTACCAGGTTAAATTAGATGAAGCAATCATGGGGCTATGGAGACACAGAGCCAGTTATTAATGTAATTACAACTTATGGACATCTTCTATTTTTTTTTCAAACTGCTACCATTTTTGTACACCTTATCTTGAAAAAATCTTTCAGTATTTTTCTAAGATATAGAGAATTGTCTTTTTT
>CM053566.1:46445457-46562772 GCA_028646485.1 Cryptoprocta ferox | reverse complement strand
GGGATGAGATGCGTTCCCGCTGGTGGCTGGCCTCCTGGCCGGCTTGCGCCACCCTTTTCGCGGAGCCGCCGCTGCCGCCGCTGCCACTGCCGCTTTTCAAGGCTCCCAGTGCTGCTGCGCCCAAGGAAGAACTCGCCAGTCATATGGGACTGATTTCTCTCCCGGCGCTCGGCAGTTATATATGGGGAGACAGGCGCGTTTTTCCTCCCTTAGAGACGGTTCTAGGTGCATTTTCCGTCTCTCTTTCTCTTCCCCTGGTCTCTCCGGGGCACAGCGCGCTCTCCCTGTGTTGGGCTCGGGGGCTCCTTTCCCCTTTACCACCGGGACGTGCCCGTCCCCTAATTTCCCAGATCACAGTCACTCAGGCATCTTTGAGGTTGTCTTCTTTCTGGCGTCTGTTTCTTCTTTCCCCCAATTGCAAATCCAAGTTTTATCCCTTCAGTCCTTCTCAGTTCAATCCATATGGGCGTGCGCAGATTACAGAGCTCCCTGCTTCTCTGCCATCTTGTCCTCCGGGGGAGAATTGTCATTTTTGTCATTTCCTCCTATATTCTGATGTGGTATAGTTGGTGTCATTATTTTCAGGTTTCATAAAGGTCTTTCAAAATCACAGAAGATCATTAATCAGTTTTTGAAGATTCACAGTCTTTTATTTCTATTGTGTTTATTTTTGCAGATTTTGTGTTGGTATCCTGTTGTTCACTGGATATTTTCTCTGAATCTTGCGTCCTTTCTTACATATGCTTGGGCTCTGTCAGCATTTTAAAACCATAAAGAGAAGTAGTCATCATTTTTAGAAATAAAAATATTGAAAAAATAACTTATTTTTTAATCAATCATTAGGTGTCTTAATTAACAAACTTCAAGCAGCTTTATTTTAGTATTCCTTACTGCACAGAATTTAATACATATCTACCTCAATAAGAGTTACCGGTTCCTTGATAAAATATACTGAAAATCTATACTGCCATATACATATGTTTTCCAAAATTAAATGTGTGGCTAACAAAGTTAATATCATCAATTTAGTCATTTATAGAAGTTCTTATAATACCTTAACCAAATGAACCTGCAGGTTTATATATGTATGTATGTGTATATATATATATATATATATAACACTGCACTGAATAGTGCAGCCATATTTATGGTACTTAAGTTGTTGATAACCATTGTGTGTGTGTGTGTGTGTGTGTGTGTGTGTGTAACATATAAAAAAGATAATACATAAGGACAATCTCTATGGAAGTTTTTTTTAATCTTTTTTTTTTTTTTTACAAAGCTGCATTCCCATACTCTTCAACAAATAATGTAATTGATGATAAAGATTAACTGAATATTTTGAATTTTTTTTATTTTTATTTATTTATTTGAGAGTGACAGAGACAGTGCAAGTGGGGAAAGGGCAGAAAGAGGGAAAGAGAGAATCCCAAGCAGGCTCCACACTGTCAGTGCAGAGCCTGTGCAGGGCTTGGACCCACAAGATCATGACCGAGCCGAAAGCAAGAGCTGGACGCTTAAACAACAGAGCCACCAGGCACCCCAAGATTAACTGTGTATATTTTGTATAAGAATTTAAAGAGAACTTAATAACTCTCTAAAGATATGTGAAAACTGTATTTTTAGTTCAAGGTAAAAATTATAATCTACTCTACAGATTTAATTCTTATTTGTAAGCATTACTAACTCAAAATATTTTCAAATTACAACTCTCTTGCTTTAAATTAATAATGTTAAAATTATTAAAACATATAAAGTACATATAGTAAGCAATCAGTATATATTTGTTATTAACATTTGATATAAAGGAAAATTTAATAAATATCCTTTTCTGGTTTAACTTACACTTCTGACATGAATGTGGTATATGCCTAAACCAAGATGTGTCTAAAGGAAGAAAATATTTTAGAGGTGATCAGCAGCATTGAAAGATTTTTGGGATAGAAAGAAGCAAAATTATTACAACCACATCACACTCATTGAGAGGGTCAATGTTTTGAAAATTACTAAATGCTTATTAAAACAAAAAAATCTAAGTAAATGCAAAGACACAGTGTTCATAGTTTAAAAGACTCAACGTAGTACATATGTCAGTTCTAGCCAGATAAACCCATAGGTTTAAGTCTATCTCAGTCAAAATCCCAGGAAGTGGGGCACTTGGGTGGCTCAGTTGGTTAAGCATCCAACTCTTGTTTTGGACTCAGGTTCATGGGTTCAAGCCCTACGTTGGCCTCTGTGCTGACAGTGTGGAGCCTGCTTGAAATTCTTCCCTTCTTTTCCTCTCTGCCTTTCCCCACCCTCAAAAACAAACAAACAAACAAACAAAGAGATAGACATTTAAAAAATCCCAGGAAGGAATTTCTAGACACAACTAATTCCAAAATGTATATGGAAAGGCACAAGTCCAAAAACAGCTAAAATAATCTTGACAGATAAGAATAAAATAGAAGGAAAACACATCACCGGGCTCACTCTAGCTATACTATCATGACAGATTTGGACAGATGGATAAAAACATAGCTCAATTGTACAGATTAAAGAATCCAAAAACAGATACATACAAATATGTCCATCTAATTTTTTGAAAAGGTGCAAACATATTTCATATGGAGAAAGAAAATGATGTCAGAGAAATTGGACATCCATTAGCAAAAACTAAAACAACCCAAACTTCATACTTTACACAAAAGTTAAGTTAAACTGGATTATAGACTTACATGTAAAAACATAAAATTAAGAATCTTTTAGAAAAACAGATAATTTCAAGATCTAGGCCTAGTCAGAGTTCTTAGACTTGATAACCAAAGTATGTTGCATTAAACATTTAAATAAATTTAAAACCACAATGATATACCAATACACATCTATCAGTTTGAAAAATTTTTTTAGTTAAAAAGAAAAGAGTTAATACCTATTCTTTCAAACTATTCCAAAAAAAATAGAAGAGGAAGGAAAATTTCCAAATACATTCTATGAGGCCAGCATTACCCTCATACCAAATCCAGACAGATACCACCAAAAACAAAACAAAAACAAAAACACACACACAAAAGGGAAGAAAACCACAAACCAATATCCCTGATGAACATAGAAACAAAAGTCCTTAACAAAATATTAGCAAACTGCATACACCAATACATTACAAAGATAATTCACCATGATCAGGTGAGATTTATTCCTAGAATGCAAGTATGTTTCCATATTTGCAAACCAATCAATGTCATACACTACATCAATAAAACTAAGAATAAAAATCATATGATCATCTCAATAGAAACAGAAAAAACTTTTGGAAAGATTCAACATCCATTTTTGCTAAAAACTCTCATCAAAATGGGGTTAGAGGAAATATAATAAAGGTGATATATGAAAAATCTACAGCTAACATCATTATCAATGGCAAAAAACTGAGAGCTTTTCTTCTAAGGTCAGGAACAAACAAGGATCTCCACTCTTGCCACTTTTATTCAACATAGTATTAGAAGTCCTAGCTATAGCATCAGACAAGAAAAAGAAGACATCCAAATAGGTAAAAAGGAAGTTAAACTGTCACTTTTTTGAAGACCACATGATGCTATATATAGAAAATTCTAATGATTTCACCAAAAAAAAAAAAAAAAAACTACAAGAAGTAATAAACAAATTCAGTAACGTTTCAGGATATAAAATTAATATCCAGAAGTCAGCAACATTTCTATAAACTAACAATGAAATTGCACAGTGAGAAATTAAAAAAAAAGAAAAAACAGAAAATACACCAATTAGAATTGCACCAAAAGAATTAAATACCTAGCCATAAACTTAAAAGGCAAAATACCTGTACTCTGAAAACTATAAAATACTGATGAAAGAATTTGAAGATGACACAAAAAAATGGAAAGAAATTTCATGCTCAAGGATTGGAAGAATTAATATCGTCAAATGTCCGTATTACCTAAAGCAATCTACAGATTCAATGTAATCAAAATACCAATAGTATTTTTTCACAAAACTAGAACATATAATACTAAAATTTATATGGAACCACAGAAGACCCTGAATAGCCAAAGCAGTCCTGAGATGGAACAAAGCTGGAAAAGGCACACTTCCAGATTTCAAGATATACTACAAAACTGCAGTAATCCAAACAGTAGGGTAATGTCACAAATCAGACACATAGGTCAGTAGAACAGGATAGAAAGCCCAGAAATAAACATGCTCTGACATGGTTAATTAATCTATGACAAAGGAGACAAGAACATACGATGGAGAAAGACAGTCTTTTCAATAAATGATGCTGGGAAAACTGTAGAACTATATGTAAAAGAATGAAACTGGACTACTTTCTAACACCATACACAAAAATAATCTTGAAAGATTAAAGACCTAAATGTGAAAGCTGAAACCATAAATATCCTAGAAGAGAGCAGAAGCAGTCATTTCTGTAACATCAGCCATGTAAAATACAACCATGTATTTTCTAGATACATCTCCTAAGGCAAAGGAAACAAAAGCAAAATTAAATATTGGGACAATATCAAAATAAAAAGCTTTTGCACAGCAAAGGAAAGCATCAACAAAACAGAAAGACAACCTACTGAATGGAAGAAGATATTTGCCAATGATATATGCAATAAGAGATTCATATCTAAAATATTTGAAGAACTGGGGCACCAGGGTGGTTTAGTTGGTTAAGCATATGACTTTGGCTGAGGTCATGATCTCACAGATCATGAGTTCAAGCCCTGCATCGGCCTCTGTGCGAACAGCTCAGAGCCTGGAACCTGCTTCAGATTCTGTGACTCCCTCTCTCTCTGCTTCTCCGCTGCTCATGCTCTGTCTGTCTCTCCTTCAAAAATAAATAAACACTAATATATATATATATATATATAGATATATATATACACACACACATATATATGTGAAGATATATATGTATATATATATATGAAAATATATGTATATATGTGTGTGTATATATATGTATATGAAGAACTCATACAACACAACACCAAAGAAACAATTAAGGTAAAGTATCTAAATAGACATTTTTCCAAAGAAGACATACAGATGATTGACAGGCACATGAAAAATGCTCAGCATCACTAATCATCAGGGAAATGCAAATCAAAGCCACAATGGGAGAGTACCCCAGGCCTGTTAGAATGGCTAAAATTAAAAAAACAAAGACAAAAAGACAAAAACAAAAATAAAAACACAAGGAACAAGTGTTGGCGAGGATGTGGAGAAAAAGGAACTCTCATGCATTGTTGGTGGGAATGAAGCTGGCATAGCCATTATGGAAAACAGTATGGAACTTCTTCCAAAAGTTAAAACTAGAGAGGTGCCTGGGTGGCTCAGTCAGGTAAGCGTCTGACTTTGCCTCAGGTAATGATCTCGTAGTTCGTGGGTTCAAGCCATGTGTTGGGCTCTGTGCTGAGAGCTCAGAGCCTGGAGTCCACTTCAGCTTCTGTGTCTCCCTCTCTCTCTGTCCCTCCTCTGCTCACACTGTCTGTCTGTCTCCCAAAATAAATAAATAAACTTTTTTTTTAAATTAAAAATAGAAATACCATGCGATCCAGTAATTCCACTGTTGGGTATTTACCCAGGGGAAATAAAAACACTAATTTGAAAAGATATATGCACCCTTATGTTTTTAGCATTATTTACTATAGCCAACATATGGAAGCAGCTTAAGTGTCCACCAAGAAGTGAATTGATAAGGAAAATTTGATATATATACACAATTGAATATTACACAGACATAAAAATGATGAGATTATGCCATATGAGATGACATGGATGGACCTGGAAGGTATTATGCTAAATGAAATAAATCAGACTGAGAAAGACAAATACCACATGATTACAGTCATAAGTGGAATGTAAAAAAATGAATAAAAAAAGCAGAATCATAACTATACAGAGAACAAATTGATGATTGCCAGAGGGGTTGGAGTATGGAAGGGGGAAAATAGGTGAAGAGGAGGGGGAGATACCGGCCTCCAGCAATGGAATGAGTAAATCATGGGAATAAAAAACAGAGCATAAGGAATACAGTCAATGATATTATAATAGCAATGTAATAAGACAGATAATAGCTGCACTTGTGAACATGGCATAATGTATAAACTTGTCAGATCACTGAGTTGTATACCTGAAATATGTGTCAATTATATTCAAATAAAAAAACAGATAAATATAAACAAATGAACAAACAAAAGATTGATGACAAGCTCAAATGTTGAGGACATAGAAAAATTGGATAAGCCATACATTGCTGATAAAACGTTAAAGAATACAGATACCTTGAAAATAGTTTTTCAGCCTCTTCTAAGTTACCATATGCATTACCAGAAGGTCCAGCAATTGCACTCCTGCACATCCATCCCAGAGAAGTGAAAACTTATATTCACTCAAAAACCTGTCAATTAATGTTTATGGCAGTCATCTTCGTAATTGCCAAACACTGGAAACAGTCCAAATGCCTTTCAACTGGTGAACAGCTTAACAAACCATAATACACCCGTCCCATGAAATACAACTCAGTAACAAACTGAAAGAGTAAATTGATAACTTGGATGAATCTTCAGGGAATACTGCTGAATGAAACCAGCTAATCCCAAAAGGTTGCATAACTGGAAGCTTTCATTTTATATAACAATTTTATTATTTATTTATTTATTTATTTTAAATGTTTATTTATTTATTTTGAGGGAGAGAGTGATAAAGTGCAAGCAGGGGAGAGGGGCAGAGAGAGAGGGAAAGAGAATCTTAAGCAGGCTCCATGCTAACCATCGAGCCCAACGGAGGGCTCCATCCCATGACCCTGAGACCATGACCTGACCTAAAATCAAGATGCAGAAGATTAACCAGCTAAGCCACCCAGGAGCCCCTATAAATCAATTTTTAAATAAAAAAATTTTAAAAATAAAGAGCAGACTAGTGTTTACCAGAGGTTAGACAGGCAGAAGAGGGCACGGCATAGGAATTCCAAAAGATGGAACTTTTTCGTATAATTCTCTGTGACAGTGCATATAGAATTTTGCATGTGTGGTAAAATTGTATTGAACTAAATACACAAGCACATGTACAAGTACAATTAAAACTGAGAAATCTCTGAATAAGGATAGTGGATTTCATCAATGTCTATATTCTGGTTATGATATTGTATGATAGTTCTGCAAGATGTTACCTGTAGAAGGAAACTGGATAAGCTGTAAACAAGATCTCTGCATGTTTTGTTTTTTTTCCCCACAACCGTGTGTGAATCTATACCTGTCTCAATAAAAATCTTAATTAAAAAAATATAAAAAGTTAAGTTTATTCTATCACAAAGAAAGAAGGAAATGTTAGCCTCTATCTTTTCAAATTCAGAACAATATATTTACAAATTATCCTTAGATTATATGGTTAGATTTTATTACAGCACATACTGAAATTCATCTATTTGAGAGTTCTATCATTCATTCTGCTTTGATATTTTGACAATGGACTTTATGTTTTCACTTAAGTAGTTATACTGAGAAATTATATAAACATTTACATATTGAAGACACTTGATAAATGTTTATTAAATTATTAAAATTATATACAGAATGTTTACTTTAATCATGGATATTTTTAAAATTCTATAAAATGCAGCAATGGCAATCTTTGCACATAGATCTTTGAATGTAACTATATTATGATAAATCTCAGGGGTACAAATTAAAGGAACAATAGAAATTTGTACCGGATGTGGGGCAGGGGAGGGTGGGAACCTTTGTTTTGTTGACTTCATGCACTTTCAAATCTGCAATCTGTTTCTGTTCAGTAGTGCAACTTATTAAAATGTTAAATAATTTACTTTTACTTGTATTTTCCATTGACAGGAAAATGACAAAAACTCCTCTATTTTGAAGACATCATTAAAGTTTGATTCTGTAAATGTTCAAAAGAGATATAGGACAGTACCATAACATGTATTTTTTCCATCCTCCAACCCATAATCGTATTGTCAGTCAAAATTTTCCCCATAGGCATCTGAAATTAATTTCAGGAAAGGGCACTTACCAATGATAATTTCCTTTACAAACATCATTTTACTGTATGTCTATTATTGCATTATACTTCAAACAAGTACATCATGTCACAAGCCTATTTTCAAATTGTTGACAAATTGCTATTTTCTGGACAGTCTCAGAAATTCTGTTGCCCAAAAGAGATAAGTATTTAGAAACATCTGAAAACATAACTGCATTTCAGGACTTTTTTTTTTTTTTTTGGCACAAAAGAGACATGACATTGCAGCTTGTGACAAGTGACCTGTGAACACTGGGATTGAAGTTTAACCACTGTTTTGATGTTCTGCCTATTATGTATGTCATTTAAAACTAATACCAACTTTTACTCCCTGCATGCTTACTCAACACCCAACATTTATAAGCCAAACCTAATGCCAAAAATGCTCCAGATATGCACAGCACAATTGAATAACGACATATAGTTATTACTAAGATGATAAAACAACTGTGCTATTTATTAATGTGTATGCATTTTTTAAACTTTAGATGTTTGTAACATTTAAAAAAGAAGCATAAAATAGTTTAAATATACTGTACAGAAAGTAAGGAAAATCACTCTAACTTGTGTAATTTTAGTAAACTTTTAAAAGACTATTAGAAACAGATTTATTAAACCAAGAGAGCTCAGAGACTGGTACATATGACTCAATGCACAGTAACAAGATCATTGAAACAATTTGGAACTTAAACAACTAAGAGCAGAGACCCAAAGTTTGTTTCTTTTTAACTGTTTTCTGGTACAGGAAAAGGGATAGGAAAGACATATGAATTTGGTTGCTGCTTTTTAGTCCTTGCTTTTTGGAAAATATATAGATTGTTAGCTAAATCTTTCTTTTAAATTTTTTAAGTGTTTATTTATATTTGAGAGAGAAAGAGACAGAGAGAGACAGAGCACAAGAGGGGGAGAGGCAGAGAGAGAGAGGGAGACAAAGAATCCAAAGCAGGCTCCAGGCTCTGAGCTGTCAGCACAGAGCCTGACACAGGGCTCGAACTCACAAACTGAGAGATCATGACCTGAGCCGAAATCAGACACTTAACCGACCAAACCACCTAGGCTCCCATAAATCTTTTTTAATATTAAAAAAAAAACTTCAGTCAGTTATAAATGACAGTACCTGAATTTCCCTTGACATTGATATTCTTGCTCAACTGATTTGTTGACTATGATAATTTACTACCTCTAACTATTTTTTTAATATTTATTTATTTTGAGAGGGGTGGAGAGGCAGAAATAGAGAATTCCAAGCATCTCATGCAGGACTTGATCTCACAACTGTGAGATCATGACCTGACCCAAAATCAACAGTCAGATGCTTAACCAACTTAGACACCCAGGGGTCCCAACTCTAACTATTTTTAAAGTCAAAAGCAAAATATTACAAATAAATACAGGTAGAAAAACATTACTTGGCTCAGCAATGTTTATTTGAACAAATAAAAGAAGTAATAATTTTAGTCCCCAGTGGGCCTAAATCCCTTTCATTATGTATAATTCTAAAGTAAAATGTAGATCTGTGACCATTATTATCATATTATAACAGCATCAAGTCAAAGTTCACTTCCATTTTGTGTACAATAATTAGATTTCCTCATGGTGGTGGAGAAAGAATCTTGATAGATACTGCTGTCATCCTGTAATGTGTGATTGAACATAGGTGTCTCTATTCAATGTCTTATTAATTTCTACTTGATGCCTATGGACACCTGAGTCTGACTATGTCTTAAACTGGTTTTATCATTTTCCTCAGACACGTTCTTTTCCCTAGATTTCCTCTATCTCTGCCTGGATTTCTCATCTAAATCTCATCTAAGAGATCAGGAATTCATGTCGAGTCTAATTATGAATTTTAATTATCGCTTATATTTAATCTCAGACCATCTCCTGTTTATTCTATTTCCTTAATTTTCTCAATGATTCTTCTCTCATTTTAGTTTCTATTCTTTTATTACTTATAATTATCATCTCACTGGCCTCAGTGTCAGACCTTTTGATCTGGCTTCCTTAAATTACCTGTGTTGTTCTCGCTTAATTGCAAACATGTTTTATATTTCTCCTTTACTTAAGACACTTCACAACACCCCACTGTTTACAGGATGAAGTCCAAATTTCTTAGCTAATTCTTTCCTCTATTTACCTTACAGGTCTTATAACTAGAAAAAGGCTTCATGTGGGCTGGGATCAGTTATTTAATCCACCACTTTATATCCAACACATATACTAATGCCTGACACATTGTAGATGCTCAAAAAAATTTAACCAATGGAGGAAAATACCTTTTGCCTTGTATTTCTCACTGACTACGCTCAAATGAACTGTCTTTGCTCATGTAGCCTCCTTGGACAGGAAGGCCCTTCTTTTGGTATGTTAAACTGGAATAACGTGTGTGTGTGTATATATATATATAATGTATATATACAATAAATAATAATGTGTGTATATATATATGTATATTAGGAATTTCCTACTGAACTATCCTTTAGTGGGAATTGACCACGTCCTTTGTTGTTTCCACTGTCCCTCATTGAATTGATGTGATTTACACTATAACATTTGTTTTACTTATTTTCATATGCCTCTCTTTTGTCAGTTAGCTACTTGAAATCAAGGATTAGTTTTGTTCAAATTTCTAATTCCACTTACTAGTTCAGTGCTTAATTTTGTAATGGGATTAATGGATTGGTTAATTGAAAATTCAGTTATAAATTCATTCACATATTTACTTTATTCAATATTTTTACTCTTAAACAAAATAACCAAGATAGTAAAGAAAGATGTGGAAGTGACTAGTGGGAAAAATGTTTTATAAAGCAAGAAATGGATATGGAGAACAGTATCTCATACTTTGTAGTACAAAGAAATCCAAGGAGACTAATTGAAAGGGTTTCAAACAATGAATCAATATGATTATTTCTGTTCTAAAAATATGGCTATGGGGGCACCTGAGTGGTTCAGTCTGTTAAGCATCAGACTCTTGGTTTTGGCGCAGGTCATGATCTCACAGTTTGTGAGTTTGAGCCCCTCATCAGTCTCTGGGCTAAGTGTGGAGTCTGCGTGGATTCTCTCTCTCTCTCTCTCTCTCTCTCTCTCTGCCCATCCACTGCTCTCTCACTCAAAATAAATAAATAAATAAACATTTAAAAAATTGGCAGTGACAGCCTATGGAGAAATTGGTAGAAAAATATAAAATTTGAAGCTAAGAAACCAATTAGCAGGGTATATCTAGAGACCAAGCAAGAGGCAATAGCAATTTGTACTTGTGATTTGGCAGGATGTATAAAAGTAAATCAAGAATAGGAATACATAAAGTGAAAAAAGAGAAAAATTTCAAAACATCAAAAATGATTCCTACCTCTCAGCTTGAGCAAGTAGTCCAACTGAAGTGGCATTTGCTGAGATGAAAAAAATACAGGTGGCCATCAGACACATGAAAAGATGTTCAATATCACTCATCATAATGGAAATGCAAATCAAAACTACAATGATATATTACCTCACACCTTCAGAATGGTTGAAATAAAAACAAGGACCAACATATGTTGGCGGGGATGTGCAGGAAAGGAACCCTTGTGCGCTGTTGGTGGGAATGTAAACTGGTGCAGCCACTGTGGATAACAGTATGGAGGTTCCTCAAAAATTAAAAATAGAACTACCCTAGGATCCAGTGATCACACTGTTGGGTATTTACCAAAAAAAATACAGAAATACTAATTTGAAAAGTTATATGCACCACTATGTTTACTGTATCATTATTTACAATAGCCAGATTATGGAAGCAACCCACATGTCCATTGACAGGTGAATGGATAAAGATGACGTGATACACACACACACACACATACAGACACCCCCCACACACACATACACACTGGAATATTATTCAGACATTAAAAAATCTAAAATCTTACCAGGAAACAACACGCGTAGAGCTAGAGAGTATGAGGCTAAGAAAGAAAAATGATCAAAGTCAGTCAGAGAAAGACAGATACCATATGATTTCACTGATGTGGAATTTAAGAAACAGAAGAAATGAACAAAGGAAAGAGAGAAAGAGAATGAGAAAACAAGAAATAGACTCTTAACTACAGAGAACCTCAGATGGTTACCAGAAGGGAGGTGAGAGAGGGGAATGAATGAAATAGGTGATGGGGATTAAAGAGTACACTTATCATGATGAGCACTGAGTAATGTATAAAATTGTTGAATCACTGTATTTTACACCTGAAACTAGTATAATACTGTATGTTAACTATATTGGAAATAAATTTTTTTAATTAATGAAAATTTTAAAAATTAAATAACTGCTAATGGCACAAGACTAGATATAAACAATAGTGATAGGCTAGTATAAACTGAGTGTTTATAAAACAAGTCATTACAAATCAATGAGGAGTAAAAACCTATTCTGTACATGATATTGAGACAATACATTAATTATGTGGGATTAAGACACCATTTTTTATAAAAATCTTGTTAAATAAATATAAAATGAAAATTTGGTAAAACTAGAAGAAATGAAACTGAGTGTCAAATTTATTAAGGAAAAATACTAAAATTAAAGTAATCAAAGAAATATGGGGCACCTTGGTGGCCCAGTCAGTTAAGCATCTGACTTTGGCCCAGGTCATAATCTCGTGGTTTGTGGGTTTGAGCCCCATGTCAGGCTCTGTGCTGACAGCTCAGGGCCTAAAGCCTGCTTCAGATTCTGTGTCTCCCTCTCTCTCTGACAGTCTCTCTCTCTCTCTCTCTCTCTCTCTCTCTCTCTCTCTCTCTCTTTCTCTCTCTCACACACACACACACACACACACACACACAAATAATTTTTTTAAGTGTCAAACTAATCAGGGAAATATAACTAAGAGGGAGACACAACTGTTTTTTGGCATCTAAGATCTAAACAAATTAGTATATAATATGTTTTCCAATTTGATTTTCAAATATGAAATCTGTTTGTAGAATATGACTAAGGGTCAATATATTAGGAATGCATGAAAAGAAATTAATAAAATAACAAAAATTCATGTTTAAAAATAAAGTATTGGAGCATATAATTCGTAAAGACAGAAGAAATATGTGTTAATACTTTCTAATAATTAAATTATATAAATTAAATTTAGATGTACTTTTTGACCAGTAAATTACCACATCAGAAAAAAAATAGTGGTCTAGTTCAATCCCAATGAAAGAGTCTTTCATATATCGGTAATGGCAGTATAAATTGATCATTGATTTGATCTTATGATATTTTCGCGACACCAGAAACTGACAATATACAGAACACCATAAAATGATTCAACATATTATGTAATAGTCATTTGATGAACTACTATAATTGCTCGGATGTTTTTTAACATGGAAAAGCTTATGATACACAGATGATACAATAGTTTATGCACAATGCCAGTATAATTATGTTTTAAAGCTCTCTAAAACACTCTAACATTTAAAAAGAATAAACTCATACCTATCCTAAATATTTTCAAAAGATATTTTGAAACTATCTTCCAGTACAAAACAAATTAAATCCTGCATGTTGAACATAACTTTTTATTATTTTTAAAATTTCGGGTTCCTCCAAATTTAATAAAATGAAATAAATATTTAGAAACTGTTTAAGTGTGATATTAGCTGTGGGTCTTTCATATATGGCCTTTATGATGTTGAGGTATGTTCCTTCTATACATACTATCTCGAGGGTTTATCCAGAAAGGATGCTATATTTTGTCTATTGCCTTTTCTGCATCTATTTAGAGTATCACATGGTTCTTATCATTTTATTAATGTGATGTATCATGTTGATTGATTTGCAGATATTGAACCACCCCTGTAGCCCACGAATAAATCCCACTTGATTGTGGTGAATAATTCTTTTAGTGTATTGTTGAATTCAGTTTGCTAGTATCTTGTTGAGAATTTTTATATCCATGTTCATCAGGGAAATTGGTCTGTAATTCTCCTTTTTAGTAGGGGTCTATGTCTGGTTTTGGAATCAAGATAATACTGGCCTCATAGAATTAGTTTGGAAGTTTTTCTTCCATTCCTATTTGTTGAAACAACTTCAAAAGAATAGATATTAACTCTCCTTTAAATGTTTGGTACAATTCTCCTGAGAAGCCATCCAGCCCTAGACTTGTTTGTTGGGAGATTTTTGATTAGTGATTCAATTTCTTTACTTGTTATGGGTTTGTTCAAATTTTCAATTTCTTCCTGTTTCAGTTTTGGTAGTTTATATGTTTCCAGGAATTTGTCCATTTCTTCCAAATTTCCCAATCTGTTGGTATATAATTGCTCATAATATTCTCCTATTATTGTTTGTATTTCTGATGAGTTGGTTGTGATTTCCCCTCTTTCATTCATGATTTTATTTATTTGGGTGCTTTCCTCTTTTTTTTTTTTTTTTGATCAATCTGGCTAGGAGGTTATCAATTTTGGTAATTTTCTCGAAGAACCATCTCCTAGTTTCACTCATCTCTTCTACAGGTTTTTTTTTTCTTTTGATTTCACTATCATTTATTTCTGCTCTAATCTTTATTATTGCCCCTTTTCTGCTGGTTTTGGCCTTTTTTTGCTATTCTTTTTCCAGTCCTTTTAGGTATAAGATTAGGTTGTGTATTTGAGACATTTGTTCCTTTACGAAGTCCTGGATTGCTTTATACATCTCTCTTATGAATGCCTTTGCTTCACCCCAAAGGTTTTGGATTGTTGTGTATTCTTTTTCTTTTTTCTTTCTTTCTTTCTTTTTTTTTTTTTTTTTGGCGTTCATGTACTTTTTTATTTCCCATATTTGATTTCTTGGTTAAACCATTCATTCTTAGGTAGAATATTTTTTAATCTCCAAGTATTTGTAGTATTCCAATTTTTTTCTTGTGGTTTATTTCAAGTTTCATAGCATTGTGGTCTGAAAATATGCATGATATGATATCGATATTTTTGTACTTGTTGAGGGGTAATTTGTGCATCCTCAATGGGGAATAACTGAGAGCTTTCCCCCTAAGGTCAGAAACACGACAGGGTGTTCACTCTCACCACTGTTGTTCAACATAGTACTGAAAGTCCTTGCCTCAGCAGACAACAAAAATAAATAAATGCATCCAAATTGGCAAGGAAGAAGTCAAACTTTCACTCTTCACAGACAACATAATAATCTATGTGAAAAACCCAAAAGACTCCACCAAAAAAAATTGCTAGAACTGATACATGAACTCAGCAAAGTGACAGGACATAAAATCAATGTACAGAAATCAGTTGCATTTTGTATACACTAATAATGGAGGCAGAAAGAGAAATCAAGGAATCAATTCTATTAACAACTTCACTAAAAACCATTATACCTAGGAATAAATCTAACCAAAGAGGAAAAAGATCTGTATGCTGAAAAATATAGAAAGCTCATGAAAGAAATTGAAGAAGACTCAAAGAAACAGAAAACATTCCATACTCATGGACTGGAAGAACAAGTATTGTTAAAATGTCAATACTACCCAAAGCAATCTACACATTTAATACAATCCCTATCAAAATAGCACCAGCATTTTTCACAGAGCTAAAACAAACAATCCTAAAATTCGTATGAAACCAGTGTTGGTGGGAATGCAAACTGGTACAGCCACTCTGAAAAACAGTATGGAGATTCCTCAAAAAATAAAAAATAGAATTACCTTACAACCCAGCAATTGCACTACAAGATATTTATCCTAAGGATACAGGGTTGGTGATTCAAAGCGGAACATGCACCCTAATGTTTATAGCTGCTTTATCAACAATAGCCAAATTATGGAAAGAGCCCAAATGTCAATCAACTGAGGAATGGAAAAAGAAATGTGGTATATATACACATTGGAATACTACTCAGCAATGAAAAAGAAGGAAATCTTGCCACTTGGACACAACATGGATGGAACTAAACGGTATTATGTTAAGCAAAATAAGTCAGTCAGAGAAAGTCAGATAGCATATGATTTCACTCATATGTGGAATTTGAGGAACTCAAACCATGAACATAAGAGAAGGGAAGGAAAAGTAAGATAAAAACAAAGAGGGAAGCAAACTATAAGAGACTCTTAAATATAGAGAACAAACTGAGGGTTGCTTGTGGGGAAGTGAATAGGGGATGGATTAAATAGATAATGAATATGAAGGAGGGTACTTTTTGGGATGAGTACTGGGTGTCATATGCGAGATGAATACTGGGTTCTACTCCGGAAGCCAAGACCACACTGTATGTTAACTAACTTGAATTTAAATTAAAAAAATATTTGAAAAATTCACAATCAAGATGGGTGATTTCAAGTTCCCCTTTTAATTACTTATAGACTAAACACAACAACCAAGTTGTAGAATATTCACACAACTTAATACGTTTGATTGGTAGTGCGGGGCACTTAAACAGACTGCCATTCACTAGACTTAGTGAATCCACATTCTTCTTGAGTATGCAAAGAACATTTGTAAATGAATAATCACATAAATGTTTAAAGAATAAATATTATAGAAACACTTCTGAACACTATACAAAATAAAATTAGCAATTAATTTACAAGAAGACAAAATTTGCTTAAGATGAAACACCATCTTTTAAAAAATAATGATGAAAAATACACTAAAGATCTGGGCACTTCACCAAAGAATACATAAAGGTGGTAAAAAAGCATATGAGATGATGACCTACATATGACCTACATTTTCATCAGGGAAATGCAAGTTAAAACAATAATAAGATACTACTAAACATGCATTAGGATGGCCAAAATCCAGAACACTGACAACACCAAATGCTGGCAAGAATGTGGAGCTTCAGGAACTCTTTATTCATTTCAGATGCAAATCAAAATGGTGTAGCCACTATGGAAAACAGTTTGGCATTTGTTACAAAACAAAACATACTCTATGATGCAGCAATCATGCTCTTTGGCATTGACCCAAAGGAGATGAAAATTTATGTCCACACAAAAACCTGCACATGGATGTTTATAGTAGCTTTATTCATAATTTCCAAGATTTGGACACAACCAAGATGTTCTTCACTTGGTGAACAGATAAACTGTGGTACAACAAGACAATGAAACATCACTAAGAGCTTTAAATAAATAAATAAATAAATAAATAAATAAATAAAAGAGCCATGAAGCCTAAAAAGACATGGAGTAACCTTATATACACATTACTAAGTGAAAGGAGCCCATATGAAAAACCATCATACCAAATGATTCTGACTATATGGAATTACATTCTGGAAAGGCAAACTATGGAGACAATAAAAGTTTAGTAGTTATGGGTTTGTGAGGAGAGATGAATGGAGAGAACAAAGAGGACTTCTAGGGCAGTGATAATACTATGTATACATGACATTATAATGATGGATATATGCCACTATACATTTGTCCAAATACATAGTGCTTAAGCACACAGAGTATATATGCGTATAAATTTATTTGTTTTTATAAAATACATGTGCATGTGAATATATAATTTCAGAAACTATATTCTCAGTATTTAGATTCATAATTTTAGAACAGAAAAGACCTTAAGTGCCTATTCAATATTCACATTTTATGTCACAAAATTAAAAGTGAGTTATTCAAATTCACACAACAACGATTTAGGCTAGAAGGAATTAATTATTCATGAAGGAGTTAACCATGTACTTTGGCCAGAAAATCTTACCTTTCTGCTACATATGTCTACCTCTACCTGCACCTGGACCTCCATCTCTACTTCTGTACCTGTACTTACATCTGTACATCTTTCTATAATTGTCTACCTTATGAGGTTTGATTGAAATGGCAGCCAATGCTCTTTTCCAGCTTGAATAGTGTGCATCTCTGTGATTGTAACACAACTAAAAAATTGCAGAACTGAATCTTTACTGAACAAAAATTTTGACTTAGAAGGCAAAAATTAAGTATTCTTTCCACAGCATACTCTTTCTACACTCTGTGCTGCCTGTAATGAGTTATGCTATACATATAAAAACTAATTAATTTTAAAATAATTATAAGCTGGTAAAATTAATATAGTTACATGCTGGACAGAACCATTTTCATTTAAAATACACTACTATATTTCATATATCAAATATTATAAGCCTTTTATTTATCTCTAACAAGAAACAAAATCCCTCTTCAAAATCTTAATATGTCCCTAAAGTCTGCTATCTTTGTATATTATTTGATAGACTAGTCAGTCCAATTACAAAAGTTCCACTAATTTTGTTTTTAAAAATCCCTGAGTATATAGAAGGTAGGACTAGAAATCCATCTGATACTAAATGACTCAAACATACAAAAAGAAATATGAAATATGTATCCATGTTAACATAAAATGACTAAAACTGGTTTTAAAAATTCAAGTCTCATTTCAGGAAAAGAAAACAAACAGGGGCTAGTAAACCAAATACCAATTTTCTAGCCCACTTGATTATAAAAGACTGAGACATTAAATTGTGCAAACTAGAGAGAAGCTGACAGTACCTTAATTAAATTGATACTACTAGTGACACCCTGATAGTGTACTTGTCAGGGGATAAATTCTTATAACATCAAATAAAAGTGACAAACTTCCCCAAGGACTCAGCATTAGTTCTTCTAAAGGCGATCAGTTTACACAAATTACTTGTGGGATGTTTCATTTAGATTACTTAGAGTCAAAGTGAATTCAGACTAAGCTAAACCATTTTTCCCACCTGCTGCATAGGCAGAACCAGAAGAAAAGATTAAAGGTCTCATTCTGCAAAACTGACCAAGGATACAATTTTGGAGTAGTTATTTTAAATTATTTTTTAGTATTGTAAATAAAGAAATATTGAGGAATAACATAGATATAGACATCCAACAGTTACTTTTGTAGTGATGGATAGTTTATAATACAGAAAGCTGTTGTAGTCATGTAGACCCCGTTGCAAGTTTTGCATCTTTAGAAAGATTATACATAACTCATAAGTTTAGTCTTTTAGTTTTCAAGTATAATTTCACCATTTTTTCCACTGTTCTGTGAAATGAGGTCTAGCCTTGCCAGGCAGAACATGTGTCAACCAAAATCATGAGGGGTCCTGAGCTACCAGGAAAGTGATTTTTATAAAACCAAGTGTTACTGTAATTTTTGCCCCTCACTACCGAGGAGACATAATGGCCCAGCTGGCAGTGTGAAGAGAGTGATCACCAGAATGACAGTGAGAATGAAACACTGTCAGGCAGCCAGGCTTTCAGACTTCAGAAATTTATACTGAACAAAGCTGACAGCTTTTAAGAAGCATACCAAATTCTGACTGCTTCCCTCTGAGCTAGCATGCTCATACCTTTAAAAGATGTGAATGGGGTCAGAGCTGCACTGAGAATTTACCTAGAGAGACCTACTTTGGCAGCAGGTTCGAAGGGTGTAAATTATTAAATATTTATACAAGAAATTGGGACTATGTGACATAATTTAAGAAGACACCCTAGGCACCATCTGTTCTCAAAACATGACCTCCTGCATCTTTTTAAATTGCCAGTAATGACCACTATTTGGTATGACTTCTTTTTAGCCAGCGTCTTCCAAAGACTTTCTAATGCCTACTAATAGCAGAAGCATTGCCTTAGCACCCAGCAATCATAATAGAGATTCTTTTATAGGGTTATTTAGTAGGCTCCCTCCCAGACTCCAGGTCCAATAACAAAGAAGAAAGAGGAAAATAGACATTGAGACTTAAAAAAACAGCTGACACACAATTTTGTCTAGTCATTCTGCTCCCCTTTGTACAGGGTCCTTTCCCACTGGAAACTGTTTTAGCACATTCACAAAATGCTATGGAAATAAGCTTCCTCTTAAACCATATTGGATTAAAGACAACTTCAACTTCCACCTTGCCTCATGAAATGCATGAAAGTCAGTGCTGGAACAGGTTGGAATACTCCTTGAGTTTGACAAGTAGAGGCGCATGTTGGTGAAATGTTTTGGAATGACCACCAGATTATGGATCATTTGTTCTCGATGGAGGAACACAGGATTTCTAATCTCAAGTAGGGCATTTCTGAAAGCACTTCTACAACTCCCATGGCATAGAATTCTTCTGGTTGTTCATTCTTTCCAAAGTCCATATTTAAATTTTGCTCAGAGGTATATAAATATGTATGAAATAAGACCTTCTTTCTGTGGGCTCGTTTTATTAAGCATCCTAGATTCAGTGTATCCATTAATTAAATGGCATAGCCATTTAAAATGGTATTTTAAAGCAGAAGAAATCAAATAGTTGCATGTCAAATTGTATAAAGTAAAAACTAGTGTCACATTTCTACCACCATTCTTCTTACTCTGTAGAGGTTATCCTAGTCACTTAATATGGGAATCTCTCTTCATTTTACTTCTCTTCTCCTTTTCATTTCTCTATGTCTTCATTATGCTCTTTTCTTCTGTTTCAGGAAGTATCCCTTCCTTCAAGGTTAACTCCTCCACTTATACCTTTATTTCTTTCACCAGACTATTGTATGGTAAAAGAATACCCTACCAATTATTTCCTTATATAGCATTCTCAACGTTTCCTGTTCCAATGTGTCCTTCCTACTTTGTCTTTACTTATGATTGGCCCTCCTCCTAAAACATCACCTGAATAACAAACAAAAACACTTCTTCCTTCTCATTTACCCTCCACCCCTAGCAGCTTTAAAGAACTCTCCCTTTTCTCTCACATAAACTTCCGTCCTCAAATCCTGTCAAAATACATCCGATAGTTGACCATTTCTCAGCATATCTGTGACTACCACCCTAACTTAAGCCACACTTATCTTTCTCCTCATATATTAAAAGGATTACTCACTAGTTTCCCTGCTTTTACCCTCTTCTCCCAATTCTGCATTATGAGACATAGGAAGACACACTAAATGTTTCCATTCAGTAGATAGTTCATTTTTTAAAATAAAAATAATTTCCCATTTATGCTCAGAACTCCAGTGGTTCCCCCTCTCATATGAGAATAACACCTAAAACCCTTAGAGTAGTATGATTTTATTTTATATTACCTCTCTGATTCTGTTTTCTATATTCGCTTTAAGATTACATAACACTCTGGCCTCACTATCCTCCCTCAGCAGGCCAAGTGTGCTCTTACCCTGGGAACTTTGCCCTTACCTCTCTCTACTGCCTGAAAACCTTTATCCTGGTATTCACATTGCTTGCTTTCTATTCTCTTCACATCTATGCTCAGATGCCACCATATCAGAGAAGTCATCTTTGACTACTGTGGTGGCTCATTTTATGTGTCACCTTGACTGGGCTAGGGGTTGCTCAGATTGCTGATAAAACATTATTTCTGGGTGTGTCTCTGAGGGCATTTCTGGAAGAGTTTAGCATTTGAATTAGCAGACTGAGTAAAGAGTATCTACCATCAGCAAGGGGTAGGAACTGTCAGATCAGCTGAGAGACCAAATAGAGCAAAAATGTGGAGGACAAACTTTCTTCTCTGGCTGGGGACATCCTCCATCTCTCCTGTCCTCAGACACCACAGTTTCTGGTTGTAGGGCCTTCATACTCAGACTGCAAGATACACCATTGATTTCCTGTTTCTGAGGCCTCTGCGCTCCAACTAAATTATACCGCCAGCTTTCCTGTTTATTGCAGTTGGTAGGTTGTGGGCATCTCAGCCTTCATTAACAACATAAGCCAATCCCTATAATAAACCTCATATCAATCTCTGTATCTATTTGTCTGTCTACCTATCTATCTATCTATCTATCATCTGTCTATCTATATCCATTTCTTATTGGCTCTGTTTCACTGGAGAACCCTGACTAATATAACTACCACCTTGCTTCTTTCCTTTAAACATGCTGAATTTTTCTTTATAGCATACAGAACCTCTGTATATACCTACACATTTATAGTCTTCCATGATATTTGATTCATGGTGAGCAGGTTTTATTCATTGCTGTATCTAAAGCAGTTAGAACAGTGCCTGGCACATGGTAGGTGCTCAAAAATATCTGTTGAATAAGCAAATGAAACCTTTGGAGTTCATTCTAATTATACCTATACTCTTAATGATGAATGGCAAATCATGTTCTGCCAGGAAAACTGAATTATCCTGGGGAATGAAGCAGCCTCTTTAAGTGAATTCATTTAAAATGTGAAACAATTTTCAAAGTATAAAGAACATTAAAAAAGGTGTTTGGGGAAGCTATCAAAAAATTAAACTAAACATATAAAATTAGTTTGTTTTACAGTTTTTTTCTTAATTCAAGCTTATTTATTTATTTTGAGCGAGAGAGAGAGACAGCATGAGCAGGGGAGGAACAGAAAGAAAAAGAGAGAGAATCACAAGCCCCTGAACACAGGACTGGATCTCACAAACCGTGAGATCATGACCTGAGTCAAAATCAAGAGTCAGAGGTTAACTGACTGAGCCACCCAGGTGCTCCTAGTTTGCTTTGTATTTTAATGTTTGTGATTATAATAGCAATACATTGCCAGTCTTAGAATCACACAAAAAATTAATAATGAATCTTTAAAATAAATAAATAAATAAATAAATAAATAAATAAATAATATTTGCAGAGAATGGACATAATTTATTTATCTATACTGCATGTGGTATCTTCTGTATTTTTCCAATGCATTTAAATTTGAAACTGACTTTTTGAAGGTTATTTCTAACAACAACAAAAAAGTAAAGTTTCACCAATTTTCAAAAGAGCTCAATAGTTTTGTACTCAGTTCACCCATTTTGGAAACTTCCTATTGATTTTCTTTCCTTTGAGTATTAATAGATCAAACTGTCAGATTCTAAGTAGTGATGAGCTTGAATATGATTTAAAAACTACTCCAAAGTCACCAAATGAAATACTGAATCTTTTAAAGGATTTGTTGTTCACTTTGCCATATATATAGTATTTTATTTATAGCACAAATATGTTTGAAACCAAAAAAGTTTTAATACCATTACACGTAATATGCCCTGAAGTAGAAGTGACAAGAAACTTTTGAGAGCAAAAGCTTTTATGTTATAATGACTTTTGTTTGAAGACTGTGATAACTTTTGTTTTCTGTGAAACTCACCTTGTGAGGATTCAGATATAAATACTCAGCAATAAAGAATGATTGTTTTGTTAAAATAGATCAATTTAGCTTAGAAAATAGGGTTGAATATTTTAGCTCTGAGTTTCAACTCTGTTCCTTACTACTAATAATAACATTTGCCAGTGATTTACAAAGTTATCAACTAATTAACTCTGCAAAATACATACATAAAATGAATGGTTTTAAATCATTGTGAATAAAATTATGAAGTTATGCCAGCAAGGATACCAGCCATAGAATTTAGCATGGAATCAGTATATGGCAATGTGTTATTTCATTCAGATGACCTAAATAGTAGATGCCCATTGAAGTTAATTGGGAAATCATAGCCAAAAAAAAAAAAAAAAAAAAAAAAAAAGACAAAGAGTAAAACAAGATGTATCAGCAATTATGTATCTAAGTGATGAGTTTTCTGGAGTACCTGAGTGGCTCAGTCGGTTAAGCGTCCAACTTCAGCTAGGTCATGATCTCATGGTTTGTGAGTTACAGCCCTGCATCAGGCTCTGTCCTGACTGCTCTGAGCCTGTAGGCTGCTTCAGATTCTGTGTCTCCTTGTCTCCCTGCCCCTCCCCAACTCACATTCTTTCTCTTTCCCTCCCTCTCAGAAATAAATAAACATTAAAATATTTTTAAAAAATTAACTGATGAGTTCTAGACAAAACATCAAATTGTGAAGAACAATTATACCTGGAACACATATACAGTTAGAGGCAAAAGCAGAATTAAGTGATATAAATAAAAATGTAGGTGCTTGGGTTTTAAAGACCTCTTTAGATCTGAGTACACTAATAAAAGGCACAAAATTTTATTATTGATATTTTAGCTTTCTTTGGTAGCTGGTTCCCAGAGAGGACTGTATCAGATGAATACTCCTCTATAATTCAGAATTTCTTGGGGAGCCAAAGTGTTTTTAGATTATTAACACATTTTACCTAAAAATGTCAATGATCCTTTAAATATAGGAAATAGTAAGTTGAACAAAGGCTACAGATTTTTTTTTTGTTTTTTGGTTGTTTGCTTACTTTTGTTGGTGGTGGTAGTAATTTTTGTTGTGGTGGAGATGGAAAGAGGTATAAAAGAAATTGACTTTATTTCCTCTAAAATTTGTGTAGACAACTGTGCAAGCATTTGAATTTGTTAATATGGAATATGAAATAATGGCGTTATTAAAATTTATCTACCGATTGGTTTAAAAAATAAAAGTATACTTTAAAGACAATTGTGTTAAGGTTACTAAATCCCTATTGTTCTGCCTATGTAGTTACCAAGCAATGGTATGAAAATAAATTGTCTTCATATTTCCATTTTCCATAGAAAATGGGACAGATTGGCCAATCATATTATATTCTAATTTTTTTTAATGTTTTTATTCTTGAGAGAGAGACACACAGCATTAGCAGGGGAGGGTCAGAGAGAGAGGGAGACACAGAATCTGAAGACAGGCTCCAGGCTCTGAGCTAGCTGTCAGTACAGAGCCTGATGTGGGGCTCGAACCCATGAACTGTGAGATCATGACCTGAGCCAAAGTGGGATGCTTAACCGACTGAGCCACCCAGGCACCCCTCATATTGTATTCTAATCTCCCTAGAAAATACCCTTTTTGTTTTCCTTTTGTTTTCTATGTCATTGGTCCATCATTAGCAGACAATGTGCTCTAAGTACATATTAGCTTACTTTCAGGCTCAGAAAACTGAAGTTCCCAGTAAAGTGGATTGTACATAAGTGTCCAGCCATCCCCTCTTTTGAAAATATGTTCATTAGTAACACATATTCCTTATCAGCTGAACTTAAGGATATAAATTAGGTAATACAACTTATCTCTAATTATAAAAAAAAAAAGAAAAAACATAGCCATCTCTCTTGGATGGTGGTGTTGATGCAAAGATCACTGTGGCAACTGTGTTCCTTACCACTGTCAAAAGATATTAGGTACAAATCCAATAAAATTTCATGACCTCCACTGGCTGATAAGCTAATTCAGCGGGAAGTTTTATGACCTCATTCTGAATTTAACCATAGTTCTATTGTGTGTAATTATTAAGCTAGGATTGCCAAAAAAAATTTTCATCCTTCTCTAAAGAATGTCTTTGAAATACTCAGTTTCTTCAACACTAGAATAAAGTATAGATCATAGAATAACTCCCTACTTAACACAAAACTGCTTCCAGGTAATGACCAGTAATGTTGAATTCAGTATCTTCTTTATCTAAAATTTGGCCATTCAGAAAAAAATGAAAATGTTCCTTATGGTGAAAATAGCCACTCTGGGAATCTTTAGTTCTTTATACATATAACATATTCATTCCTTACTAAAGGAGGAAGAGGTAGAGAGAGAAAGAGAGAGAGAGAGAGAAAGAGAGAGAAAGCACACAAACACACATACACACACACATAGAATGAGAGAATATTGTTGTGAATTAATCAGCATGCTATTTGTTAATTTCTTTTTATTTAGAACATATATTAACAACTTCATAAAATGTACATATTCATTAAAGATAAATCTGTAGACTATTTTAGTTGTCTGAGTGTTTTTCCCGTAATGACTCTTATTTTACATCATTAGTTGTAAGAAACCATGACAAGGAAGCACTAAAATTACTTTAAAAGCTGATAGAAGTTCAAGACTATGAATCAGAAACCTGCCAAAAAATGTATTTTTGTCATGTACAACAGAGAAATAGTATGTATGTGTTAGACTCTTCTGGACTTTAATAAACATGGACTAATATAGATATATATTAATAATATAGAGTCCTAGCTCTGTATTTTGTCCACTTTTGCTCCTAATTAGTCCATAAAACAAATCTTTCCTCTGTCCATTCATGGTTTAGGAACAAAATGATCCAGTGAGAAGAGGCAGAGGGTGGATAATATTGGCAAAAGTAGTTTTGAAACTAGATCATGGCAGTAATCCTGGAAAGTGAAAAAAGCCCAGGCTTTGGATACTTCATTGATCTGACTTTGAGAATCATATCTTTAAATAACATTCACTATTACATGATAATTCCTAGTGCTTCTCATAATGAGGAGAATTAAATAATTATGACCCTGAAGATCTTTAGGACTATTCAGTTAAACTACTTAAATTCACTTATTTCTTCATTTATTTGATTTTTTAAAAATAATACTGGATTTCATCATAGGACACTAAAGCCGGAGTAGTTAGACTATATACTCAAAGTCAGGAGCTACTTAGTGACTTAGTATAGGATCTAGGTCACCTCATATTAACATCCAGGATATTTTACATTTTCTTTCCTGCCACTCTCAACTCCCCTTCTCTGTATATGGGACTTTATGGCTCCATAAGAAATAAAGAAAAATGTGTCACACATACCAAAGTGGAGCAAACAATTGTCTGTGAATTCTTTCTTCAATGGTCATCTTTTGCCACCTTTCCTTGGTAAAATTTTATTTGATTTTAAAATATGAAGGGAGGTTCTCCAACTGATTGTCACAGTACCAACAAAAACCACTCAACTTCTCCCTTACTTCAAATTGATGAATGAACTTCAGCATAAGGTAGAGCATGTTGATGAAAGATAAAAAACATTATAATTGAAGGTGATGGCACACCTTGAAGAGAATATGTAAACTTTATATTCTTTGGAATATTAAGTATTTTCAACAAGGCATTAGGGAGATGGATTAGTACTATTAGAAGAAACAAAAAAATATCTGGAGGAAGCTATTTTGATGTATTGCTGCTTAACTCAGGTAAGATACAAGGGCCCATCCAATGGCTTTCTTTAAAGATCAAATTTTGTGATGCCCCAAAGTAACTAAAGACTATGGGCCCACCATGGATTAGATTGAGGCCATTGTATCTCAACTAGGTCAAAATTTAAAGTAACCCATAGCTTTTATAAATGCCGTTGCCCAAGCAATGATCAGGATGAATTAAATCAGAATATTGCACAGCAAAACAAGCATCAGTGTTTTTTTTTAAATCTCCTCAGATGATTACTTTGAGCAAAGTAGAAATGCTGATTAGAGGTAAATATGAAGGACTTCTGGAATGATAGAGTAAGGAAATTCATACAATCTGTCACCAGCAATGTAGAAATTTAAATGATAAATTTAGAAAAGAAATAACCAAACTCTCTGGTAAATACTCAAAGGGCATACAGCAAAAGGAGAAACATTCATTCAAGCAAACTATGAAATCTCAGTAAAAACAGTGAGAGTTTTGTGTTTTGAGACACAATTCACTCCATTACCATCAATCCTAGCCTTATGTTATAGAAACTCTGTGTAGCCAAGAAGACAACCTCTCTTCTACCAGCTTTAGTCTGGGGCTATGGTTTCAGGGATAGACTGCTGACATTTTTCCATCCCCCTACTTCTACCCCTTGACTAAATATCATGTTGTAGAAGTCTATTCCAGGAAATCACAGCCCACAGAATTGGATCTCTCTCCTCCTCAGTCCTCCTGCATTGAGAAGTCTATACTGGACACAGCAGGTGAGAACTTTAGGACCTCCATCACCTATTCCCCCAACATACTTATAGGGTGGACACTCCACAAATAGGGATGTGCAACTAAAAAGAGCAGGGGTTTCATCTTCCCCAGTGCCTATTCATAAAGCAGAAGTTTCACTCCGGAAAAACAGGTTCTATCTCCTGCTATAGTGCAGTGCTGTAAGGTTTCTGCCCAAAGAGAAAGGCAGAGCCTGAGAGGATTGATTTTATTTGAAACAGAGAAAGGACTGTATTCCTAAAGTTGTTGCCAAAAAGTGGAGATCTTTGTGGATAGCACTTAATAAGATGTGGGTGGCCTTTAAATTGGGAATATTTTAGAGCAGTCAGAAGTTTCATAGAAAGACCAGGGGATGATACCGACAGAAAAGAACTCTCCTGGGATCACATTTAACTCTGGGGCATTGGAATCTTGTACACATGTGCTACAGTGCACTCACAAAGTAACAATAAAGCAAATGCATAATGTGGACTTGAAAACATTCCCCAAAATGCACACAAATTTATTGGGATGAGGTGGAAGCCTCCTTGGCATAAAAGATTTAAACATAACCTGTGACCAAACACAGACTGTGAACAATAAGCTACTCAGATCCAAGGAGACTCCTGCAGTCAGTTTATAAATATTATCATAATCATCCTTGGCATTCCAAAAGACTGTGCATCCACATACCAGAGCATGTTCAAGAATAATCAGAAAGAACCTTCAGAGTTACTAGCTCTTGACTAAATATGGGGCAAAAAAAATCACAATTTTTTTAAAACTCTGAACTCATATGCCATACACATAGTCAAAAGTAAAGGATAAATATCTAACTGGTTATGGGGGCTTAGATATAACATGTGACTCATAAGTGGTTATGCTGACCCAAGGCGGATCCTTGGATAAAAGATTTTAAAAAAAGAAAAAGCTCAAAAAGGATATCAAAGGCTTAAAAATACAAGGCAAATATTTTGCAGAATTAGCAGCATAAAGAAAGGAACAACTATAAATATTAGATTAAAAATGATTTCAAATCAATACCTAACAGTCAACTTTAAGAACCCAGATAAAGAGGAGCAAGTGAAATCCAAAGAAAGCAGGGAAAAGAAAATAATGAAGACAACAAAAATAAGTGAAATAAAGAATAGAAAAAATTAGAGAAAATTGTTTTTAAAATAATAATTCAGTCTTTTAAACTAATACATTTGACAAAAATTTAGTTGGGCTGATCAAGAAAAAACATGGAAAATTTAAATTACTAAAATCAGGATTTTAAAAAGTGCTATTGGCGTGCCTAGGTGGCTCAGTCAGTTAAGTGTCCGACTTCAGCTCAGGTCATGATCTCATGGTTCATTGGTTCTAGCCCAGATCGGGCTCTGTGCAGACAACTCAGAGCCAGGAGTCTGCTTCGGATTCTGTGTCTCCCTCTCTCTCTGCCCCTCCCCCATTCACACTCTGTCTCTCTAAAATGAATAAATGTTAAATAATAATAATAATAATGATGTGCTATCAATACAGACCTTACAGAAATAAAATGATTTATGAGCAAATACTTTGAACATTACTCCCAAAATTGATTTATAGATTCAATTAAAACATATGTCTATTAAAAACTTGTACACAAATGATTACAGCAACATTATTCATAATAACAAAAATGTGAAAATGAATCAAATGTTAATAAATTGATGAACTGATAAATCAAATGTATTATAGCTAATTACTGAAATATTATGTAGCAATAAAAAAGAAACAGAGGACTGATACATGCTACAACTTGAAAATGTGCTAAGTGAAAGATGGAATTTATAAAAGATTGGCTGTTGCATGATTATATTTATTTAAAATGTCCAGAATAGGTAATTCTATAGAGACAGAAAATAGATTAATAGTTACATAGGAGTAGGATATTCAGATTAGAGTAAAAGAAGTGACAGCTAATGGGTAAGACTTTTCTTTTGGAAGGCTTTTGTAAATATTCTGAAATTAGATTATAGTGATGGTTGCACAGCTCTATGAATACACTAAAATACATACAATTGGATACTTTAAATGAATGGGTTGTATTTTATGTGAACTGTATTCAATAAACTTGATTAATAAATAAATAACTAATGAAAGGAAAGAGAGGAAGGAATAAACGTTAATAATTGTTCGCACATACCCACCCTCCCATGAACATCACCTGAGGGTGGGTATGTTAATGACTTTACACATATCAATACAAAGACTTGCATGCAAAGATTCTCATTTTGTTAGTCTGATGTGGGCCACACTTTGATACTTGTTAAAGTATCCTCAGATTTTTCTAATATGTGCTTGCTTACTTTAAGAATCATTGAGATAGGAGGTTTTGGGGAATAAATAAAAGGAAGACTGGGAAGAAAAATATTTGGTTTGAACAATGTGTGCTATCAGCCCTGACAGGACATTTTTTTCTCCCTTTTTTGGTCTAGTTAGAATTTTTTATAATAATAATATTTTATACTTCCTTGTTAAAAATCTACTAACAATTTTCCATAAAAGATCGAGTATAAAGCTTTTTTCTGCTTTCATGTAAATAAATTTTATTATTATTGCTACTTGGAAATGAAGCAGAAAATAAGCATATTGACCATCTAGTGCTATTAAAACAACTCAGTTTTTCTACATTTGTGAGATTTCTTCTTAATCACATTGGAATTTCAAATATTTAACATTATTCCCTGCATAGGACCCATATGTAGTGTCCAAGAATGGACAGTATACCATCTAGCTCTTATGTTTGTTTTTGTGTTTGGGTGCTATTATCACAAATATTACACCAATCTGAGAAGACATTTCTCATGATATTTGGATTGAAAATTACCTGTGTGCCAATCTTTTCAGTTTTGAAAGCTGCTTCTTCTTACAGCTTCACCAGCTTCATTCTCAAGGAAGATTTTCCCTTTGTAAATATTGACAATAAATGTCGATTACTTTCATCCTAAAAAAGATTCAGTCCCACCCTCAGCCCATTTACTAAACTGAAACTCATATGCAACAATTTATGCAAAATGCTGGTATGGGTGGTATCTAACAAAAATTATAACTTCCACCATGCAAATGTGAATGCATAATTAAGATCAAAGGTCAAAATTTCCATAATGATGTAGCCAGATGAAATGTGTTCCAGGATGCCTTTGGGAATCTAGCAACTTTGTCACACATTAATGCTTATTAGATGAAAATGAGTTTCACTGTCCAAATTAGATCTTGAAAGCCATTCCTCTTATCTTTTGGACTGATTGCTATCAAATATTAGCTGACTTAATAGTATTTATTCAATAAATCTGATAGTTATATTCTATTAATTAACTGCAATTGATTTAAATGTAAATATCACTATAACATAAGAGTAGATGAAACAAAGTCCTTGAAGCCTAAAACTTAAGATTTTAAAAATGTTACAATATATGAGATAATTGGAAAATTATATATATATGATATATACATGTAACATATAAAGCTTAGTGTCTACATTTAGTGTTTCATTTGTTACATATTTATGCAGAGTTGTTATGGATTAATATGTGAAAAATTGAAAGATTCATGCAAGTATGATAACATAATGAACAGAACAAATGACTGTGACTACATCCAAAATGAAATCTTTTCTATATCCACCGTCCTTCATTAACTGTAATGAATAGAAACATTTAAAGTTGTAATATAGAACTTCAAGTGTTTTTTGAAGCATCTTTGGTCAATGTGGAAGTAGGCATTATATCATTTGTCAAATATTAAAATGATTTCTAATAACAAAAAAATAAATTTGGCAATACTTTGTAGCTATTAAAATATTATTGTGAAAGTAAACACAAGTGGTATTCTGCTGGGTAAAATTAATGACAGATCATGGAAATCAGTTTTGTTTATTAATTATGAATGCTAAATTGATTATGAAATTTTCCTTAAAAACTTCAAAACAGGGTTTTTGTATTAACTTTTAAACAATGATTTAAAAACAAATTCTGAAATGGTTAAGCAATAAAATGATCAATTGTGTTATAGATAATTTGAGCTTATTCTTATATTATTCATTTGGGCTAATTGAAAGCAATCTGTGCAAAACTCTCAAAACCATCAATTCACTTATTTTCTAACTTGTCTGCTTTTCCAACTCTACTAAACCCGAAGTTCTTTAATGGCAGGCAGAGTATCTAATTTATTTTTTATTATTAAAAAAATGCTAAAATAGGCACTCAAATGTTTATGTAATAATAAATAATTGATTCATTATTAGTGTATAGGACTGCAATTGATTTTATTTCCTGCAACTTTACTGAATTCATTTATCAGTCCTAGACATGTTTTGGTGGAATCTTTAGGGTTTTCTATATGTGATGTCATGTCATCTGCATAGTTTTACTTCTTTACCAGTTTGGATGCCTTTTATTTCTTTACGTTGTCTAATTGCTATGACTAGGGCTTTCAGTACTATGTTGAATAAAAATGGTGTGAGTGGACATCCTTGTCTTATTCCTGACCTTAGGGGGAAAGCTCTCATTTTTTCACCATTGAGTGAAAAATGTTTGCTGTGAGTTTTTCATATAAGGCCTTTATTATGTTAAGATATGTTCCTTCCAGATCTATTTTGCAGAGGGTTTTTATCATGAATAGAATTTGTACTTTGTCAAATGCTTTTTATGAATCTATTGAAATGATCATATGGTTTTTATCCTTTCTCTTACTGATGTGATATATCACACTGATTGATTTGCTAGTATTGAACCACCCTTGTATCCCGGGAATAAATCCTACTTGATCATGGTGAATGACTTTTTTAATATATTGTTGGATTTGATTTGCTAATATTTTATTGAAGATTTTTGCATCTATTTTCATGAGGAATATTGGTCTGTAATTCTCTCTCTCTCTCTCTCTCTCTCTCTCTCTGTGGTGTTTTTATCTGATTTTGGTATCAGGGTGATACTGGCCTCATAGAATGATTTGGAAGTTTTCCTTACTCTTGTGGAGTTTTTTTTGTTTGTTTTTGTTTGCGTTTTGTTTGTCTGTTTGTTTTTGGAATAGTATGAGAAGATTGGGGATTAACTCTTTTTAAATGTTTGGTAGAACTTGCTTGGGAAGCCATCTGGCTCTAGACTTTTGATTTTTGGGATTTTTTTTGATAACTGATTTAATTTCACTGATGGGAATTGGGGTGTTCAAATAAGAAATTAAGAGAACAACCCCCTTTATAGTTGCACCCAAAACAATAAAATATCCAGAAATAATTTTAACCAAAGAGGTAAAAGGCCTGTACTCTTAAAACTATAAAACACTAATGAAAGGAATTCAAGATGATGCAAAGAAATGGAAAGACATCCCATGCTCATGGGTCAGAGGAACAAATATTCTTAAAATGTCTGTACTACCCAAAACAATCTACACATTTAAGGCAATCGTATCAAAATATTAAGAATATTTTTCACAGAACTAGAAAAAACAATCCTCAAATATGTATGGAACCACAAAATACCTAAATG
This sequence comes from Cryptoprocta ferox, assembly GCA_028646485.1. Lineage (NCBI taxonomy): Eukaryota > Metazoa > Chordata > Mammalia > Carnivora > Eupleridae > Cryptoprocta > Cryptoprocta ferox. The sequence goes on along the minus strand of CM053566.1, from coordinate 46,529,712 downwards.
ACAAAAGCAATTTTGAAAAATAAAAACAAAACTAGATGTATCATAATTCCACATTTCTAGTTATATTATGAAGTGGTAGTAATGAAACAATTATATGGTTAATTAATCTTCAAAAATGAGGAAAGAATATACAATGTGAAAAAGACAACTTCTTCAACAAATGGTGTTGGGAAAACTGAACAGCCACATACAAAAGAAGAAACTAGGCCACTTTCTTTCATCATGCAAAAAACTAGACTCAAGATGAATTAAAGACGTAACGTGAGACCTGAAGCCATATAAATCCTTAAAGAGATGACAGTCAATGATCTCTCTGACATCAGCCATAGCAACATGTTTTCTATTCATATGTCCTAAAGCAAGAGACATAAAAACAAAAACAAATTGAGACTACATCAAAATAAAAAGTTCCTGCACAGCAAACAAAACAATCAACAAAACTAAAAGGCAACTACTGAATGGTAGAAAATATTTACAAATGGCATATCCAGTAAACAGTTTGCAGTATCCAGTACATATAAAGAATTTATAAAACTCAACACCCAAAAACCAAACAATCCAATTAAAAATTGGTAGAAGCCATGAACAGATATTTCTCCAAAGAACACATTGGATGGCCAACAGACACATGAAAAGATGTTCAACATCACTCAGCATCAGAGAAATGCAAATTAAAACTACAATGAGATATTACCTCACACCTGTCAGAATGGCTAAAATCAAAACATAGGAAGTAACAAGTATTGGTGAGGACATTGAGAAAAAGGAACACTCTTGCGCTGTTGGTGGGACTGCAAACTGGTGCAGCTACTGTGGAAAACAGTATGGAGGTTCCTTAAGAAATTAAAAATAGAACTACCCTATGATCTGAGAGTTGTACTACTGGGTATTTACCCAAAATATACAAAAACACTAATTCAAAATAATGCATCCACCCCTATCTTTATTGCAGCATTATTTATAATAACCAAACTATGAAAGCAGCCCGTGTCCACTGATAAATGCATGGATAAAGAAAATGTGAGATATACGTGTGTGTGTGTGTGTGTGTGTGTGTGTGTGTATACACATATATATGCCATAAGAAAATAATGAAATCTTTCCATTTGCAACAACATGGAAGGAGCTAGACAGTATAATGCTAAGTGAAATAAGTCAGAGAAAGACAAATCCCATAATATCTCATTTGTATGTGGAATTCAAGAAACAAAACAAATGAGCAAAGGAAAAGAGAGAGAAAGAGAGAGAGAGAAATCAAGAAACAGACTCAACTATATAGAATAAACAGGGTTACCAGAAGGAAGGTAGGTGGGGTGATGAGTAAATAGGTGATGGGGATTAAGGAGTGCACTTATCATGATGAAAAACTAAAATAGAATAAAGTAAAGCTAAATAAATAAAAATAAAAGAAAATAAAATGCTACCTGACTGGCTAGGAATGTCACTTATGGTAATGATAATAGTAATAATACAAGAAGAAGAATATTGAATGAGTGAATGAATGAATGATTGAAAACTAAAGTATACCACTGTACATTTAATGATTTCAGCCAGTTTAAATTTAACAAAAATTTGCAAAATATTAGGTCTATCTTTTAACATTGTTAAAAATACCAAGCTGACCAAATAGGGAAAAGATAGTGTTTAATAAATGCTAATGAAAAACTAGATATCTGCATACAGAAGAGTGACTTTGGACCCTTATCTCACACCATATACAAATATCAATTGAAAATGTATTAAAAATTTAAATGTAACACCTAGCCTGTAAAACTACTGGAAGAAAACAGAGAAGAAGCTTCTAGACATTGGCCTGGAAAATGATTTTTAAACATGACCCCAAAAGCATAGAAAACAAAAACAAAAATATGCAAGTTAATTGTATCAAATTAAAAAGCTTCTGCAGAGCAAAGGAAACAATCAATACAATGAAAAGACCAGCTATGTGGTGGGAGAAAATATTTACAAACCATACATTTGATAAAGGGTTAATATCCAAATATATAAGGAATCCAAGCAACTCAATATCATGAAAACAAACTATTTAAAAACAGGCAAAGGACTTAGAGGGAATTCCTCAATAGAAGATATACAGATGGCCAACAAGTACATGAAAATGTGCTTAATATCAATAATTATCAGGGAAATGCCAATAAAAATGACAAGAAGATATTACCTCACATCTGTTAGAATGACTATTATAAAAAATAGCAAGTGTTGGAGAGGTTATGCAAACAAGGTACATTTTTGGTACACTTTTTGAAAACTTATGTACTGTTGGTAGAAATGTAAATGGTTGTTGGTACAGCCATTATGGAAGACAGTATGGAGATTTGTCAAAAATTAAAAATAGAACTACGATATGATTCAGCAGTACCACTTCTGGATATGTATCTAAAGGAAATGAAATCACTATCTTGAAGAGGTAAGAGCACTCTTATATTCCCTGCAGCATTATTCACAGTAGCCAAGATACGGAAGCAACCTAAGTGTACACTGATGAATGAATGGATAAAGAAAATGTGATGCAGGTTGTGTATATAAAATGAAATGTCATTTAGTTTTAAAATGAAGGAAATCCTGCTATTTGCAACAACACGGATGAACTTGGACAACACTATGCTAAGTGAAATAACTAGATACAGAAAGATAAATACTGCACTATCTCACTTGTATGTGGAATCTAAAAATGTCAAACTCATAGAAGCAGAGAGTAGAATGGTGGTTGCTAACGGCTTGGGATGATGAAAGAAATAAGGAGGTGTTGGCCAAAAGGTACAAATTTTTAGTTATGCAGGATAAATAAGTTCTGGAGATTCTAATGTACAACATGATGACTAGTCAGCAATCCTATACTGTATACTTGAAACTTGCTGACATTGTTCTCACCACACACACAAAAAAGGTAATTGTGTGAGATGATGGATATATTAATTAATTTGATTGTGGTAATCATTTCACAATACATATAAATATTAAAATATCATATTATATACTTTATATGAAATTTTGTTTGTCAATTATACCTCAATAAAACTGGAACAAAATAAAATAAAGTCACCAAGGCAATTAAATGAACATCCTTATTTCTCTAATGCATTCAGCTCAGTAGTTTGAGATTATTGCCTTTTATTATATACATATTAATTAAATTAAATATTGCATAGTAAATTATACTCAAAGAATACTTTCTCAAGCAGTAATTATAACACTGATCTAGTGATGAGTAAAAAGATATGCTAAATCTTTTAGTTTGATTAATATAGGCTGAATATATATTTGTTTAGAGACACATCTCATGAAAACTAGCTTTTCTGACAGCTAGATATATTTCATGGCAATTGAAAATATTTTTCTACACTTTGTGCCATGAATGGAATGTATTTACAAAAATATACTGTTATGAGTGCTAATGGAAATGGATAAACTATTTCAGCCCACATGTCATTTGAGTCAAATGTGACCAAAGGCGTTGTATATGATCATGAGATTTTGCCCCTTCTTCCAAGCTAATATATGATGTGTTACATTATTTTAATCAAAAATTAATATTCCTTTAGTATCACCCATTTCTAGAAAGAGGAAAATTAAATTTTTATTTTAAATTCAAAAGCAAGAAATGTGGCAACTGTTCATTGTATTCAAAGAAATTCAATTTTAATAAAAATAAGGATAAAATTTCATCTTGAAAAGATAAGTAAATAAAAACTATTTGTATTTATAAAATTGTTTATGCATTTTAATTGTGTTCATTCCCAATAAATACCAGTAGGTGATCAATTATCTATCAGTACACTTTATAATAGAAATAAATTTTATTTTTTCACTGAAACAAAATCCTACTATTAAAAATCAGTCTCTGATATGTGTATGCATGGCAGAGCATGACTGCAATAATACTGCTTCGTGTTTGTTGCAGAGTTTGCCAGGGTTGACTCTGTCCCTGGCAGAAATCTTAATATAATGTTTACTAATAGCTCTGTAGAGGAGCACTATTTCCATAGCAACAAATGAACAATACTAGAGAGATTAATCGCTTCTACATTATCAGTGTATAGTTTGCTGTAAAGCAATGTTTTGTAGTTTGATAATTGCAAGTCTAGAATGATTGTACATTATGAGTTGATTAGCATAAACACTTAAGATGAAGAATGTTTCTGTTGAAATGGGGAGAGCATTGCAAAATAGGCAGGACTATATAATAAATATGGCCATGGTTCAAAGACTGTGTAGTGCTATTAAATTGTGGCATTAGTCATATTATTTGACACTGGTCATTTGACATGGGCCATTCCTGGTGGGCCCTTTATTGGCAACACACACACACTCACACACACACACATGTGCACACACACACACACACGCAAACACAATGCATGAAAAGAGTAACATTAGAATTTTAGGCAGAGATCCTTCATGAAATTATTTCCACACAGCCCTAGCTGGTCTCTAGAAATTTCAGTCTTGACTAAAGGTAGATACTACATGAGATCTATCTCCTGGGTCCCTTTGCATAAACATCTATATTTTATTTAAGTTATCTGAGTATAGTATAGATCTATCATAGATTGCTTCAGGTTATTGTACTATCCAGGTAGTATCCTTAATTGAGAACTGTGTACTTTACCAAAGAAGGGCTACTGTGTGAAGGTTTTGTGAACACTAGCCTCCTACAAGCACAATGCTTGTTTTGTATGTGTACAGACTCAAGAGATTGCATTTACCTAGTAATTCACTACTACTGACACAAAAATAATTGGAAGAAATTAACTTTTTATTGTATTGAAAGACTTTGCTGGTTTGTTATTTCATTTGTAAGAACAAGAAGTTCCATAAGAATGAATCAGAAGAAAAAAATCTACAAAACATTCTGTAAAATCAGAAGAAACAATAATTTCATTTAAATCTATTAAAACAGGAACTAATCTATGAATTCCTTTATATTTGAATTATGCTTTTTTAAGAATGAGTGGCAAAATAAATAAGGGGAAAAGTATTTAAATGATTACTATAAAAATTGTAAGTTTATATTTGTCATTGAGTAGCATAGTAAATAGTAGGTGTACCATAAGCAAAAATCTCTGCATTTGGATATTATAATGTTTTTCATGTTTATTTTTATTACATTTATGAGGATTATGTATTTTAAAAGAAATAAAAGGATATAATATATGACAAATGAAAAAATGCACTACAGCTGTTCAGTAATCAGAATATCATTGACTGAACAATACTTGAAGATTTTCATTTGTGCTGAATATAATTAGTATATAGGGAGTACTGTCCAATTTGGGCGCAAGTATTGCCCATATGATTCCATTAAAACCACACCACAGTTCAGAATGATTGTAAAGGAAACAACCACCACCAGTGCACCTGGGGACTATGTAGTTAGCATCTTTGGAATGAACCCAGTAAATAAGATATTTTTTTTTCCAGTGAGCAGACCAGCTGTTCTTTCCATGGTTTCCCTAATAGCTACTTTCCCATGCACTATGGATTAACTAGCAAATTGATCAATTCCTTCATTAACCCATTGTTATTCTCACAGATTGTACTGAGGAGGCTCAATTGGATTTGATAACACAAGATATCAAATAATTTTTTTGTGAGAAATAGCAAAATTAAAATTAAATGACTATTCTATATATTCATTTATTATGCATGTAGAGTCTATATTGATATATTCTAATATTTTAGTCTATACAATAGAGGATTCCAAAAAAATCGTGCCAAATTGTTGTGTAAACAAAATGCTTTTCAAACAACTCTGGAATTAAAATTTTATAGATGGTTGTATTGGCATTTGATTTATTTCCCATTAAATGAGTACCTAATATGTTCATGAATTTCACGACAGTGCTTAATAGGCTTCAAATAAACAGATACCATCTGTAAAATTGCCAACAGAAACCTTTAAAATATTTAGTAAGTCTCTTTTAGGTTTTTTAATTCAGATTTTCATATATCTGACTTTATTAAGGCAGAGATTACATGTAGAAAAATGGTAAATTCTCTAGAACAGTACAGGATATTGTTAGTCACTAAATAATACTGTTTGAGTAACAACTTTAAATTACTTTTATTTTTAAAATAAGTTATTTATTGCATATTGTATTTATTATATTATTATATTATATTATATTATAATATATTATATTATATTATATATTCTGTTGTAGTAGGGGATAAAACCCTAAACCAAGACACTAAATTCTAAATGTAAATCTCCAGATATTAATATTCAAATGTTTATCCTAAAAATGCTTTCAACATTGTTCTGGTAGAGATTGTGAGGATGGTGTGTGTTTGGGGGAGGCAGAGGAGAGTGATTTCTGTTGTTAGTGATGCTCCTTTTCCTTCTCTTTGACCCTCTTGGTGTTTTGGATACTAGTAGTACATACAGTATGCCTTTAAATAAATAGATGATGCATCTGCTTCAAGAAAATATCATACATGTATTTTAGATTTTCTATAATGTTTTAAATTGGGAGTAATCTATTTACAAATTTTTTTGGAATTTTTGATAATTAAAGCACTTAATAATACTAAAATTATAAGAGTAACATGTATGCAGTATGTAAACATTTGAAAATATACACAAGTGTATACATACAGGAGAGTGCATGTCTACAAAAGTACATGTAAGTACATCTGACTATGTAAAATTTGGTGCTTATTTTTTAAAAATTTTCAGGGAAGAGTTGTGTCAAGTCCTCAAAAATTTAAAACAATACCTTTTTTCTTTAAATTGAAGTATAATTAACATACAATGCTATATTAATCCTGGGTGTACAACATATTGACTCAACAATTCTATGTACTACTCAGTGCTCACCATAAGACCATAAATGTAGTCACCATCTGTCACCAAACAGCTTTTTAATGATTGTGAAGTAACACTTTTTATCAATATAAAGTATTTTAATATCATTCTATAGCATTAAATTTTATATATTTTTTCTATTTTGATATTATAAAAGTGTGATAAAAACTCCCTTAATTTTATATATAAGGCATATAATTTACATCTGAATAAATTTCTTATTATTTGATTAAGATAGTATATTAGACATAAGGTTATATTTTTTTCTACATGTAAACCACAGTTTTTAATTAAGATTTTAGTTTGTTAAGGCAGTTTAAGGTCCACAGCAACACTGAAGAGTGGATACAGAGATTTCCCATATATATTCTGCATACTACTTCCCACTACCAACATCTCTCAACTGAGAGTTACATTTGTTACAATTGATGAATATACATTAACACATCGCAATCACCCCTAAGTCCATAGTTTACATTACAATTCACTTGTTATAAATTCAGTGGTTTTGGGCAAATGTATAATGACATATCCATCATTATGGCATCCTACAGAATTTTTTCACTGTCCTAAAAATCTTCTTTGCTCTATTCATCTGTTCTCATATCGCCTGTAATTATAGATCTTTTTTTGTTGTCTCCATAGTTTTGCCTTTCCTATAATATTATAGAGTTTGAATCATGCAGTATGTACCCTTTCAGATTGGCTTTTTACACTTAATAATATACATTTATGTTTCCACCCATGTCTTTTTATAACTTTATATAGTCCATTCATTTTAGCACTGAATAATATTCCATTATCTGAATTTATCACAGTTTATCTATCCATTCACCTACTGAAGGATATCTTGGTTACATCCAAGTCTTGTCAATAAATAAAGCTGCTATAAACATCCTTGTGCAGGTGTTTTCCTTTGTGTGCTTTGTATATTGTTTTATTTTGTTTTGTTTTGTATGTTCTCTGTGAGCATAAATTTTCAACTCATTTGGGTAACACCAAGAAGCTTGATTGCTGGAGTGTATGGTAAAGATATGTTTGGTTTTGTAAGAAACTGCCAATCCTTCCTCCAAAGTGGCTATACCATTTTGGATTCCCACTAGTAATGAATGAAAGCTCCTGTATCTCTACAGTCTCTTCAGTATTTGGTGTTGTCTTGGTATTCAGATTTAGGGCATTCTAATATCTTTATAGTGCTACCTAGTTGTTTTAACTAATATTTTCCTCATGATTTATGATGTGGAGCATCTTTCCATATGCTTATTTGCAAATAAAAGGTCATTGCCCATTTTTTTAAAAATCAGGTTGTTTGTTTTCTAATTATTGAGTTTTAACAGTTCTTTTTATATTTTGGATAAAATAAGAGTTACACTTTCCATCACTATGTAATAAATTGGTTTTAACCATTTTTAAAAAGTTAGGCAGGTTGAAGGAATATCAGTAATATAATTTTGTTTTTCAATTTGACAACTATAGAAATACTAAATCATTTAAATCATTTTTATTAAATATTTTAATGTCAGAAATATAAAATTCATGAAGATAATATTTTTTAACCTGCACATATAATTTCTGCATTTTCAATCGTGAACTCAATTGAAACCATCGCTGAGCTCATACTTAGCTTTTAATATTCTTTTTTTCCCTTCATAGCTAGTCAGTTATTGAGTAAAAAATCATTTAAAAAATAGTCTTTTATGGATTTCCATCCTTGAATATATTTCAACATGCAGCAATTCAATGTTAAGAATCTCCATCAACTTACATTTAGTTTACAGACTTTGCTTCTTTAAATTTACATACAAAACTAGAAATAAAGTCTTATCTGCACAAAATACAATTCTGTGAATCTCTTTATTCCCAGAAGATGGAATTTAAATGCTTCCACCAAATAACCACTTCAGCCATTTAGTACACAAAAACTATTTTAGCCATTGGACATTTTCAGGGCTAGTTGTTGGAATCATTTCTTAGAGAGGCTCATGCAACAAAGAAGGGAGGAGGAACACATCAGGAAAAGAGAGAATAATGTGTTAGAAAAGAAATTCCTGGCAGGGCATATTTGAGAACTAGAAGAAGGAGGAATAAAAGGGGAAATACATGGTTGGTACCACTATTATAGTTCAGCTTTTTCCTGAGATTCAAGTTAACCTGAAAGAGGAGATATTTTTGGTCTACAAGATAAGTTACTTTGGTGTTAAATAAAATTCAGTATCTCCCTACTTAAAAAAAAAAAAAAGTGCCCTTTGGTGGGCTTGGATGTTGTTAGATAATTTTGGGGAAAAATATGGATCATTTTCTTTGGACCACCTTGTGTTGATAACAGATTCAAGAAGTCTTATTTTATTTGTTGTAATAGTTGGATTTTTTGGCATAGAGAAAATGTCAATTTGATAATTGTCAACAAAAAAGCACTAGTTTATTCTTTTTTTTAATCTTTTTTTTATAGTTTATTTATTTTTGAGACAGAGGGAGACAGAGCATGAGTGGGGGAGGGGCATAGAGAGAGGGAGACACAGAATCTGAAACAGCCTCCAGGCTCTGAGCTGTCAGCACAGAACCCGACGCAGGGCTCGAACCCATGAACCGTGAGATCATGACCTGAGCCAAAGTCGGCTGCTTAACCAACTAAGCCATCCAGGCGCTCCACTAGTTTATTCTTTAACATTTATCAGATTGAGGCAGACTTGCTTCAGAATGTGAATAAAAATAACTGAATGAGAGTGTGTAAGATCTGGAATCAATTAATCAAGGATTTTCTTCATTGTTTACACATCAATCTTACACACATAGGATTTAGCAATTACTGACTTTTATTATTTATGATGTAAATAATTTCTCACCAAATTAATACTACTGATATTTTAAATTAATGTTACATTAAATGCATAGGGAATTTTTTAAAATGTATTTTTGGATTTTTAAAAAATGTTTATTTATTTTAGAGAGAGACAGAGAGACAGAATGCCAGTTGGGGAGGGGCAGAGAGAGAGGGAGACACAGAATCCAAAGCAGGCTCCAGGCCGTCAGCACAGAGCCCAATGCGGGGCTCAAATCCACAAACAATGAGATCCTGATCAGAGCCAAAGTCAGATGCTTAACTGACTGAGCCACCCATGAATAGGGTATTTAAAGAAAATGTATTCCATTGTTCATGAAATTAGTTTCATTCTCACTTTTAGTTTTATTACTAGAGTAATAATTTTTTGTGTGAGTACAGTTGATGCTTGACAATATGGGTTTGAACTGTGCAGGTACACTTATATTTGTTTTTTTTCCCAATAAATATACATACTTATAATATTGATATAGTACAGTACTGTAAATGTATTTTTCTTATGATGTTAATACCATTTTTTTCTTTAGCTGATTTTACTGTAAGAATATAGTTTATAATACATATAACATACAAAATAAATGTTAACTAACTATGTTATTGGCAACGCTTCTGGTCAACAGTGGGCTTTTAGTAGTTAAGTTTTTGGCGAGTCAAAAGTTATACGTGGATTTTTGACTACACAAGAGGTTAGCTCCCCTAACCCCCATGTTGTTCAAGGAGCAACAATTACTTAAAATCAAAATATATTTGACCAATTATCCTATTACTTAGCAGTTGCACTACTAGGTATTTATCCAAAGGATATAGGAGTGCTGATTTGAATGGGCACACGTACCCCAGTGTTTATAGCAGCACTATTGACAATTGCCAAAATATGGAAAGAGTCCAAATGTCCATCAACTGATGAATGGATAAAGAATATTTGGTATATATATATACAATGGAATACTACTTGGTGATGAAAAAGAGTGAGATCTTGACATTTGCAACAAATGGATGGAACTGGAGGATATTATACTACAAGAAATAAGTCAGTCAGAGAAAGACAGAAATCATATGTTTTCACTCATATGCAGAATTGGTAAATTTAACAGAGACCATAGGAGAAGGGAAGGAAAAATAAGATACAGAGAGGGAGGCAAACTATAAGAGACTCTTAAATACAGAGAACAAACTGAGGGTTGATGGGGGTGGGGAAAATGGGTTATGGGCATTGGTGAGGGCACTTGTTAGGATGAGCACTGGGTCTTGTATGTAAGTGATGAATCACAGGAATCTACTCCTGAAGCCAAGATTACACTGTATGTTAGCTAACTTCACTATATATAAATATATATATTTATGGGTTATGGGCATTGGTGAGGGCACTTGTTAGGATGAGCACTGGGTCTTGTGTGTAAGTGATGAATCACAGGAATCTACTCCTGAAGCCAAGATTACACTGTATGTTAGCTAACTTCACTATATATAAATTTGATGACAGAATGACATAATTAATTAAAGGATTGAAAAAGAAAAGCATAATAGGACATCTTTTTTTATATATATAATTTGCTGTCAGGTTAGCTAACATAGAGTGTATACAGTGTGATCTTATATAATACCCTCCAGTTCCATCCGCATTGTTGCAAATGGCAAGATTTCATTATTTCTCATTGCAGAGTAATATTCCATTGTATATATACCAAATCTTCTTTATCAGTTCATCAGTTGATGGACATTTGGGCTCCTTCCATAATTCAGCTATTATTGATAAACATTGGCTATATGTTGATAAATATTCTGTTATAAACATTGGAGTAAGTACATGTGCCCCTTTGAATCAGCACTCCTGTTTCCTTTGGATAAATTCCTAGTAGTGTTATTGCTGGGTCATAGAGTAATTCTATCTTTAATTTTTTGAGGAATCTCCACACTGTTTTCTAGAGTGGCTGCACCAGTTTGCATTCCCACTAAAAATGCAAGAGGTTTCTCCATATCCTAGCCAACGTCTGTTGTTTCCTGGGTGGTTAATTTTGAACACTCTGACCAGTGTGAGGTGGTATCTCACTGTAGTTTTGATTTGTATTTCCATCATGATGAGTGATGTTGAGTATCTTTTCACGTGACTGTTAGCCATTTGGATGTCTACTTTGGAGGATATTTTGAGAATTTGGAGGTAGAGTATTTAGCTATGAAATCCTTTGGAGATTTGGTTACTGACATGTATGCTCAAGAAACAGTCTACCAGACCTGTGTTGCATCACATAGAGAATACATTGAGCAATACTGAGCACATTTTAGTGTGATGTCTAACATAATTTCTTCATTCCCATCATAGGAAATTTATTTTCCAGCTAATCAGGTAAATGTTAGTGATAAATAATTTATCCATCTTTAGGAAATGTCCCTGACCAACATATTCCTGAATATAATATATCCCAACTTTTTAAAGGAAAATATCAATAAGTATGGGATAATCTTTGTTTAGGTTGATGCATTTTGGCAAATGCTATTATTAATAAGGAAAAAAGCATCAGTCTAATAGTTCTAAGGTTCTTTAAACATTAAAAGTGAAACACATAAATTTTAAAAATATATTAAATAAAATTTAGAAACAAATGTAATATCAGTCAGCATAATCAGTTTCAAATACATTACCATCTTCTGTCATTCCTAGCATTTCCAAATTCTCTATTCTTGTTTAATTTTTTATGGTGAACAATATAGTTGAGAGAATAATAAAATGTATATCCATGAAACTTACATCCCGCTTAAGAAATAGAATGTATCTTGTTTTTCAAAGACCTCTATGTACTCTTGGTAAGTGTCATATTGTTTCTTCCTCTGAGGTCACTACATATCCTGTTGTTTTCTGTTAGTCATTCTTTAATTTTCCAAAAACAGATTTACACACCTGGATGTATACATGTATATACATAAAGATATATTTTTAGTTTTGATTTTTGAAGAGTATATATTATAAATAAATCGTATTGTTTGTGACTTGCTTTGTTGGTTCAATATTCTGTTTTTCAATTTCAACCACTTTGATGTTTGTATTAATATAGTTCATTTGTTTATCCTCGTTGCTATATAATATTATATTGTATACATGCAAATAATTTAATTTTTCTATTCTATATTGATTGAAGTTGTGTTATTATTGCATTACTATTGCTTTGTGTTATTATTATGTTACTTTTATAATTTTATAAACATGCATATCTACATAAGTATCTACTGGTGCACATTTTAAATTGTTTCTTTAGAACATATTTATAAAAGAGGATTGCTTTTGGAGGTGTTTGGGTGGCTCAGTTGGTTAAGCATCCTACTCTTGGTTTTGGCTCAGGTCAGCTCTCACAGTTCATGGGTTCGAGCCCTGCACCTGGCTCTGGGCTGGCAGTACAGAGCCTGCTTGGGATTTTCTCTCTTTTCCTTTTTCTCTGCCCCTCCCCAACTTGTGCTGTCACTGTTCCTCTCAAAATAAATAAACTTAAAAAAAAAGATGGGGTTGCTTTTCCTCACAGATTCAGAGGAGTTATGTATTATATAAATATTTCATAAATTATATATGTTGCACATATCTTTTCCCAAGTTGTGAATTATACTTTCACTTTTGTTATGATGTCTGCTGAATAAGAGAAATTCTTAATTTCAGTGTATTCAAATGTATTGCTTTTTTTCATTTATGATTAAAGACATTGGATTTTGTGTCAGAAACTCTTTTAATCCAAAGTTATTAGTACATACATACATATTTACTTTTGATTTTGAAGTTATTCTTCTAAATTTGGGTTGTTTATTCACCTAGAATTGATTTTCATGTCAGCTGTCAGATAAGAATCAATTATAATAATTTTAATTTAGATAACATTTTTTTCAGAATCATTTGCTGACAAGGTTGTCTTCGCCAGTAACTGTCAGTGCCATCTCTGTCAAAATGCAGGTGTCAGTTTGTGTGTCAGTTTGTTCTGGGCTCTGTGGTATTCCACAGGTTTCTTTGACCTTTCCTCTGCCCAAACTCACAGGTTAATTACTGTACCTTCCAAAACTTCTTAATGATCAAAAACATAAAGACCTCCACAACGTAGTTCTTCAAATACATCTCGGCTATTTGCTTTTGAGCTTTTGCTTTTCTATCAAGTTATTCTCAAAACCCTAATTGAATATTTTATTGCAAATGAATTAAATATATAGATTAATTTAGAAAAGTTAACTTATGCAATATTGTTTAATTAATGTTTATTTTGTGAAAATATGCTTAGGTATTTTTAATGTCTTACATAATGAATTTTTATACAAAGTTCTTAAATTATTTTGTTACATATATTTATTGCTGATAAAAATGTTTACATTAAATTATATATTCTCTCTTTATAAAAATACAATTAATATTTGAACAGCTCACAATGTTTCTATAATATTCTAAAATATTATAATTATTTGCATTAAACAAATTATTACTAGATTTTAATATATTTTTATGAATATTTTATCTAACAGTCATTTGGCCAACTATATATATAAGGTCATGTCATCTCTAAACAGAATCAATATTAGTAATATTAGTTCTTCTTTTCCAATTTAGATGCTTTTATTTTTATTTTTTTCCTGCCTGATTGATCTGGTTAGGACTTCCTTCATGCCTATGGTAAGAGTGAGTACGTTGTCTTATTTCTGGTGCCCACTCTTATCATAGAGGGAACATTTCCAACCTTTCACTATTGACTGTTATCTTAGATGTAGGTTTGTCACATATGGTCTTTGTTGTGTTGGGCTGTGCTCTTTCTATACCCAATTTATTGAGAGTATCATGAAAGGATGTTGAATTTTATCAAATGCTTTTTTTCTTCGTCTATGGAGAAGATTATGATTTTTATCCTTCATTCTATTATTATGGTGTATTATATTTATTAATTTGTGCATGTTAAAACACTGTTGCATCCCAAAGATAAATTCCACTTAATCATGGTGTATGATTCTTTAAGTGTGCTGTTGAATTCAGTTTGCTAGAATATTGTTGAGAATGTAGTGAGTTTATTTGAGAGGTTTTTGTGTGTGTGTAGGATTTATCACTATAAACTTCCCTTTTATTTATATATTATTTATGTTTTAAAGCTTATTTATACATTTTAAGGGAGGAATAGAGTGTGTGAGTGGGGCAGGGGCAGAGAGGGAGGGAGAGAGAGAGAATCCCACCCAGGCCCTACACTGTCAGTGCAGAGCCTGATGTGGGGCTCAAACTCGCAAACCGCGAGATCATGACCTGAGCTGATATCAAGAGTCAGACCCTTAACTGACTAAGTCACCCAGGTGCCCCAAAACTTCACTTTTAGAACTGCTTTTGCTGCATCTCATGAGTTTTGACATGTTGTGTTTTCATTTTATTCATCTCAAGATCTTTTTTTGTTGTTCTTGTTGTTTTATGTCAAGATATTTTCTGATTTAATTTTTGATTTCTATGTTCACCCATTGGTTGTTCAGGAGTGTGTTGTTTGACATCCATGTATTTGTGAATTTTTCAGTTTTCCATCCATTATTGATTTCTAGTTTCATATCACTGTGGTCAGAAAAGATACTAACTATAATTGTAATCTTCTTAAATTGATCGTGGCTTGCTTTGTCAAACAACATATGACGTATTTACAATATAATGTTTCATGTGCTCTTGAGAAGAATGTATATTCTGGTGCAGTTGGATGGCATGCTCTGTATATGTCTGTTAAGTCTATTTGGTCTATAACATTACTCAGATATCCTGTTTTCTTATTAACTTTTTGGATGACCTAGCCAGTGTTGAAAGTAGGATATTAAGTTCCTTAGTATTGTTGTATTGCTGTCCATTTCCCCTTCAGTTTTGTTAATATGTGTTTTAAACATTTAGGCACTGCAGTTATAGGTGGATACACACACACACACACACACACACACACCATTTTTGTATCCTCTTGATGAATTACTCACTTTATCATTGTATAATGCCCTGTCTCTTATAACTGAATTTGATTGAAAATCTATTTTATTTAATATAAGTGTAGTAACTCCTTCTCTCTTGGTTACTATTTCCATGGAATACTTTTATATCCTTAAAGCTAAAATGGATCTCTTGTATGTAGCATATTTTTGGATATTGTTCTTTAATTCATTCAGCTACTTTTTACATTTTGATTGGAAAATGTAATTCTCTTACATTTAAAGTAATTATTGATAGGTAAGGACTTGACTTACTACTGCTATTTCATTAGTTGCTTTTGTGTATTTTTTAGTTCATTTTCCCCTGTCTCTGCTTTAATCCCTTTCCCTTCATCTTTTGTGTAACTACTATAGGTTTTTTCCACTATGTATGCATCATTATGTCCAGGTAATGGGGTACCTTATTTTAAAAATAAAAGACTAGACATACTGGAGAAATATTGTTGATGTCTGTCATAGATACTGCTTTAGAAATGGAATTAATTTTCAAAAGCATCCAAATTTATAAAATGGCATTGGTTCTTTGGCCAGACACATAAAAATATATCTCCAATAACTATAAAAAAATACCATCCAAAGTTATTCACTTTAAAAAAAATTTAATATATTTATTTTTTGCATGAAAGAGAGTTAAAGCATGAGCGGGCAAAGGGCAGAGAGAGAAGGAGACAGAATCTGAAGCAGGCTCCAGGCTCCCAGCTGTCAGCACAGAGCCCAGTATGGGGCTCAAACCCACAAATCGTGAGATCATGACCTGAGCTGAAGTCAGATACTTAACCTAATGAGCTACCCAGGAGCCCCAAGTTATTCACTTTTTAAATGCAGATAATATGCTTCAGGCTTTCTTTCAGAAACCTTGCATTTCATAATTTCTCATAAATCTATTCTCTTTGTACTATATTCTCATCATTCTTGTCAAAATTTATTTAATACAATGGTTAATTAGAAAAATTCACATAAATTCATCTATATGAAAACTTAATGAAATATTTGAAATTATATTGGCATATTAATAGAAATTCCATCCTCTAACAAAACAATGAAAATTGTTGGCATCAGATAGAAGCAAATGGACAAATTAAGGCAAATATTTGGGGCATTCTCAGGGTCTCTCATGTATTCCAATGTAGGAGGTTGACCTTAAGATTCTGCATATAATGCTGATTCCTTTTAATTCAGACAAAAGAGAAAAAAATTTAAGTTGAAAAACAAATTTACACACTGTCTAAAATCTCATTGTTTTTGAGTCCTATACTTATAGGAAGTTTCCATATGGCTAGTCAGAATAAAGCTTATTGTACCAAAGAAGTAATTTAATAGTATCTTAAGGAAAATGATCAAATCAATGAGGTTTGAATTTGCTTAATTTAAAGTCAAAGTAGAGTTTGGGAACAGATAATTTACATTATGCTGTCTTTTGTGAACAATATAAGTTCAAATCAAAATTGCAATATTTTAAGTTTATTAAACCCAAAAAGTTTATCTACATATATAAACTATCATATTGAATGCATGGTCAACTTAATATGGAATTAAAGACATCTTGTCAAATTCATTTCCCATTACTAATGATGTAAAGCAAAAATATGTAATGACACTTGCTTTATTCAATCTGCTTTGCATAGCAATGATGAATTATGTAACTGATAATGGGACACTAAACACAAAGTGGTATTTGTAATCATCTAGGATATTCATTTACCTTCGTCAATTGACAATATCCCAACATTTTTTAAGGCAAAAATCTCATGTTCCAGTATTTTCTGATGGCTTTAGTTGTTTGTAATGGAGTTGAATTATTTTGAAAACACCTTGATTTTTTAGGCAATAATAATGCACTTTACAGTGAAATAAAAAGTCCTATTACAAAAGTCCAACCAACAAGCTGATAAAATCTGTTTCTTCAAACCTTCATCCTTCCCTGATGGATTAGGCTCATATGCTTATTAGCTGGCTGGGGGCGGGGGGGAGTGCCAAAACTTGAAAATCACATGGCAACAACTCTTTTTTTTTTTCAGTATAGTTAATGTACAGCATTATATTAGTTTCAGGTGTACAATATAGTGATTCAACAATTCTTTATATTATTCAGTGCTCATCAAGTGTACTCTTAATCCCCTTTACCTGTTTCACCATCTTGCCACCTACCTCCCCTCTGGTAACCATCAGTTTGTTCTCTATAGTTCAGAACCTGTTTGTTGGCTTGTCTCTCTCTGATTTTGCTGTTGTTTTTCCTTTGCAGTTTGTTTTGTTTCTTAAATTCCACACATTGAGTGAAATCATAAGCATTTGTCTTTAACTGACTTTTTTGCTTAGCATTATTCTCTAGCTCCATCCATGTAGTTGCAAATGGCAAGATTTTAATCTTTTTATGGTTAAATAACATTCCATTACATATATATACTAACCACATCTTCTTTATCCATCCATCTATCAAAGGATACTTGGGCTGCTTCCATAATTTGGTTATTGTAAATAATGCTGCTATACACGTGGGGGAGGTGCATGTATAATTGCTGACATACAAAATTCATTCATAAAAGTAGCAGATGTCAGTATAAAGTTGTAGAAAATTAATCTTATATTATATATATTTTTAAATTTGAATCAGTGTGGAAACAACTCTTTATAAAGGGAACACATGGTTAATTTCCCCTCAAGATACTTCCATACTGCCCCTCAAGTTAGGTACATTTGCAAAATATTCAAAGTCAAATTGCTGATTGAAAGCACCTGAATTTGAAACCAGCCTTTGTAAGTACAACTTTCCTGTTATTTTTTAAAAATACTGTAAAAATAACAATAATCATCAAAGCCATCCTCATAAATCTATACAACCCATAATATGTATGCTATGATGCTATGTTTTGCAAATATCAAAATGAAACTTAAAAATTATTTTTTAAAAACTCAAGAAAATAGTACTCAAATGTTAATCCTTTTTTCATTCATAATACATATCAGTTATATTCCAGATGAGCTCCTGGAATAGACATTTGAAGTCTAGGATATTTATAAGATATATTGGTAGAATGTGTTACTATGAAACACCTTCAATTTTATCTCCAAATATAATTTCCCAAAATAGTCATATACTCTTCAACAAATGGTGTTGAGAAAACTGGACAATTATATGTGAAGGAAGGAAGCTGGACCATTTTCTTACACCACAGACAAATATAAACTCAGAAGGGTTAAAGACCTAAATGTGAGACCTGAAAATATTAAAAGCTTTAAAGAGAGCATAGACAGTAATTTCCCTGACATTGGCAGTAGCTACATTTTTCTACATGTGTCTCCTAAGGCAATAGAAACAAAAGCATAAATAAACTATTAGGACTACAGCAAATAAAGTTTCTGCACAACAAAGAAAACAATCAACAAAACAAAAAGACAACCCACTGAATGGGAGAAGATATTTGCAAATGATATATCCAAGAAAAGGTTAGTATCCAAAATATATAAAGAACTTATACAACTCAACACACACACACACACACACACACACACACATCCAAAGCCAAACCAAACCAAACCAAAAAAAAAAAAAAAAACCACACACCCAAATCCAATTAAAAAATGGGCAGAAGACATATGTCCAACAGGCAAATGAAAAGATGTTCATCACTAATCATCAGAGAAAAGCAAATCAAAACCACAATGAGATATTACTTCCCACCTGTCAGAATGACTAAAATTAAAAACACAAGAAACAAGTGTTGGCAAGGATGTGGAGAAAAATGAACTCTCCTGCACTGTTGGAGGGAATGCAAACTGGTACACCCACTGTGAAAAACAGTACAGAGTTTTTCAAAAAAGTTAACAGTAGAGTTACCAGTTATTCCACGACTGGGTATTTACCCAAAGAATAAGAAAACACTATGTTTATTGCAATATTATTTCAATAGCCAAATTATGGAATCAATTATCCATTGATAGATGAATGGATAAAGATGTGGTCTATATATAGAGATATACCATATCTATCTATCAATCTATCTATCATCTATCTATCTATCTATTTATTGAGAGAGAGAATGGAATATTATTCAGCCATAAAAAAGAATGAGATCTTGCCATTTGCAACAACATGACTAGATCTAGAGAGTATAATGCTAAGTAAAATAAATCAGTTGGAGAAAGACAAATGCCATGTGATTTCACTCACGTGTAGAATTTAAGGAGCACAACAAACAAAGAAAAAATGAGATGACTAAAAAACAGACTCTTAAGTATAGAGAACAAATTAGTGGTAACCAGAGGGAGGTGGGGGTGGGAGGAGATGGGTGAATTGGGAAAAGAGGATTAAGAGTATACTTACCGTGATAAGCACTGAGTAACGTGCAGAATTGTTGAACCTCTATACTGTACACCTGAAACTAATATAATATGCTAATGGCAAAGTAAATGTTTTAAAAGTCATATATTTCTCATTTTAAGAATAATTTCTGGTTGCTATGATAGTATATCCTTCATATTATTTCTTTTCACATTAGAAAAACTCTAATGGACTATATTCACCTTTCTTCAAAACAATAAAAAACAAAGGAAACAAAAACAAGAACATTTTTTTTAAATTCCCTATTCTTTCCCCTGCTCATGAAAGTAAGAAGTGGAAATGACATCATATCCCCAAATGTTTTCAGTTTTCACATAATCTTCAAAACACATTATTACTTTTTCAAAATCTATTTACACATTAGTAAATAAATCTATAACAAAAAAATCTATATCTCTTCATTAGTTTCTTGCTGCTGTAACAACTTACCACAGTATTCTCTTAAAGCTGCTGATGGATAGAGTGGATACATGAGCCAAAATATAGTTAAATATAACATATCCATGAGGAACACAAGTAAACAGCAGCAGCAGCAGAAACATCAGCATCAGCAACATCTCCAGCAGGAGAATATGCAGAACCAGAGTTAAGAACTCCCACTCCCTGCGGAGAATCTCTGCAGACTCTTCAAACTATCCTAGCCCCTGCCAGAATGAATTCTCTGCTCCTTTTAGGCCGGATTAACACCTACTGCCAAAACATCAAAGAGTTCACTGCCTGGAACTTGGGCAAACTCCTCATGGCCCAGGATTTTTAGGAATACAGTAATGTAAAATAAAAAGGAAGCTTTTTTTTTTTTTTAAGGAGTTAATATTTAGGACTCTTGTGATTACATTGGGGCAACTCTTGGAAGAAATACACTTGCATAATGAAAAGTCTTTCTAGCTAGTAATAAAATAAAAATGATACTAATAAAAACATGGTGCCTTTAAAAATACAAATTTTTATCTTTATTCTTCTCAGCCAGAAATCCAGAATGGGTTTCATTGGAGTACTCACTGGAATACAGTCTATTCCTGTAAGCACATCTGTATTCTTTCCTGAGGCTCTGGACTCCCATTCTCTTGTCTTTTCCAGCTTCTAGAGGCTGTCAACATTCCTTGTCTTGCCCTCTTCAGTCTTCAAAGCAACCAATGATAAGTGGAGTCTTCTTGATGCTGCAACAGTCTGCCTCTGACTCTTCTTTATTTTTTAAAAAAATTTTAATGCTTATTTATTTTTGAGAGAGACAGAACATGAGTGGGAGAGGGGCAGAGAGCGTGAGAAACAGAATCCAAAGTAGGCTTCAGGCCCTGAGCTGTCAGCACAGAGCCCAGAGAGGGGTTTAAACTCACAAGCTCTGAGATCATGACCTGAGTCGAAGTCTGTGCCACCCAGGCACCCTTGCTTCTGACTCTTCTGCCTCACTTATAGATTCTGGAGATCACATTAGGCCTACCTGGCTAACAGGGGAAGCCCATCTCAAAGTTCTTGACTTAATCACGTCCACAAGACCCCCAAGTCCTAGAATTTTCTACATATACCATTATGCCTTCTTTAATGATGTTTTATTAACCCTGTGAAGTGTACTGATATCACCTTTCTAATTTTTTTTATATTAATTTGTGTGTTCTCTCTTTTTCCTGATCAATTTTACTGATTTTTAAGAATTGGTTTATAGTTTCATAGAATTTTCATTTTTTTTCTATTTCTACTGTATTAACTTTTGATTTTTATTATTTCCTTCCTTTTGCCTACTTGGGGTTAATTTGGTATTTTTTTCTTGTTCCTTGAGCTGTAAGCTTAAGTTTCTGATTGTAAACAGTTTTTCTTTCCTAATATAAAGTATTTAACGCTATAGATTTCCTTCTAAGCACTGTTTAAGCAGTTTCCCACAGATTTAAATATAGTGGGTTTTGTTCATTCAGTTCAAATTTGCTAATTTACTGATTTCCCTTGAGAGTTCTCTGAACTTGGAATTTGCATTTGAGATTTATGTAAAACTTTATTGAGTTTCTAAATGAAGAATACAGCTCTCTTCCTTTCTTTTTTTACTGAAAAACAAAAACTGTAGCCTGACAGTGTATTTTGTTTTAGTACTTTAAAGCTATCTTGCCATTGATTTCTGACTAGCATAGATTGTTATGAAAGTTTCTGTAGTCATTGTCTTTATTCCTCTATATGTACTGTCTCTTTTTTCTGACTATCTGTAAGAATTTTTCTTTATTACTAACTGGGGCACCTGGGTGGCTCAGTCGACTGAGCTCAGTCGACTAAGTGACTTCAGCTCAGGTCATAATCTCACAGTCTGTGTGTTCGAGCCCTGCTGCATCGGGCTCTGTGCTGACAGCTCAGAGCCTGGAGCCTGCTTCAGATTCTGTGTCTCCCTCTCTCTCTGCCCTTCCCTGCTCACACTCTGTCTCTCTCTCCCTCTCAAAAATAAATATTTAAAAAATTTTAAAAATAATTTCTTTTTATTACTGATTTTCAACAGTTTACTTATGCTATGCTTTGTTGTATTACTGTTGTTGTTACCCTGAATAAGTTTTCATATTCTTGGTTCTGTGAGTTTATACTTTAAAAAAAAAAAAATCTCATGTGGAAATTTTTTAGCTGCTATTTTGTTAAATGCTTTTCCTCTTTCTTGTGTCCTTCAATACACATATATTGAATCATATGATATTTTGCCAGAAGTCACTGAAATCCTGTTCATTTCTTTCAAGCTTTTTGTTTCTACCTTTCTGACCCACAGTTTGGATAGTTTCTGTCACTACATGTGCAAATTCACTCATATTTTCTACTATAGGACCTACTCTGTTAACTTTGAGTAGATTTTCCCTTTCACACATTACAGATTTGTCCCTGTAATTTCAATTTGATGTCTTTTTTTATATCTTCAATTTACCTCCCCATTATTTTGACGTTTTTCTTATAATTGCTTATCAAATTTATAATTTTGTAACATTTATATATCTTTGTCAATAAATTTAACAGAAATCAAGGTATCTCTGTCATTTCTGAAATTATATATAGAGATTGATCTTCATTTTGGTTAGAAGTTTCATTTTTTTTTTGTTTTTTCATGTGACATGATAGCAAATAATGTTGCCATTTGCCCCAAAGATGTTCATGTTCCAATTTCTGGAATCTATGAATATGGTACTTTATATGATAATGGAGACTTTGCCATTATTGTTACAGACATTAGGGAATTAGGAATGAAGAAATTATACTGGATTAGGTAGGTGGGCCTGGCTTAATTACAGGAGTCCTTGAGAGTAGAAAACATGAGGGAGGTCAGGGAGATACAACATTAGAAAGAATGTACCTCCGTTCCTGGCTTTGAAGATAGAGAAGGGGACTATGTGCCCATTAATGTGGTAGCTACTTGAAGCAGGTAATGACTCTGATGTTACAGCTAGCAAGACTATAAATAAAGTAAATAAGGGGACCTCAGTCCTAAAGCCACAAGGAACTGATTCTGCTAAAAACCCAAGTAAGCAGGAAACAAATTACTGGCTAAAGCCTCTAGAAAGGGATGGAGCCTGTCAACGCCTTGATTTCAAGCTGGTGAGACTCTTAACGATAATTTGACCTACAGCCCTGTGGATAATAGGTTTGTGTAGGTTCCAGCCACTAATTTGTAGTAACACTTTATGAAAGCAATAAAAATCTACTATATATTTCTAGCAAGTTTTCATCTGTTGCTGGACATTATGAATGTAATATCATTGAATGTTCAGGTTTAGTTTTCTCTCTTAAAAGAGTGCTGGATTGATTTGGCAGGTAGTTATGTTACTTGCAAAGCAGACTGTTTCCAAAGCTTGTTAGTAAATTACTTTAGGAGTAATCAAATATAGCCCTAATACTATGGCATGACCTTTGTGTGGCCTCCAGTAATTTCCCAAAGTATTTAAATAAATGTCTATATTCTGGCCAGATAAAACTCAAATGTCTCTCAAACTTATGTTGTTCTGGGAATTGTTCACTTCATAGCTTTCCAACAAGACTTATTTTCCTCCAGTGCATGATTTGTTAGTACTAACATGTGTAAGTTAGTATTTAGCCAAGATTCAGAAGGACCTCTGCAGAGTTCTTCCGCATTCTCTTATGCTTCTCCTTTCTGTCCGGCTCTTACTCCACTAGTTCCACCTGCATCCATCTACCCAAACCTGGTAACAATTTTTTAGCTCTGCAGATTGCCATGTCCTGCTTTGGGTCACCTTTCCCTTTCTAGGAAGTACACGGCAGACAGAAATCCACTGCTGCCTTAGGAATCTTCTCATTTGTCTCCCTCCTCTGAATGATCGGAGTTTTGCTCTGCATGATAGCCAAAACATGAAAACAATTACTTCATAAGTTTTTATACCTTTGTCCAGTTTTCCCTCTGTTTACAGCTTTGTTTTGAATAAAAGACTAAGTTACAGTCTCATGAGAAAAAATGCAGTTTTGTCTGCCTTTTGTTTTTGTTTTTGTTTAGAGACAAACTCAACTGCATGATAAAGGTTTAGAAAAGACTCACACACATACATGCACATACAATCTTAATAGATATTTTAAATAAGTGTTTATGTAATTATGCATCTTCCAGAGATCATTCCCTAAATACTAAAATATGCAGTCTTTAACCAATTATGTATACTTTATAATTTCAACAAGAAATTTGTCAAGTGGGAGATAGAAAAGACTGTTATTTGATAAATGGATTATTTTAAGAACATTAACTATAATTTAGTGAAGTGTGTCCCTTAGTGCAATAGAGACCCAGTTATCTATATTTATACATGCATACATATATATCTACATATACATTTGCAAACATATCTACATTCTTAACTCAATGTAGAAAATGTTTAGTTCACAAACACTGTTTTTATGGTGAGAAGTGACTCAGTAAGAACCGTGGTTTAATAAGATTGACCACACAGGAGTGTGGAGAAGGGAGAATCTAGAGTCAAAGAGACCAATTAGGAGACTGGTGCTTTAATCCAGGTCTAAACTTGATAAGGATTGAAAATATGGTAGTAGTAATGAACTGCATTGAAAAAGCCAAGGGTCCCTAAGTACCAAGCAGGGTTGCTTTTTTTTTTTTTTTTTTTTACATTTAAAAAATATATACACTGATATCTGTCATTATTATCACCAAAAACTTTGCTGTCTCAAAGAAAGATATTCAAGTTAATGGATTTCCAGAATAGTTAATATTTTACACTTCCAAGGGAAGAGAAATTAGCTAAGATCATGAAAATTTCCTCCACTATTGTCTTGTAGTAAATCCATTAGAAAACTCTTTGTATCTGATTGTCTAGTCACAACAGAAGACTAAGAGTGACGTAACTCTAATGGGATGAAAGTAGATTATTGTTCAATCCCCTGTACGCTGATACGGTCTGCAATAGCAATAACCTTGGAGGCCATTTCATTTAATTTACTTAGAGCTGAAGAAGAAAGCGGGGAAATTTTTTATTAAATGGATTCATAATAATTAAATGGACTCATATTAAGTGGAGTTTTTATTAAATAGGACTCATAGTGGTTTGTTGTGACTTTAAAATGTAAAGTTAAATCTGGGCTTAATTATTATGTTGCCCTTCAACCACAAAGAAGAAAGGCTATGATTCAAATTGAGTCTCTAAAAAGAAGTCAGCTGAGACTCCTCGAATAAACAAGAAGCTGCATGAAGATTGGCTCAGTAGATTCTAAGTTAAATAAGAAAATAACTATCATTGCTCAGAGTAACTGTGTTGCAAAACCTTAGACAATCTGTAGCCCCTCTTTGCTCTTACAAAATTCCATTTTCATTCTTTCCCTGTAGAGGAGATATTAGATTTGATGCAAGGCAATTCTTTTTATGACTCTCACTTTATTTTATATTTTAAGATGCACTTTCCTCCAGTTCTCCTATACACCCACTGTAAGTGGTAAAGCCCACCACTCAATGAAAAGTATTCTTTTCCAATATCTGCTAATAACAGTAGTGACTATTGTATTGCTATATAATAGTCCATTTTCAGTTTTAAGCTTTAACATTCTTCTCAATCAGTCCTCCTCATCCCATTACTTCTCTGACCTCATCTCTTACCTCCTTTCTCTTTACTTGACTTCAGTAGTATAGGCCTGCCTCTCTGTGAGTTTCAGTATTGCTAAGCCCCTAACCTTTCTCAAGCATTTGATCTTAGTGATAGCTACCCTAACCATTCACTGTGTGTATGTGTGTGTAAATATACACATAGCATAAAATTTACCATTTTAACCATTTTTAAATACAGTAAAACCTTGATTTGCGAGCATAATTCATTCCAGACATATTCTTAAAATCCAAAGCACTTGTGTATCACAGTGAATTTCTAGAACCATTGACTCAGTTGTGATCATGTGACATTTGGCATCACATACTACTTGTATTGCAAGACATTGCTCTTGCATCAAGTTAAAATTTATTAGAAATGTTTGCCCGTCTTGCATTGTGAACAAGCTACTCACAATCCAAGGTTTTACTGTATATTGTTCAGTGGTGTTAAGTATATTCACCTTGTTGTGCACCCATCACTACCGTCCATCTCTAGAACTATTGCATCCCAACTGAAACTCTCAGCCCATTACATAATAATAACTCCCCATGTCTCTCTCTCCAGCCTCTGCCAACCAGCATTCTACTCTTTGTCTCTATAAATTTGATTATGCAAGGGACTCTTGTACAAGTGGAATCATAAAATATTTGTCCTTTTGTGATTGGCTTATTTTGCTTTACTTAGCATAATGTCTTCAGGGTTCACCCAAGTTCTAAACTGTGTCAGGATTTTCTTGCTTTTTAGGCAGAATGATATTCTCTTGTGTATATACCACATTTATTTATCCATTCATTCATCAGCTATTATGAATAATACTACTATGAACATGGGTATGCAACTATCTTTTTAAGTTTCTGTTTTTTTTTTTAATTTGGGGGTATATACCTAGAATTAAAATTGCTGGATCCTATGATAATTCTATATTTAGGGTTTTTTTTAGGATTTTTTTGTACTGTTTTCTATAGGAGGTGCATTATTTTACATTACCCCCAGCAATACATAAGAGTTCCAATTTCTCCACATTCTATGTAACACCTATTTTCTGTTTCATTTAGTATATTTTTTCTTAATATTATTTTATATCCACCTAATTGTAAAATAATTGTTAAATCTATAGTAATATAAGGCTGGATAATGTATTTATGTGTGTATATATATATATTTATACACATATATATACTTATATATATGTGTGTATATATGTATATATTTATACACATATATACATATATATACATACACACACACTTAGATATAATATTTATAAAAAATTACAACATTCCAGAAGACATTGCAGAAGAGAATCAAGAGGCACTAGACTTTGAGTTAAACATGATGGATTGTACATAAATTTTTTTTTTACTGTTTCAGTAGGATTCTCCATAAACTGGAGGTGGGGGAGGGTAAAGGAGAAGGGGAGAAAGAGAAGGAGAGGGAAAAGAAGAGGAAGTTGTTGTTAATCAGGACAAAGACAAAAGCAGAAAAAAGGATACTTTATCTATTGGATAAGGATATTGCTTGTTGGAATATTGATGGACAGGAGTCATCGAACTAAACAGATCTCTGAAAGTGGAAACTAAGTGGTTCGTGAAAGAATCAAAAAGTCAGCTGATGTGCACTGAAGAAGAGCATAAAACATCAAGAATGGGAACATCATTCTCTCGTAAAATGAGGTGTAGGATGGCACCAAAGTAGATTATTTTTATAGACTTTAGGTTCTACAAATCCCTTCTCTTAGGTATTGCTGTCCTAGAGAACTGAGCCTCAAAACATGATGGGATATTATACCAGAAGCAGAGGAAGTGAAAGACTAGATACTGAATGATGAGAACACTGGGTCCCTTCTCCCACTCAGCTCATGAATACTGTCATCTCAAGTAAGAGATTAGAGAGTTCTCTAGGAAAACTGCTTAGTCCAAGGAAAACCACTAGAGAAATGTATATTTAGTATTATCCCAGCTAATCACTCCAGCTAGATAATTGGGACAAGCACAGCTTCTACTCAGCATTTTAGTGTATCTCTTTAAGTGTGACCTCCTATCCAATGGTTGCCAGATACTCCATCAAAACTTCTCTGCCAGACAGATATTAAACAAGTAGAAGAAAACCAAAACATACTCTGCAGATAGAAGAAGAAAATTTCAAAGAAATAATAAAAATACCATCAGATATGTAAGAGAGGATACTGAATTCACAATATAAGGATAGAAGTTTATAAATAAAAGAACATTAAGAGACCAAAGTAGGTCTCATAAAATAAAAGCATGATATCAAGACTGGAAATGAAAATGGTATCACTCAAAAGTTTGAAAGCTACATTTGATAGTTCTTCTAAAAACTGGGACAAAAATACAAAGATGAAAAATAAAAGTAAAAGATAAAATAAAGTTAGTGCAGTAAATTATAAAGTGAGTCAAAAGCAAATCCCTAGAAGGGAAGATTCTGAATTTTTAGACAAAGAAGTCCCAGCAACTACCCTACACAATTTGTACAAATAGACCTACTCCAATGTAAGTCATTAAAAAATTCTAGAACGGTAGGTAGGAAAAATATCCTGAATGCATATAGGGAGAAAAACAAAATAGATCTCATGTGACAATCTGGACTTAAGAATGATATATGACTTCTTCATAGCCTAAATGAATTTTAGAGGATAATGGGCCTGAAAAGTGGAGCTCTCACCTTTCATCCACATCCTGGGATTTAGCTTGGGATTTAGCTTTAGCCAGGAGTAACTGGGGGCCGAATGAGAAATGCTGATATCTTGCTTTTCTCAAGAAGAAAGCCCTTTGACTGGAAGCATGGGTGCAAGGAAGCCCTGTGTTCTTGGCTGTAGCAATCTGGGGTTCAGTCTTCACCTTATCAAGCTGGGTCAGGGAAGGAGGAAACATTTTGTTGTTGTTGTTCAAATACTATATTCTTGATTTTCTTGCTGAATTTTCATATATGCTCTTGAATAGATGTCTCTTCATTTACTACTTCCTCTTAGGATCATTTACAAAGAGTTTAAATGATTATTTGTTTGTTTCTTAGTGATTTGCACCCGTTTCACTGGAGACAAGGTCAAAAAAGCTCCTCCCACCATTATGTGGTAGTCAATCTCGCTGATTGTTTTTTATTTTTATTTCCTTATTTTTTTAATACTTATTATTTTTGAGAGAGAGAGAGAGAAACAGAGCATGAGCGGGAGAGAGGGAAAGAGAGAAAGAGGGAGACATGGAGTCCAAAGCAGGCTCCAGGCTCTGAGCTGTCAGCACAGAGCCTGACATGGGCTCGAACCCACCAACTGTGAGATCATGACCTGAGCCGAAGTTGGATACTCAACCAACTGACCCACCCAGGTGTCCCTCACTGATTGTTTTTTTTTTTTAATTGAGGAGTAACATATACAGATGTGTATACATACATACATACATAGATACATATATATATACATGTATATCTAATATAAACATGTATATATTAGAAAGATAATTTTTAAACACATTTAACACAGCCAAGAAATATCCAACAAATTTTTACTGTGTATCAAGCACTGTTTCATTGCTAAGCTGAAGATACAATAGTGAAAGAACAGATAATGTTCTTGCTCTCTGGAAACATAGATTCTAGGAAAGAGAAATTAAGTTAGCAAATAAATATAAATCAGTTGGAGACAAGTACTATGAATACAAATGAAACAAGGTAGGGAGATGGAAAATGAGAGAAGAGTGAGTTCTATTTTAGGAAGGTAGTCAGGGAAGACCTTTTGGTGACATGATATTTGAGTATACATCAAAATGATGTGAGGAGGTAAGTCAAGTGTTTATCTCAAGGAAGAGAGTACAGGCTATAATGATATCAGGTGCAAAGGCCCTGAGAAAGGAACATGCTTGGCATGTATAAGGAAATGGCCAAGAAGCCAAAGTGACTTGAATAAAGTCAGCAAAGGAAAGCATGTTAGGAGACAAGGTTAGAAAAGCAATGGATAGAAGATTGTATAATCCATTACAAGCCTTGTTTAAGATTGAGTGATATAGTAAACGGTTGAAAATTTAAAACAAAGAGTGGCTTATTCTGAGTTATGTTTAAAAAAATAATTTCTAAATACAGCATGGGCAATAGACTGCAGGGAATCAGGCAGAAGAGTTAGAGGGCTTCCAACACCAAGCAATAGAACATGGTGGGCTAAATAACAAAGGATATTTGTGGAACAAGGTAGTGAGAAATAGTTAATTATATGTACATTAAAGAGGTTGAACCTGTATGATGTCCTTATGCATTTGATGCCATATGAGAGAGAGTTTTTTGAAAATATAAGTTAGAAAAGTGGTGTTACCATGTAAGTAGATAAAAAGTTTGAAGGAGAAACATTTGGAGTGTGCGGAAGTAGAATTTTTTTTTTGATTCATTGAGTTTAAGATGATGCCTGAAAATCACATTTAGAAAATAAATTTTCAGGGAACAAGAATACATGGATATAGGAAAACAACTTAGAGATTTAACAAAGTGACAGTAAAAATGTAGAGGCATTACTCTTAAATAAAGAGAGATAATTAGTGAGTAGAAATAATAAGATTGTTGATTAATGAATGAAAGGGAGGAGTCCAGGGTGACTTTGTTTTCTGGCTTGGTTGACTATTTGGAAAATAATGCCATTTATCAAAATGGGAATTACAGCAGGAGGCATGCACTTGAAACTTTATTGTAATTGATTTTTATAAGGACACATATTAACTGAATAGTACTTCTATAATGTCAAATTTAGTGACTCTGGGAGATTAAATATTACTCAGTTAAGGAACTCCCACACTGGGCTTTGAATTCTTGGAAGGGACAATCCTCCCAGACTGAATAAAAAGATGATGCTCATAGCCACTGTAAGAATTTAAACAGCGCCTGTTAGACTACTAACCAATTCTCCAGTTATCCTCCTTTGAGCCCTAGTTTTCTAGATCAGGTAAGGATATCCATGGGTCCAGTCAATCCAGATATCTTTTGGAGGTTTAAAGGTATTACCAAAGAGGAAGAACTGTTTTTTTAATGGCACTTGGTGAACATTTTACAACCTGAGACTGAAGCTAAAATTCTTAAAATCATCCAAAGGAAGAATCAGTATCCACAATGAGTAAAGCGTATTGATTTCTGAAAAATATTTTATAATTTATTTAAAAATATGTCTATAACTAAGACACTAAGACAAGTTTTATTGCTTTTCAATGTCAAAAAATTCTCTGTAAACTCATGGGCTGAGTCCTGCAAATTCTCATGGCCACTACAAGACAGCATCTTCTGTCAAAGTAACTACATGAATCTTATGTTAATCCATGCACTCATATTTCCTTGTGTATGGCTAACAAGATGTTATTTGATCAAATTTGCGTTTCAAAGTAATATATTGTGTTATATTCATGTTTTGAACTGTAAATTAAAACTAAATAGCTTTTCATTACCCTCAAATAAATAAGATACATTTTACTAGCTATCAAACAATAAATGAAATAGTGAACTCTACTTGTGATTCCTAGTGGAAGAACATTTACATATTTCATGAACCATCTCTTAGAAAGCAGTCATCTATGATCAGTACCAGTTATACTCCTCATCTCTAAAAACTGTTTTGTATGCTCAGATTTTCTTATTCCATTAGAGCTATTTTATATTCTCCTTTCTCTCTCTCTCTCTCTCTCTCTCTCTCTCTCTCTCTCTCTAACATTCTCCTTTTCTTCCATCTAGCATTTATTCTATGTTTGCTATACATGGATATCTGCAAAGTACTGTGCCAGGTTCTGGAAAAATAAGATGAATAAAACACAACTTCTGCCATATCAAAGATTTTATAATCCAGTAAACATATATAGATAAAACACAATAATCAATAATTAATCAGTAGTGAGATGTCCAAAACTGTAATGGAAACACTGAGGGGAATAACATACTCTATGTGGGAAAATCAGATTCCTAGTGGAATCCAAAGATGAGTTGATGTTTACCTGTTAGAAAAGTGGGTAAGAGACATATCTGATACAGAGGTCAACATATATAAATGACAACGTATAAAAGAAATATATTTAGGGAACCATGCTGAAGCATACATAGTCCATGTTATAGGGAGTGGCTGGGCATGTCTCTAGGAATTTATATGGAACTAGATTATAAAGACCTTGAATGTAATGACAAGAAACTTAGACCTACTGTTAAGAAGGGGCAGAGTCAACATATGTTATATCAATACCCATACAGACTTAGCTAAGAGGTGTGCTGAATGTGGGGACTAAGGCCAGGAAGAATTTTTTTACAACAGAAGGAAAATGAATATATTTAAGGGAGAAGTACTTATTAAATATTGATAAATTTGAATTGGGTTACATATAAAAGTAACTGAACTCAAAATAGCTTAAATAATAACCGAGTTTCATTGGCTTGCATAGCAAGAACTTAAGCAGTCTTCAGGATTTGGATTGAAAATTTTTTAAATACGGTTCTTGGACCTTGTTTCTTCCTGTCTCTGTGTGCTCCTACTTCCATGTTGCCCATTGGGTCCCCATTGTGGTTTCATGACAGTTGTAACCAAAACCTTAAGTGTCATTCCTCATCATGCAACTACAGAGACCACCTTAAAATTGGAATATTTTAATTTGTGGATAAAACACAGCAGCAATGGTTTCTTGACTTTACCATCATTGCATTAAGAGAACAATAGTATTTTGCATCCAGAGGGGATGTATCTAACACATAAGTGTTAAAGCAGAAAACCAATTAGCAGCTGGAAATATTATAGCTTTCAATATAATCCTCTGGTCATGAGGTTATAAAGTGCTAGGAACTATGGACTCTAGCCCTATTATATGACTTTAATACCAAGCTTAAGTTTTAAGAAGAAACTGAAGGGAAAATAAAAACTTGAAATAATTCCACTGCATGGACTGAGCACAGTTGGTAAGGTAAAAGTTGTATGATGGGAAGGGCTGATAATTTAATTTACAATGTGTGTCCTTTACATCCTTACTTGGCATATTTTTGGTACATACCAATATTGGGCGCTCCAGATCCATTTAATGTATATGCTGAAAGATAAAGACAAATATAAAATTCCCAAAGGGATATATAACTCTACTTTCAGACTATAGATTAAATATGCAAAAAGTATAATTCTAATATTTAATCTACTACATATATTTAAATCCCCAAATAATATAAAATAAAAAAAACTTTTATTTAAATTTTAATTTTCAACATCAGAGACTCTCATTTATCAGAGTGACTTTTTGGATTTATATAACACAGACTTCTGTAGAAGATCATCTTCTTGATCATCTGTGTTGTCTGAGAGGTGGCCAATGTTGAATCCATGTAGTATGCTGTAACTGATAATTTTATTCAAAGGCACAGCAAGTCATTTGTATAACAGAACATTTTTTGCTTACTCTCTTGGAACATTTTCATGATCTCTGCTACATAACCATTTTCTCTATTGCTTCTTTAAAGTATTTAACAAGCTTGTTTGTAACTGACATGAGGCCTTTAAATCTGTGAGGTCACACTCTTAGGAATAATGACTAATTGGTGTTAATTTTCTTTGCTTCCTTTTTTACTTTTCTATTGGTGACCTCTATAAGTTTCCCAAATTAGCATTGATTGAAGTCATTTCAGACTAATGTGTCATCTCTCAGCATTATTTTAATTCTCCAAATAAAGTAATTTTAAAAAAGTTCTCATAATAAGAGAGATGTGGTGTAGGGATTCAAATACAAAATAATTCTTTTTTTAGAGTTTTTTTTGTGGGGAAGGAGTTATGAGGGGAGAAACCTCTTATATTTAGGGGTATAAGGCATTCAAATGCTTACAAGTTTCCTGAATGCTTAAAATGCACCTCAAATTCAATAAACTAAAATAAACCTAAAATCTTTTTCTTCAACAAAAATGGCATTCCATCCTATATTCAGATTGTCAAGGAATAACAACAATATTGACCAATTTCTCTTCTTTATCTTCTATATCTAATCAGCACCCAAATTCCTCTATTTCTAGCTCCTCGGTATCTGTTTTATATGCTTTCTGTTTCCAGTGATCCTGTTCATTTTAGACATCATCATTTAATCCCATTCATACTATAGAAAAATCCTCAAACTTCTTTCCGTTTCAATTTTTCACACTCCGAGCCACATTACATTGTTTTTCAAGCTAACTTTTTAAAATATACAGTTGAAAATGTGAATCTCTTGATTTAATCACATGTAGCTACCTATAGTTCCTTAAAACCTATATGTCTTTTATCATTTGCAAAATTGTTGCATGCTGATGTTTTTGCTAGGCATATTCTTTCCCATATGTGTGCCAATATGTGTTTATAATCATTCTGGCCTTCTCTGGTAGAATAACCCCTCAAAGTACTTACCATGATTCACATATCACTGCTTACATATGTGGCTTTCCAACACCCTCTGAATCCTTCAAGGGGAAGGACATATTCTATCTTGTTTCTCCAATATAAAATACTGATACTTTGCAGAAGGCAGAGTAAGCCTTTATGTTGAATGAGTAAATTATGAAGGCAAGTAATTAACTCAAAGCCTGGTCTGTTTTTTTGTTAAAGAGGAAAAAAGAGCATTAGTTAGAAGTAAAAAGTAGATGATGGTGTTACAAAATTTGACAAAACTGGTAAATGTAAAATGCATTTCAAGAACTCCTTCTGTGGACAAGTATAATTATTGTCTAGCAGTAGTGAAGGTACTAAATTAAAGTGTAAACTCTATAGTCCAATATATTAAGCAGTAGAATTTTATGTTTCACCCTGTAGCAGCATCAGGATGCAAGAGAAGAAAAACGACTCTAGAAATTAAAATAAAATATTTTATTTGAAAAGAGTCTCCATGGCTTTCAGAATGAGAAATGATATCAAGGGTGGGAAAATTTAAGAGGAACTGTGATTTTTCAAAGGAGATTTATAGGAAATAAAGGCATGAAAGACGTGGAAAAATAGGAGATTGTATCCAGAGCATAGATTTCTTATGACTTCTGTTTAGGGCACTGCCATATTCTGTGCTATAGAAGGAGGAATGTGATCTCTGAACAAAAGGTCAAGCTTCTTTGAGGTTCTGGGACTACAAGTATTTTTGCATTTTACTTCCATTTAAACTATCCAGCTGAATTGCTGAATCAAGGTGCCAGGATAGACTATGTTCCCGATATGTAACATCCACGAGCTGAAATGTTGGGACCCTCTAACCAGTAGGTAATTAATGATCATTTTATCCAGACACTATGAGCCTTGAAAGAGAAAAAGCCTGTAATGCTCCATTTATACATCACAGCATTCCTCCAAAGTCCCAGCTTCCTGGTTTTGTATTCATTTTTCTATAGGCAATATGAATTACTATATGATAAAAACATTAAAAAGCATAATCACATCACTGTAAAGTATATAGCTTCTCAAAAACTATACATATTTATTCATGGGTCTTTTGTTTTGTTTTTATGGAATATTCAGTGACATTTTCAGTAGTTAAAAAATCCTAAAAATCTTAAAATATTAAGTTTGGCTTTCCAAGAATTTAATTACGAAGATAACATCAAGATTGGTGAACATTTGTTTTTAGATATATCATATACAATGATATATATATTGATGCACAAAAGCATCATTTTTATTTGTCCATTTTACTAGAAAATCCAATGCATGTGTGTGCACATACACATACAAAGTCATTTCTGGCTTAATGAGAACAGTGACAGAAATGGCAGCCTTTGCTTTTATATTTTAAAAAAATCTCGCACTTAATGAACACGATCACCCAAGGGAAGAAAAAATTGAAAACAGAAGATGGCACTATCAAGTATAAAGAAATAAATTTAAATGACTATCCTTTAAATGAATAAATAAAACTTGACACTATAGCCACACAATGCTCTTATGCCTAAATATGTATTTTACATGCTACATTTCTAATGTTTTATTATATTAATTATCCCTATCCTGCTGAATTACTTCCTCTCTTCACCTTGGTTTTTATATAAAAATAATGTGTGTTTCCAGTATATTATGAAGGAAAAAATTTGATTTACATTATTTGTAAAGATAACTCATTATCAAGTGATTTTTACAGAATTACATATTTCAAATTATTGAAGAAATTAAAGCTAAACTTCAAGGAAGTTTGTAATTTTTTCCAAAAGAAAAACTGTTAAATGTCATCACTATCTTTCTCATGATTTGGAGACATCTAAATATATATCCCATACATATATCAAGAATATGTAGTGAGTGTGTTTTTGACTCACTAAAGTCTATCATGAAAAATAACAAGCACATACATGGTAAAAACTTTTCATATCAATAAATGTGTTTGCATTAAAAATATGAATGGAATCTCGATATCTCTCCTGGGGAAAATATATGGCATGTGGTCTAAACAATAAGAAAATTGATTAGGTCATCTACCTGGAAGCAGAGAGGTAGGGTGTTTCAATGTTATTAATCAATGACCTGATAAAAACCCGTATTCTCTCTGCATCTCTGTTCTGTTGTCCTGGCCGGCTTCACCCCTCGGCAGGAACTCGTTGTGGTTATAACATGCAGTGCTGATGTTACAAGTTTCGTCTTTCACATTTGACTGCGTGTGTGTGTGTGTGTGTGTGTGTGTGTGTGTGTGAGAGACAGCGAGAGAGAGAGAGAGAGAGAGAGAGAGAGAGAGATTGAGAGAGAGAGAGAGAACCTCTTCCCCAGCCACTTAACAAAAGGCATTTTCTTTCCTTTTAGTCGTTAGTCAGATTGGACCAAATTGGGTCACATGCCCATGTCTGAACCAATAATTCCCTCCAGGCTTGATTCAGAAATTATCTCCTGGGGCACCTGGGTGGCTCAGTCAGTTGAGCGTCCGATGTAACCTCAGGTCATGATCTCGCAGTTCCAGAGTTCCAGCCCAGCATCGTGCTTGCTGCTGTCAGTGCAGATCCTCTGCCTCCCCCCAGCTCCTCCCCAACTTGCACTCTCTCTCTCTCTCTCTCTCTCTCTCTCTCCCCTGCCCTCCCTCCCTCTCTCTCTCAAAAACAAATAACATTAAAAAAATTAAACAAACAAAAAGAAATCATCTCCTTCCGTCTTTCCCTGGCCATTCTGTCTAAAATCACACCCCAACTTTGCAACTTTATTTCTGTCTAATTCACTTACTATCATCTCACTAGCTATGCCTTCTCCTTAGCTTTTCCTTTGTTTGCTTATTGTTCAGAATCTTCATAAGGGTCGAGATTTTGTAAGTGTTATTACCTGTGGTATCTTCTTTGTCTAGAACAGTACATGACTTAGAAGCCATCTAATAAATATTTATTGATTGAATTAGTAAATGAATGTGGCCAGGGGATTTCATGGGGAAAAAAAATATGAATGTTTATTCCATCTCAAATTTTTAAACTCACATGCAATAGAATATCTAACTTCAAAATCTATTGTGTATCCTAAAGAAAGTTTTTCATTATTTGTATATTTTTTTCAAACAACTAAGAAACAAAACAAACTGTAACATACTATACCAGTTGTTTTGATAGTACTATCTTACTCAAAAATATATAATTTTTCACATTTTTCTTTCAAGAGACACAGATTCACCTCATTCTTTCAATGGCTACATATTATTTCTAGCATAGGTGTGTTATAATGTATTTGTTCTCCATTGATGGACACTTATTTTGAATGTTAGTTAGATCTTGGTCATAAAATATTCCAGACATCACTTGTTGTCTTTTGATCTTTGATTACCCTGTCAATTATTTAAGTGTTATTGCTCAATCAAATTATTAATTTAGGTTTCCTGTATAATTTTGAGACAAATATATGTGTGTTTATATTTTTAGAAAGTAGGTCAACCTATATTTTCAAATCTTATACTCTAAGTCAACCACAAAATTCCATTAGCTCTATCTTAATAATATATGTAGGATTAATTATTTCTCATTTACTGTCATCATTTTGGTGATGGTCACTTTTATGTCTAACTTACTTGTTTCCTACCTTGGTTTCTTTCCTTCTGAACTTGTCATTCTCCTTATTTTCTACACAAAGCAGCCAAACTTGAATTTTGTTTAGACCACATTTCTCCACTGTAAGAACCCTTCAATGGGTTTCTTTCTTTTTTTTAAAGTTTATTTTTTTATTTTGAAAGAGAGAGCGAGAGAGAGCAAGTGGGGCAGGGGCAGAGAGAGAGGAAGAGAGAGAATCCCAAGCAGGTTCTGCAGTGTCAGCACTGAGCCCAATGTGGGGCTCAAACTCTCCAAACCTGAGATCATGACTTGAGCCAAAGTCCCATGCTTACCCAACTGAGCCACCCACATACCCCGCCTCCAATGGCTTTTTATCTCA
Organism: Cryptoprocta ferox; assembly: GCA_028646485.1. Classification (NCBI taxonomy): domain Eukaryota; kingdom Metazoa; phylum Chordata; class Mammalia; order Carnivora; family Eupleridae; genus Cryptoprocta; species Cryptoprocta ferox. The sequence continues at coordinate 46,491,366 of CM053566.1, read as the reverse complement.
TTTCAAGTAAACCTCAAGTCCTTAATATGACTTAAAAGGTTCCATAGGACCAGGTGCTTGATTACTTCTCTGGCCTCATTTTCTACTCTTCAGCATCCCCTGCTCCCTTTTCTCTAGGGATCTCTGCCTTTCCTCAGACATACCAGGTGATCTCCTACTTCAAGAAACAGTTTGATTTGCATAAAATGCTCTTTCTAAGATATTGTAACTGGTGGGAGAGTCTTTGTTGTATGAATGGAGTTCTCAGTTCTTGGATTCTCCATGAAAGATGTACGAGAGGAACTGCACTGTAATGAAAACAGCCAGAAGGAAAGTAGAAAGCACAAAGCAGTTTATTCAGGACAGGACACTCTCAAGGTGGGAGGCCAGGCAGGCACAGATGTGGCAACTGCTTTGTCTTTTCGTTTTATGTTTTCATAGGTTTGGGTCATAGCTAGGGTGGTTTCTGACTGAGATTGTTTCCAAGGGATTCCTACTGGTTGGGAGAGGGAGTTTTCAGCCCTACAAAGTTCCTGCTGGAACTATCACAGCCATCTTCCTCCAGAAGAGTTGGGGGGGGGGTGGGGGAGTGTTAAAATGTTACTCTGGGCCAGAGGTTGAAGAGAACAGCACATGTTCTGTTACCTGTGGCTCTTGGTTTGTCAGCCCTGAGGTGCTGGAAGCCATAAGGACAGGATGTTAAAAGCCCACAAAGTCAGGTTTTGTGCCTTCAGTTTTCTAATGTCTCACCTACTTATCACTGCATTTGCCTACAGCTCATGTCCAAATAACTGGCTACTCTGTCAATATGTGCATAATTTACTCATGAACTTCTTTGATGATGTTGCTCAATTTTACTTCTCTGAGGTCTTTCTTTACCACCCTATCTAATAATTGCCACCCACTTTCTTATTTTATTGTCCTCTGTAATACTTATTATAGCCTGATATGTTATACAGTTTAATCATTCATCAGACAGATATACTGTCTGTCTCTACTTGCTAGTGTAAGTTCCAGGAAAAGAGGGATTCTGTCTGTTATGCTACTGCTACACTCCTAGCACATAAAGCAAGATCTAGTATATAGTGGTTGCCTAATACTTGTGCCCTAAATAGTTTATGCTTTCTTTCATATTCATAGTATTATTTATATTCTCTTTTTTCTTCTTTTTATTTTTTTCAGTTTTTTCCTGTTTTATTGGTCTTTTGAAGATTTACATCTACTTTAAATCAAACCTTTTCTACTTAGTATGAATTTATATTATTATTTTTGTTTGTTTGTTTTATTAGCTTCCTGAGTTGAATGCCTAGTTTGTTGATGCTTTTTTCCTTTAATACATTTTCCTCTAGGAAACATCCCACATGATCTTATTTGCAGAGATTTTATTGTGTTGATTTCTAAGTAGTTATTGTTCTGATTACCCTCTTTATTGTTTAAAAAAGCCTTTTCCTTTGTCTGTTGGGTTTTGTTATTGCCATTTGTTGGTTGGTCAATCAAGTAGTTTACATTTTCCAGATGAAGGGAGTATTTTGGCATCCCTATCATTGATCATTTTTAATTTATTACACAGTAATCATATAATATTTTTGTATGCTTTTCACCTTTTTTACAATTTTTATTTTATATTTAAACTTTCTATACTATCCTATAAATGAAATTTCTCTTCCTGTACCATTATCTCCCTAACATCATCATTAGCCATGTTATTGACTTCCATCTTACCCTTTTTCCTGTTATCTTTCTTGTCCATATTTTAAAGTGATTAAAAGAGGTTCAGGAGCATTTGAAGGGATAAACAGACTAAATTTATTTCCTCAGGAAGTTATGGGAAAAGCCTTTTGAATAGTTTTCCTCTAAACTCTTTGATCACTTTGGAAGAGTAACACAGGATATAGCTTTTTTCTGTGTGGTAGAGATCTGGAGAATATGAAATATTGATACAAAGGAAATGTTCAAATAGAAAAATTCCAGATTACATGATACGGTCATTTCAAAAATAAAACACACATACACAGGAAAGTTGCGACTAAATTAAAGACTTTGCTTGTGGAAATGTCTTCTTTGCACAGATACAGAAAGAGACACATTTGCCAGTGTACCATGAGCTGATATTAAAAACAAGTATAATAAATTGGGTCAATCAAATGATTTATAATATAGGTTTACTTTGGCTTATAGGTCCAAACATGAATCTAAATGTTTGAGTGCTATAAGAAATGAAATATTGTAGCTAATTAATATTTTCTATAGGTTAAACATTAATTCTAAAATGATTTCCCAAGAATTTATTTTTTTAGTCTTCCAAAGCAAATATCCTATTTACTTGGTGGAATTTGGTAATGAACTAAGTAACCAATATAACTAATACAACTAGGTTTATATCATACATAGCAATTTCTATGACTAAATTGGTATATATGAACATAAACTGCCTGAGCACCAATATAAGTAAATTTATAAGGTATAATTTATTTTTTCATTTTGATACATTACTGAAGAAAAACAATAAAGTTATAACTTAAAGTCTTAAAGATAGAAAGTGGCTTCAAATGTATGTGTATAGCTCTAAATGACCTTTAAATTGATTTTTTTTCAAATCAAAATCACAGATCAATATTGTTCTGGGGGTAAAACAAGGACAATATACAGGGTTTAATTTCTTTAAAGTTTATTTATTTATCTTGAGAGAGAGAGAGATAGAGAGAGCGAGCAGAGGAGAGACAGAGATGGAGAGAGAGGATCCCAAGCCGACTCCATGATGTCAGCTCAGAGTCCAACAGGGGTCTAGATCTCACGAATTGTGAGATCATGACCTGAGCCGAAATCAAGAATCAGACTCTTAACCAACTGAGCCCCGCCCCCCCACTGCCAGGCACCACAGGGTTTATTTTTAAACTGAAAGTATTCAATATAAGGACCTTATTAAATTTTTAATTTAATTCTCTCCTCATTTTATGTGTATGTGTATGTAAACATTTATTTTGTTGTGATGATATGCTAATCTAAGTTTTTTTTTTAATGTCCTCACTTGTGAAAGTAGAAATTGGCAATCTTGCGGATTCCCCCTCAGGTTTCTCCCCACCCATAAAAATCAAAATATAAGGGGATTTGGGGTTTACGGTGTGCCAAGGGCAAAGGTTACTAATATTGACCTAAAAGTTCTATAACTCAGCTTTTCTTTATATACATAAAAGGGCTTCTCTTCATATTTATTCCATGCAGAATTATGGACTTTCCATGAATTGGAAGCTCATTCTAAGTTTTAGAACTTGCTTTTCTCTTGCTTTTTCTATTTTGGAGCCATCACATGGTTAAAACATATAGGGACTGGAAAGAGTTATAAAGGAAACTTGTTTTCTACTGCCCTTCCCCCAAAAGAAAATGGCTAACACTTCCTGCTGTGTAGAACAGAGCTTGCTGAATTCTAACTGGCAATTCACAAAAGAGCTTTCTGTAAACAGGAGCCTAACATTTAACTGCCAACATAAGAAATTGAGAGTAAATTGAATTTTCTATGGCCTCCCAGGTCCATCAATGGAAATCAACAAGCTGAAGAAGCCACACTTAGCTGTTGCTAAGTTACAGTGAATACCCATTGTAATGCACGTGGATGTACATTAATTCCAAGTACTGTCATTATGCACTGTGGTAATACAAAGAGAACAAATAGATTTAAAATGATTTTTAAAACCCATTAAATTAAACAAAGCCATATCCTCTAACTCCATTTTTCCCTTTGTCTTCAAGTCTTTTTTTTATTGTTATTATTAGAACTTAACAATAAGAGAAGGGAGGAAAATGTGGCTTTACAGGTAGAAATATATCACATACTATGTTTTTGCCTATAAGACAACAGCAGAAAAGCAGATCTAAGAGAGAAATAAAGTGTGCATACACACAATAAAAATGTAGAACATATCTTCAACATTTTCTTGCTGCTCAGTGACAACACAATGCTATTACTGAAGCTTACTTAAAATGAAGTTTATTCTGAGACAGAAATTTACAATTTCTACATGAAAACCAATAACTGTGGCTCAGCTATCCTGAGTTCCTGAACTGAAAAAGAGAGAATTGTTAGCACATCATTCTGAAATAGATATTCCTTATAAAGTCTATTCACTCTAAAGGCCCAAATTGCCAGTATAAATGCCACATCTTCCTAATTCTGAAAAGACATTTCACTCATATGGTTAAAAAAACAACAATTTTTAAAATAGATTGCTCATTGTGTATGAATTATACTTGACAATTTATTAAACAAGTTACCTAAGTTCTTTCTTTGTAATATGAGATAGTATGTAAATCCTTTACAACATCTAACAGTATGTATCTATATAAATACCATAAGTATAAGTAAAATGAATATATAGATAAACTTGATATTAACCCATAATCTCTATTCACTGTGACCCATGTTCCATTATTTTTTTACTTACTAATCTGCTCCTGCTCTCCTTGTCATCCCATTCTCAGCATTTCAAACTCTCCACATTGTAACCTGTGTATTTTCTTATGTCATTCATTTAGTCAACAAATATTTGAAAACCAGGCACCAGGTCAGTGCTAGATACTAAACAGAGTAGGAAGTAGTATTAGCTTGGGTTTCTGCCTTCTAATGGCTTATGACTTAAATTTAAATATTAAATAAATGATTATATATGTGTGTGCACGTGTGTATACATATAATAAGTGCTATGGAGTTTCAGGGTGCCTTGAAACCACATAACTAGAGAACAGAGGTCAAGGAAAGCTAACTTAAGGAAGTAGGAACTGAAGGGAGAGCTATAGGATGTTTATATTTAACCAGGCAAAGTGAGTAGAAGTTGAGATTTCCAATCAAAGGCATGAGAATAGGGGCACCTGAGTGATTAGGTCTGTTAACCTGGCTGACTTTGGCTCAAATCATGATCTCGAGGTTTGTGAGTTCCAGCCTGCATTGGGCTCTCTGCTGTCAGAGCAGAGTCTGCTTTGGATTCTCTGTCTTCCTCCTTCTCTACTCCTCCCCTAAATTAAATACACATTTTTTAAAACAGCATGAAGATATATGACATGATTAGGAAACACAAATTAGGCCAGTACAGGGTGTGAGTGAAAGACCTATGTGAAATGAGGCTAATAGGGTAAGGACCAGTTAATATAGTGTCTTGAAAAACAGTTAAGGAAATTGGCATTTATCCTAATAGCTATGGAATATTATTGAAGTAAGATGTGGTGAGTAATAGAATTTTAAAAGGGGGAAAGGTAATTAACATGGGCATTCTTCTTAGGAAGGAATTGCCCTAATCATGTTTAGAGAGGATGACTCTTTGCATTAAGGTAGTGATAAGATCCAGGTAAGTAGATGGATTTGGAAACATTGAGAAATTAACATTAATAGATAATGGTGATCATAGGATATAGGAAATGGGGGGGTGGATATATTAATGATTACTCCTGTGGGGATGATTTTCACAGGTTTGGGAGTGAGGAATGAATTTGATTTTCAATACATTAAATTTGAGGGAACTTTGAAAAATTCAAGTTGAAATTATAAGCTCAACAAGTTCCAGGATGGTGGTTGCAGTATATAAGTTGACCAAATGTTGGTGGAAATTGAAGCAGTGTGGATATAGTTCATTAGAGACAGAATATGGAATGCAAAAAGAAGAAAACCCAAGAATAAAATTTGAGTAATTCCAGCATTTAATGATTATGGGTAGGAGAACATTTCCAAAAGAGAGGCTAAAGAGTGACCGCAAAATGTCAGGGGAATTCAGGAAAGTGGAGAAAATATTTCATAGAAAGGGAATTCATAAATTCCCTTGAATGTTTCTAGGAGGCAAACTGAAATGAATACAAGAATATCCCTACCAAATTTGGAGATAAGGAGGTTATTCATTAATTATCCTTATAACAACTGGAATTAAGAGCAGATTAGAGTGGGTTGGAAAGTGAATGAGAAGGTAAACAGTGAAAAAGGGAAATACAGAAAATCATTTTGATAAATTTCTTAGCTTTTCCAGTATTTCAAAATTCAGTCTTGAATATGTCTCTGAGAATCTGAGAATTATTTTAATTATTATCATCTAATGAAAAATATGCATGCTACTCTGACACACATAGGTGCTATGTTGTATTTTCTTCCCAAAAGTAATGCTACAGAATGCAATCATTTTATACTTGGGGATACCTCATAGATCTTACTAATATTGAACAAAAAACAACAGTCAGAGTTGTAATTTATGAGATGTATCACTTTAATTTGTTAGAGTTTTTATTGTCTGTTTGCCAGCTTATTTGTTTTTGGGTTATGCTTGCTTCTTCCTCTCTATAACCACTCAGGTTTAAAAATTGTACATTATTCATTTGACTTGCGATTCTGATTATGTCCACATTCCATGTGTTTTACACTAACCTACTGCTTTCTAGATGCAAAGGGGAAATTAAGTCAATTATTTCTTTTTCTATCATTCTTATTTGCCCCACTTTAGTATTTTCCACCGTAAACCACTAAGTGGAGATCTCTAAACAGAGAATGTGGGGTATACATAGCTACTGGACTACACATTTGAAAAAGCATTCGCTGTCTTATTTAAAAAAATAAAGTGTCTTTAAAATTTGAATGGACTGATTACCAGCAAAGAAATGACTCAGTAATCAAAAACTCCCAATAAATGGAAGTTCAGGACCAGATGCTTCATAGGTAAATTCTACTAAACATTTAAAGAAGAGCTAATACCTATTTTTCCAACTATTTCAAAAAATAAAAAAGAAAGGAAAACTTCCAAATTCATTCTGTGAGATCAGCATTACCCTGATACCAAAACCAGATAAAGACTCCACTATAAAGGGAACTACAGGTCAATATCTCTGATGAACATATAGATGCAAAGATCCTCAACAAAAAACCAAATCCAAATATACATTAAAAAATTATTCACCACAATCAAGTGGGATTTATTCCTGGGTTGCAAGGGTAGTTTGATATTCATGAATCAATCAATATGGTACACCAAATCAATAAGAGAAAGAATAAGAACCATATGATCATCTCAATAGATGTAGAAAAAGCATTTGACAAAATATAACACCCATTCCTGGTAAAAAAAAAAAAAAAAAACCCTCAACAAAGTAGATTTAGAGGGACCACACCTTAATAATAAACACTACATATGAAAAACCCACAGCTAACATCTGTGGGGAAAAACTGAGACCATTTCCTATTATAAGGTCAGGAATAAGACAAGCATGTCCACTCTCACCAGTTTTATTCAACATAGTACTGGAAGTACTAGCAACAGCAATCAGACAATAAAAAAGTGTAAAAGGCATTCAAATCAGTAAAGGAGAAATAAAACTTGCTATTTGCAGTTGACATGATCCTATATATAGAAAATCTAGGGTTGCTTGGGTGGCTTAGTCAGTTGATGCGGACTCTTGATTTCAGCTCAGGTCACTTTCCCAGGGTCATGGGATCAAGCCCTGTGTCAGGCTCTGTGCTGAGTATAGAGCCTGCATAAAATTCTCTCTGTCTCCTTTTGCCCTCTCCCCCCAATCTCTTTCTCTCTCTCTGAAATTAAAAAAAAGAAGAAAAGAAAATTCAAAGGACTCCACCAAAAAACTGCTAAAACTGATAAACGAATTCAATAAAGTCTCAGGATACAAAAATTAATGTATAGAAATCTGCTGCATTTCTGTACACCAATAATGAAGCAACAGAAATAGAAATTGGGAAAACAATCCCATTTACAATTGCACCAAAAATAATAAAATACTTAGGAATAAACATAACCAAAGGGGTGAAAGACTGTACTCTGAAAACCATAAAACACTGATGAAAGAAATTAGAGACAACACAAAGAAATGGAAAGACATCTCATGCTGATAGAGTGGAAGAACAAATATTGTTAAAATATCTATATTACCGAAAACAATCTACACATTTAATGCAACCCCTATGAAAATAACAGTAGAATTTTTATAGAAGTGGAACAAGCAATCCTAAAATAAGTATGGAACCACAAAAGACCTCAAATAGCCAAAGCAACCTTGAAAAAGAATAGCAAAGCTAGAAGCATCATGATTCTGAGTTATATTACAAAGCTATAGTAATAAAACACTATGGTACTAGCACAAAATACAGACACATAGATCAACAGAACAGAATAGAAAAACCAGAGATAAACCAACAATTGTATGGTCAATTAACCTTTGACAGATCACCAAAGAATATCCACTGGGAAAAAGACAGATTCTTCAACTGTCTGGTGCTGGGAAAACTGGACAGCCACATGCAAAAGAAGAAACTGGGACACATTTTTTTTTTACCACACACAAAAATAAATTCAAAATGGATGAAAGACCTAAATGTGAGGCATGAAACCATAAAAATCCTAGAAAAGAGCACAGGCAGTAACTTCTTTGACTTCAGGTATAGCAATTTGCTTCTAGATAAGTACCCTAAGGCAAGGAAAACAACAGTAAATATAAACTATTGGGATTACATCAAAATAAAAAGGTTGTACACAGTGTAGGAAATAATCCACAAAACTAAAAAGCAACTTACAGAATGGGAGAAATTTGCAAATGACACATAAAATACAGGGTTAGTAGTATCTAATATGTATACAGAATTTATAAAACTCAACAGCCAGATAATCTAATTAAGACATGAACAGGCATTTCTCCAAATGAGACATCCATACGACCAACAAACACATGAAAAGATGCTCATCATCGTGTATCATCAGGGAAACGTATCAAAACTACAATGAGATATCTCCTCATACCAGTCAGTATGCCGAAAATTAAAACAAAACAAAACCAAACCAAAAACCACAAGAAACAATATGTGTTGGCGAGGATGCGGAGAAAAAACTGTCTTGCACTTTTGGTCGGTATGCAAACTGATGCAGGCACTGTGGAAAACAGTATGGAGGTCCCTCAAAAAGTTAAAAATAGAACTACTCCATGATCCAGTCACACACTATTGGGTATTTGCCCAAAGAATACAAAAACACTAATTCAAAGGAATATATGCATCCCTATGTTTATTGCAGCATTACTTACAATATTCAAAGTATGGAACCAGCCCAAGTCTCCATAGATAGATGAATGGATAAGAAAAATGTGGAATATATATATATATATATATATATATAATACTATGGAAAAATATGTATGAAATACTATTCAGACATAAAAATAAAATGAAATCTTGCTATTTGCATTGACATGGATGGAGCTAGAGAGTATAATGCTGAGTGAAACAAGTCAGTCAAAGATGAATAGAATATGATTTCATTCACATGTGGAATTTAAGTAACAAAACCAACAAGCAAAGGGAAATAAAGAGAGAGAGAGAGAGAGAGAGAGAGAGAGAGAGAGAAACCTAGAAACAGACTCTTAACTACAGAAAACAAACTGATATTTACCAGAAAGGAGGTGGGTGGGAGGATGGGTTAAATAGATGACAGGCATTAAGGAGCGCACTTGTTGTGATAAGCATCTGGTGATGTATGAAAGTGTTGAATCACTATATTGTACAACTGAAACTGATATAACACTATAAGTTAACTAACTGGAATTAAAATAAAAACTTAAAAATAACAATAAAGTCTCTTCACTTTGTGAGGCGACGAGAGAAAGCAAGTTGGTAAGACATCATATTCTTCCCTACCAGTCCTTATTTTTACCCTCAGATTTTCTAAGCACTTTGAACAGAGACTGAAGTAACTCTCATCTTTACACTCCTGCCTTCCTTTGTGACCTCTGGGGACTGTACAGTAGCAGCAACTTGGTGAGGTAGCACGTAAATGGGTCAGTGGACTCTTTGGAAAGGGCCAAGATTGAATAGGAGAGCCAGAGGGAAGAGGTACAAACGCAGATGCCAGGAGGTGAAATGAAGTTTGGGTTAGTCTGCAGTGTGTTTTCCTATCTAAGGAGAAACCCATATGTATTGGAAAATTGGACTAAGAACCAGATGCAACCGAATTTCTGTAGTAGAATTAGTGGGCTCTCAGGCCGGGGTAAGGAAGGCCCTGTGGACAGATGCACAGCAATTGTGAAAACGTCAGTACCGAGGTTGGAGAAACTGAAGTTGGTTGTAAGAACTGTGTGAGCCCTCAAGGGTTAGAGTATATTGATTCTCAAAACTCTAACTCTATATATACGTAAATGTATAAAACAGACAGACTCATTTACAAACGTGTGTGCACACACATACACACACACTTGAAAAATTGCTGTTTCATTAATATTGCCTGTAGAAGAGAGGCAAACGGCAAAAACTGTAGTCATTCAGTTAAAATGATGTCCCATATTTATGAAGGCATTCTTTGAATTTATCTTTTTTAAGGATATTTTTTTAACCTCACGTTCTATGAAATGTACTGCAGTATTTGACTGAAGGTCACCTGCAGTCTGGACCTCCAGATGCTTCCAAATGCTCTTGAAATAATCTAAAATGTAGAATATAAAGAAAAAATACCTAGATGTGTGTTTGTGCAATATTTAATATTATTTAAGCCGTAATGTGCCAATTAAGTTATCTGCTTGAAAAAAGGTTAACAACTCCATTGTGCCACCACAGAAATATAGTCAATCTTCCATATATAAAATACAAACTGGATTGAAATTGTTTAATATCCAGCAGAGTCCCATGACAAAGTTAACTTTAAGTCTAACAAAATTAGTGCCCTCCAGCTTCTTCTTAAACATGAGTATCACTATATTAAGAAGGACTGAGATCATTTTACTGAGATAGACAAGACCTTGCCAAGAATCAGTTTTAGTGTAACGTAACCTTAGGAACTGAGAACTACAAGGTCGCAGCAGCCCATAAGTATGTCTTTGCGTTTACTGCTGAAACCCATACCTGCCTGACATTTACACCTTTTGGTACAAGTAGAAGTCTATCTCCAGAAGGCCCTGAAAAGATAAAGGAAAAACTCAGACACTCCAACCTACCATTATCTTCAGAGAAAGCTCATATGTGAGTTCACAGATTGTCCTGGAACATAACAAAATAGAGGAGATGCCCAGGTAGGAAAGGAATAGCAATAATTTTCTCCTTCATAGTCATACTTGCTGTCTCTCTGAATCTCCCCTCTCCCATCACATGGACTCTTACTTGAATAAACTTAATCCTGATGGAGAAATATAACAAAAAGTAGGCAAAATATAGCTCATTATTTTATTTAAAAAATTTTTTTCTCTAATGTTTTATTTATTTTTGAGAGAGAGAGAGAGAAACAACATGAGCAGGGGAGGGTCAGAGAGAGAGGGAGACACAGAATCCAAAGCAGCCTCCAGGCTCTGACCTAGCTGTCAGCACAGAGCCGGACGCGGGGCTCGAACCCACAAACCGCGAGATCATGACCTGAGCCGAAGCAGGACACTCAACCGACCGAGCCATCCGGGCGCCCCATATAGTTCATTATTTTAAAATTAAGTGACTAAAACACAGTGAAGTGAGCAATTAGTGAAACCATATATTAGGTCCTGAAAATGCAATCATTTAGGAAATATTAATTGTTAAATGTGATGATGGAAAATATAGAAAGTGACCCATCCCACACAATTCTACTTCCTTATTTAATAGTTTTCCAAATTGTGTTTTGGAGAAAAATAACATTTATTTTCTCAGTATACTAATTCAATTAAGAAAAATGTACTGAAAGTTTCTTTTTTCATGTGCTTTTCAGTGAATTTAGAAAATTCAAAAGGCCATGTGTACATTAAAAATAGGCAAATGTTATATTTTATGTCTAATCTTTCCTCTATCAAGTTGGCATAGTTTTATCATAGAATTGAATTCTGGAAAATACTGGAATTAGTCAAAAGAAAAGCTTGACTTATTTGGTAGAATTCCCACTTAGCTTAGTAATGAAAGAACATTTTGTTTGAATTGTTAAATACAGTAGATGTTGCCAAGAAAGAACAGGGTTTCAGGCAAGACTAACCATTCCTGACAGTTCATCTCCCCATAAATTTAAGCCAAGGCTGTCAGATTAAGATAAATACTTCAAATCATCAACCTTTGCTTAGGTTATACTGTATCTTCAACAGGTGGATCAGGATCAGATTTTTCAAGCAGCACAGAAACAATGCATAATTTTTACGTCACTAACTACTCTGCCTATCAGGATTGTAATCCACTTTTTACAGTTTTTAAATTCAGCCTCATGATTAATTTTACCATTCCCTCTCCAATGTACAGCCAGAAAGCTCTAAGGTCTGTTTGGTACAATTAGCAGTAGTTCCCACTTGTTCTACAGTAGACTATTTATTTGGCATTTTCATTCTTCATTCAAGATGGTATCATTGATTTCTTTCCCAAACACACACACAAACACACACACACACACACACACACACACACACACACACACACACATCTTTCCCCCCCCCCTTAATATCCACACTTTCTATTATTTTGCCTTAGAATTTTGGAAGTGGGGAAAAACAGGTCCAAGGATTGTTATGTGTCACATATAGCCTTTGCTCCAACAGAATCTTGGAGTGTTCTGCTACAAATGTTACTTGCTTCTGATGACATTGACATGGAATTTCCTTAAGTGTTCTGAGAGTCATGCAGGTGGGAAAAGTGCCAGTTCACAAGCAATAGCAGCTTCAAAAATATCCTTTCTCAATAATTTCTGTCGACATGTATTCATCTTTGTCTTACACGACAAATAATAACACTGCATGATCTATCTTTCTAACAAAGATTTACATCTCAACTCCCTAATTCAGGAAAGTCCATTTCTAGATAAGCAGATGCACATGACTGGAGTTCTAGGGATAAGAAATGCCAGGAGATCAGCTGTTCTAACTGCATCTGATTTCTTTAACCTCCTTCAAGATGTCAAAGCTGACTTGTCATTTCCATAAAATTTAAATTCAGATGAATATTTTTTAAGTGTTTATTATTTTGGAGAGAGAGACAGACAGAATGCAAGAGGGGGAGGGGCAGAGAGAGAGGGAGACAGATTCTGAAGCAGCAGCCTGGAGCTGACAGCTCAGAGCCTGTTCAGAACTTATGTATCATCTACATTTAGATCACTTTTTAGCTTCTTCTATTATTACTATAATTACAATGTTGTCAATAATTTTTACTTGTTGCTTGCACAGTACTGTAATCTTCATTGTAATATCAGTGCTATTTCAAAACACTATGCACTGTGACTCATAATGCAGTATAGACACAGGCTTCCCCATTTGTGAGTAGTGATTAAAAGAGCAATAGTTAAAATATGTAAATAGTCAACAATTCTCAAGTTCTTACAACTTATAATTGACCAGTGTTGAATCTTTATCACTGTTCCTCATCTTTTTCAAATGAAAGATGTAAAATATTTTACATATAAAGTGATTCCCTTTATCATGCCTCCTCAGAGGAAGCTATTGTCATAAATTTGGTGTGTGTCCTTTCAGTGTGTGTGTGTGTGTGTGTGTGTGTGTGTGTGTGTATCCACAAACATATTGTTTGGAGAGTATATTCTTTTATTGTCAAAAGTGACTTAAGAGACATATTACATTTTTTTACTCAGCACTGTTTTTGACATGTTACCCTGATGATCAATATAGACTTAATTCACAGATTTAGATCACTCGTTATTGCATGATATTCCTCCCTAAGCATACACCACAATTTTTGCAAACCCTGGAAGTTGGAGTTACTTCTCATTTTTCATTATGATAAACAGTATTGCAATAAATTTGTGCCCTTATGCACAATCACACAAGTTTCTCTAAAGTAAACAATGAAGATGGAATCCCTATGTTATAGGTACATGCATTTTTATATTTATTAAATACTATGGAAATACAGAGAAAATTTAACTTGACCTTGCTGTGAGAAAATTCACACTCTATTCAGATGCAATGCTTTGGGTTATCTCATATCATCAAAACATCTGTGTATCAGGATTTGAAAGATTTTTGTGTCAAGAGTAGAAATTTAACAGTTACAATTTGATCATTAGTCCATTACAAAAAATATCATTGATGGCATTGCTTTCAAGGCTCAAATCTTTATAAACATAAACATGAAACATTAAAGTGAATTATATCCTCATAACTAAAATTAAAAAAGAAAACAGTAGTCCTTCGGGGTGCCTGGGTGGCTCAGTCAGTTGAGCGGTTGAGCATCAGACTTCGGCTCAGGTCATAATCTCGCAGCTCGTGTGTTCAAGCCCAGTAACAGGGTCTATCCTGACAGCTCAGAGCCTGGAGCCTGTTTCGAATTCTGTGTCTCCCTCTCTCTCTGCTCCTACCCTGCTTGTGCTCTCTGACTCTCATAAATGAATAAATGTTAAAAAATAAAAGTAAAAACAACTGTAATCCTTCCCTAGTAATTTCCTGATATTAACCAAAATCTTATGTAACATAATTATTTCCTAAAGTGTGTGTGTGTGTATATATAGTTTATATACATAGTTTTAATTGAAAAGAGCTGTAGATACTAACTATATATATAAATATACATATAAATATAGTTGATATCTATCTCTCTATATATAAAAATAGTTATATATATTTATATAACTATGAAACAGTTATTTATATAAATAAAATATTTTATTTTTATAATATACATAGATAATCTATAATAAATATACTATATATTTATACATAATAAAAATATATAAATAAAATATATTATATATATAGTTTTAATAGAAAAGAGCTATAGATACCAACAATTCACTTCAGCAATATAATAAAATTCAGGCCAAATTATCAATACTCTTTGGGTACCTAAATTTTCCATATTTCTCAGGATGATTATAAATGTATTCACAGGGGGATAGTGCCTAGATACTCATAGCTATATTTTTATATATTACTTGTCACCACTTCCAATGTATTTTTATACATCCATTCTGCTGCCTCCAGTATTTGGAGTTCTCACCAAATATGAAGTTATATGTTTATTTTGTGTTTAACATCAGGTAATAATTCATACTTTGAAATTATAATGTTGCAGATGATAAAATGATTTGCTTGTCTACTCATATATTTAAATGTAGATTTCCTTTTCTCCAATAAGCTTCAGATTTACACTTGATTAAAACTAATCAGATAATTAAAATACTATATCTTTGAATCCTGATCTGTAATTTTTTGCTTTACCCAAATGGTATAAATTATAAACCCAAACAGTGTTTTCTCTTAAATTGTCCCTTTCATTTTCACTAATATCACTCTGACTAACTAAAGATTATGAAACCAAATCTTACTTTTGTACCATGGCACAATCCCATCATAATTATCAATATAATTTGCATAATTAGGTAGTTGACTCTATTTGATCTGCACCCTTTTTCTTTTAATTGAGGATAGTGGAGATTATATTGTCTACATGTAAATTAAAACCTATTCTAGTTTATTTTCTAGACAGATTTCATTTTGTGTTCTATATTGCAAAGCTCATCACTTGACTGCTACATCCTGAAATTCACTTTCAATATATACTGACTCAGTTACAATCGTGGATTCCTAAAAGCTCTGGAAGAAATCATTTACTGCTTCTTTGCAGTGGCTGGCCATGCAGCCCCAGTGAAATCAATCTGTGTTCTGTAAATAAATTGTTAATAAACACACTCGCTTATTGGCCTCACACACAAGAACAGATAAAGTCCCCAGCCAATTATCCTCTGTTCTAAGAATCGAGTAGTTGATTTGCAGTCAGATATACCATCCTGATATCCTATGGAGGTTCTCTGTGGGAATGTGTCCTGAGCTGCATACCTATCACCCATCACAGAAAAAAACCCAGAGCAATCCAAAAGTCTCTAGTTTATGCAAAGTCAAGAAGAAAGCTGCAAGGCTCCAAATCTTCCTCCTCCTTTCTAAGAGATGTAGATTTTGCTGCCAATAAAAGAAAAGTGCAACATGTGTAAGCACCATGCATAAATAGAAGCAAAGGAAGAAAGTCTCTCTCTCTCTCTGTCTCTCTCTGTCTCTCTCTCTTTCTCCACTCTTTCTTGCTCTCTCCCTTCCTTCATCCTCCTCCACCTTCACCACTCCCCCAGCCCACCCCACCTTTGCTTCTAATTCCACCTCTAAAAAGATGGAGAATAATATTCACCAGATTACCAGAAGATTGCTCTCCCTAAGAGAGATGCCAGCCAGTAGTCAGAGTGCTGATTTAGAGGAAGGGCAGGGACCTGCTCAGAAGGTGTAATTGAGGGAAGCTTGGTGATGAGTAACCTGTATGCAGAGATAAAGATAGAAGGAGAAGTATTTAACATGCAGTGTAAAGTTTTATTGGAAAGTGCTGTGTACTTGAATGTAAATATGCTAGGTTTTTTTTCTGTATGTTCTAAAAATATTGTCTACATGATATTGATTCTTTGAAACATATTAGGCTTCCTTTGTGAATGGCCTATCACATAGTCAACTGTGTGTGTGTGTTTGTGTCTGTATGTGTGTATGAATACTCCATGTGATTCCCCCCAAAATAGCCACTTTGCTGGATTTAATGTATTCACATATATTAGTACAAGATTAATTTCTTATTCAAATCTGTGGTATCTTTACATATTAAATACAATTATAATCTCTTAGTGTCTGAAATCTTCCACTGTACATTTTGATATAATTCTGGCTTCTCTTCTAAGTTCTAGATTTTTTTGTTTTTAAATTTAGAGTCATAAAAGACCATGATTTATTCTTCCTGTAGAGGCCCCAGGGCAGGCTGCCCTAAAATGGGCCACTTAGACATAAAGATTATTTTGAGTTAAAAGTAATAAAAACCCAGCAGATGCAGGAAAAGTTCTCTGCCCGCAAACCTCACTGCCTAAATTTACATTGGAAAGGAGAGCCTGTACCAGGAAGAGAGCTACTAACAGAGACTCCCCTTTTCCTAAGAAATCTAACTATATAATAGGGCAAACTTCTTTTCCCAAACAATCTCCTTTAGCCTTTTTGCTAATGGCGTTCTTCCCCTTTGTCTCCTCAATCCCTACCCCTCTCTTTAGCTCATATAATCTTCATGTTGCCTCACTATCTTTGGAATTTCGCACATGCGTGGATTCCCCATACATACACCTCTTAAATCTGATTTTCTTCTGTTAATCTGTCTCATGTTAATTTGATTCTAAGTCCAGCTAGAAGGACCATAGGGCAGAGGAAGGTCTTCCTCCCTGACATTCATTTTACCAGTGTGAAATGCTCCTCTTTATCTCCTTTGATATTTATATCTTAAGTTTGTTTTTGAAACTAATGCTGTCTTTTATTATTTTTTTTACATCTATTTATTTTTTGAGAGATAGAGTGAGACAGAGCGTGAGCGGGGAGGGTCAGAGAGAGAAGGAGACACAGAATCTGAAGCAGGTTCCAGGATCCCAGCAAGCATTCAGCACAGAGCCTGACGAAGGGCTGGAACCCACCAACCACGAGGTCATGAGCTGAGTGGAAGTCGGGACACTTAACCTTAAGCTTAACCGACTGAGCCACTCAGGCGCCCCTAATTCTGTCTTTTAATACACATTTCCCCCTCTTTCAGTTTAAGCTTATTATATGCTTGTTTAAATAGGTTTTCCTTAGCTAAATAGCATTATATCATATATTTGTATTCAACAGGGGGGTCTCTCTTTCTTTCTCTTTTGACACCTATTTCCTATATTATATTAGAAATTACTTCTCCCTTCTTATTTTAGGCTAAATGTATCTTTTCCTACCTTCCAATATGTAAATCAAATTTTTGTTATGCAGGATTTTTTTAATTTATTAAAACCCACCCTCAATTTTGTCTGAGATTTTTTAAAGCTTATTAATATCTATGTGTTTCGCTAAAACACGACAAGAACTTTAACACATTCTCTGTTTTGCTAGGATCTTAAAACCATTTGACCTGGGGGATAAAACCAAACTTCACATAGTACGGTTAAGTCTAGTTTGAGAATACACATATTTAGCTTTCAGATTTAGATAATAGTTTATCAAGCTATAAATATTCCTCTTGGGGCACCTGGGTGGCTCAGTTGGTTAAGCGTCCAACTTCGGCTCAGGTCATGATCTCATGGTTCTTGGGTTCGAGCCCCACATCGGGCTCTGGGCTGACAGCTAGCTCTTCCAGTTCTGTGTCTCCCTCTCTCTCTGACCCTCCCCTGCTCGCACTCTCTCTCTCTCTCTCTCTCTCTCTCTCGCGCTCTCTCTCTCTCTCTCAAAAATAAATAAAACATTTAAAAAAGAGAGAAAGAAAACAGATTCCTCTCAAAAAGTTCTTTTTCTTTATCAATTTGAAAATATTTGATAGTCACCTTGCATCCAGAAAGCTACTGTAAAGTCTGAGAACAATCAATATTCTTCATTTTTAGAATTTACCTTTTTTTAAAACTTCTTAAATTTTTCTATAATACTTTTACTTTTGTAACATTTTTCTTTTTCTTTTTTTTAAATAATATCATTTTGGGACTCTACATCAATTTCGAGTTGAGAACTAGTAAATTTCTTTAATTGAAGGAATTACTTAATTCTTTACTTTTTCTTGTTTATTACTTTTTTCCTCTTTGAAACTCCTATTATAGACATGTTGACATTTCTGCTTTTGTTTTCTACATTTTGTATCTCTTATCTCACTTTAAAAAATTGATTTCTTTTAGATACCTTCCAGCAGACTGTTGGACTTGATCTTCCTCCTCAGTGAATTGTTTAAGATGCAATCGTTATATACTTTATGCAAATACATGCATACTTATTACACAACATGTACTATATACCATTTATTCCAGTATGCACATATTTTCACCAGTTCTGTTTAGGAAGGAACTTAAAGTTCTTTAGAGGTAAAGTGGGTAGCGAGGTGGAGAATATGTCTCAGAGCACTGAGCCATCGAAGTGTCAAACTGAGTTCAATTATTCCCTTGTTCTCTGACATCTAAAAAGGCAAAATTACCCTGTAGAAAACCTCCCTGAAACTCCTCATAGCTAATGATCTTTTATAGAGCTCCCTCTATCTGTTGTAATTTACTAACCTACTGATTGGAATCCGAGAGGAAGTTGGGTTGATACAGAGATAAGGCTCATATTCAGCTGTTTTGCACCATGATAACTATACTGATTGAGAAAATGTTTCTAAATGCTTCTGTTTTGAGCACCTGTTATTTGCACCTGTCACTCAGAAACATCTCTAGTATCCAGTAAGTAAAGAGATATTGGCTGGCACAGTAAAGATTTTCATAGTCACCACTCCAAGATACCACTTGTATCAGGAGTAGGGTATAATCCACTTCTTCGTGGGTTACCACTATAGCCATTGTCTGTTCTGATTTGTCAGTGACTGTACCTTAACAATTAGTAAATATTTTGATTGTGTAAGTAGAGGAAACACTCAGGGCTGGGAGCAATCTGCGCTTGTTATTGTAGGCTCCTTATCCCAGCCAAGCTACAACATTACCTCCAAATTACCAACTCTCTGATTAATGTTAGGATATTTTTTCCTACCCAAAGTGTCATGGGGCCATCAGTGATCTTCCTAGAGTAATGAAGAATTAGAAAATGCCACAATGAGAAGTGCTACTTTCCCAGTCTAAGCTATAACATCTGTGCTCAGTCATCTTCGACCCTAGAACTGTGTTTGTTCCCAATGTGACTTAACCACCTTGATTATCTCCAGGATTTGTGGAGATATACAGCTTTGTGTATATCTGTGTGTGTATAGCTTTGTGTATTTGACTATGAGAAAAAATAGTTTCTTGCTTTTTCCTTGTGTTTAGATTTGGGGTAGTTAGTCAACAACACATGTTAATTCTCCATCTCATTCAGAACTAACTGCAATGAATCTCATGGCATGAAATTCCCCCTGCCTCCATATAATTTTCAAGCAATTGTATCCTCTTTACCCCTAATTCTCCATTAGAAATGGCTATATTGTATTTATTGTAACCAGCCATTTTCCATCCTTAAATATGTCACTTTATAAGTAAATAGATAATTTGAATTTTTTAAAAATAACATAAAATAAAACGTTTTCATTAATCTCCATCCCTAATTTATTCTGCTTCTTTTTGTACTTTACACACTGAATGATTTTTTCCCCACATACTGTTTTGTTATAATGCAAACCTCCAAATTTATAGATGCTTTACATGTACATAGGAGTAAAACAGCTTTACTATCCATATATATAACTCCAGTAAATTATAAAACTTTTGCTACTATTTTTATACTGACTTAGGTCAAGAATAAAATCAATGTTAATAATACAAGAGAAGTATTAGGTCAGTTTTTACATACTTGTTCCAGATGGCAATAATGTTTTCCAGTAGAAATAAGGAGATGTGAAAAAATCATATTGCACATTTTCAATCTAAATTGCCACACTTAATGTTTTCTAAATATTTTAAGGAATGTACTATACGAAGAAGGTAATGCTGATACTAGCAACTCATCCCTCACTATTCTATCACTCTTGGATCACAGTTGAGAGTAGATATTTGCCCTTAGGATAGATGTGACTAGTAATGAGTGTGTTAGGACTCATTTACATTTGATTGTTGTTGACTACTATTAGCTCCACTTTCATTGCCTATACATGGGCCTCTGATGATCCATTTTTAGGTCTCCATGAACAATCCATACAAGCAGGTTGAAAAGCCATAGATGCCTTAACTCATGATAACAGCTTTAGTATTTTTATAATGTCTAATCTATTTTAATAATTATGGCTTTTGGTGATTGACTTTATTAATAGAGTTTATACTAGTCCGAACAAGAACTCAGAAAAGTGTTATTCTATCTTATCTCTAAAATAAAAAATAATCACAAATATTTTTAAAAATCCCTCAAGAAATACAATTTAATTCAATTTTAATTGCCCATAATCATCATTATTAAAGAATGGTAAATACCTTGAAACAGGGACAAATAGAAACATCATTTTAATACTTGGTAATTTAATTTACATATATAGCTTCTAATTCCACAGGTATTTTGGTGATTCATAAATGCTATTTCTAGCCCAGATCATTCTGCCAAACTCCTGAGTTTTAAGTCTCACTTCGAACTGAATATACCCATGTGGATTTCCACTAAAAGCTCAAAACTGACATTTCCAAAACCAAAATGAACTTTCCCTTCTCTAAACAAATTTCTACCACAATAGTCTCACCATTGGCAGTCCCTATTTATCCATTTACATAAGTTATAATTCTGAGTGTCATTCTCGAACCTTAATTTCCCCTTTAATTCAATTAGCTACACATTTCTATTGATTTTATCACCTGGAACAATGTCTCAAATGTGCTCTCTCTTCATCCCTTCTGCTACAATCTTAGTTTAGTCTCTTACTGTTTTGGACTTCCACAATAAAAATCCCATTGCTTGGACCCCTTTATCTCATTTTCATTCTTCAAACCACCACAGCAACCCATTTACAGTTCAACCCCCCTCTTATGTGATTCCTCTTGGCCTATATTGATGTGTCCTCCCCGGTTGCACAAAAGATCTGGAAGTTGTTGATTGGTACTCATTAAAGAGCCAAGACATACATGTAAACAAATATATGTGTGAAATGCTCAGTATCACATCTTTTTGGATGGTCACAGTACATACTAGTTTATTACATGTTTGAGAAGTCCTGCAAGAGGGACGCCTGTTTAAATTTGTTTTCTCCAGCTGGATAATTTGCTACATATCTATGATTAGAGAGGGCCCTTTTATTTAAATAACAAGTAATCAGGGAACACTGTGCCCAAATGAAGAAATGCATGAGCAAAATGTAGAGTCATGACAATGTGTAATATGTCTGAGTAGCTTACTATGCATAAAGCATAAAATCTGTAAAGAATACAGCGAGGTAAGAGGCTGGAAAGTCTGGGTAGATAAGCTTTCAGGTGTTCTGAATGCTATTCTTAGGAGATGATCACCTTTGTCACATTCATGGAGTAGATAGAATATGAAAGTAAGTTCAGAATAATTCCAGCTTTTCTTTCTAATTATAAAAATAATTTACATAAAAGGTTTTTGAAGGCATTATGTTTGCAAGTACATTGTGTGTAATATTTTATATAACATATAAATATATAATTAATATAATAATTGTGTATTTATCCAGGTGTTAAAAAAGAGAGAGAGAAAGGAAAAAAATGAATAAAATCAGGACAATGTATCATCAAAGGGAACACTAACACTTCTGCAAAAAATTCATTTTAATTAAAATATTTGCTCTCCTAAGAGGGGTCAACTTGAAGGAGGCCTGAAAAAAGAAATTCTCATTATCAAAAATGACATATCCAAAGACTTAAGAGAAATTGAGTTTGAACAGGGAGTGCAAGGAAAGAGGTCCTGAAGAGTTGAGCATCTAAGAACTAAAACAGAATTTACACATTTTGATAATCAGATTACCACCGTGCCACTCCCCACCACCCCCCTCAAAAAAAAGAGAGCGAGAGAAAAGAAAAGTGCTTACTTTGCTGAAATATTGAGTGGTTTAGCCGTAGACACAAAAGGAATAAAAGACATGTGCTAGTTTCCAGCCAAGGATTTAGGACTTAAGCTTGAAATTAGATTTCACTGATCTTTTGGATCTAATTTGCACCCACACTAGGAGAAACAGATGTGAGTTATTTGGAGTATTCTTTATAGAGGTAACACGAAAGTTGGCTGAAGAAGCAGGGTAAAGAAATAAGAATTAAAGTAATCAGCCAAAACTGTTTACAATGGAGCCAGAAAGCAGGCACAGACAGGTGACAACTCCAGGTAGCTGTCAATAGCTCCTTCAGAAGTTTTTGTTGTCATTGTCCTCTCCACCCCCAATCAGGTATCATTGGAAGATAATGGAGTCAAGAAAGCCAGAGATGTTATGGCAAAGAAACTAAAGGGAAACAGAATAATAAAGGGACTTAGTTACTCTGTGCCAAATCTCACAGGGTGAAATTAAGAACTTAAATGGGGATCTGAATAGTTCAAGCAAATAAAAATACTTTCCATTTATTCTATTGGATTTTATAAGAAAGATTTAGAAAGAAATCAAAGGCCATTTTCACTTTGTTTTTTTAGATAATTTGCGATAGAAACATTCACATTCAATATTTTCAAATAAGTTTAAGAAAAAATTAATATTTGTACATTAATATTGGCTGTTATAAATTATATGCTCTCTTTAAACCTAATTCTTCTTTAAGAATCAGAGTTTTTTGATATAAAATTATGGCCATAAATATGATTTATATTTAGTATATTTATAAATGACTTTGACCAACTATTTTGTTCTCAATCAACCATAGTTAATTCTTTTTGGCATGTCTTCAGTTATATCTCCTAGAAAAAAACTTTAAAGCATTAACAACTACATTAACTAACTACACATTATGGAAAACCAATTTAGGGGTATTTTAGGAGAATATTGGAAAAAATTCTAATTGTGGAAGTTGCTAATTGCTCTAATTGGTTACCTGGGGGTATCATGTTGTGACGTCTTTTATGAAAGATTTAAGCCTGTTTCAATACTCCTGATACCTTCCAGCCTTCAGCCAAATAGTTACAAGGGCAAAATGGAAACCCTTATCAATAAAGAGGAAGCAAATTAAAAAGAAAAAAATTAATAGTCATTAAACCATATGAAGTGGAATATGTATAAAGGTATGTATTTCCAAAACCAAAATACGGAATTTAACATTTTATGCACAAAAATTCAAAATATACTTTCATACTAGACTCATAAAAATTGAATATGTGAGCACACACACAATGACATTTACATAGGAGGGAGAAACCTAAGAAACATAAAGCTAAACAGTATTTTTTTTCATTAAAAATGAATAACGGATATTATCAGAGGGTCTTGATAGGAAGATTTATGTTTACTATTGCATCTTTCCATGATGGAATCTATGTTAGCCTTTGTTTCTTGTTCTCTAATTTTCTTTCATTGCCACATAATTTTGCTTCGTAGATTTTATACCATGTATGCCTTCACTACCTTGCCCTTCAGACAACTATTTCGATTTGTGTTCTGCTTGACTGGATCTGCATCATCAGATGCCTCCTTGTCAGATAGTCAGTGAAGATGCTGATTTTATTGCCCATAACAAATAAAAGTTATCTCCACTCTTTAAAGCTTATCTGTGATTCTGAGACACTACAAGTTCAACAGCACTCAATGACAGGAGTCTATAGCACCAAGAAGTAGATGAGACAATGAGATTGTAACCATTTGTTTAAAGGATTTAGAACCTCTTTATAGCCATTGCAAGCCACTATGAATGCTTTATTGTCTTCCTTGAGAAGGACAGATAAGTCAAAAGATAATCTTAAGGTGTGTTTATGAGTAGATAAGACTGGGAAATCATTAGACAAAGGTTTCTGGGTGTTAAAAACTCAGAGAATGAATATAAAATCAAGGATTATTGGAAAATAGTTCATTAAAACCAAATGAAATAATTTACATTAATGTATAACCTTTTATCATTCAAACCTGTTGACTTTAGAATGTTTCAGAAACTGTCTGTAAAACAACTTCTACAGTATAGGTAGTATATTTACCAAATAAAATAATTTTGTAAATGATGATGCATGTTACTGCTGTGTTCTTATATGATGTGGCATAGTATGGAGGAAATATAACTTTGAAAACATGATAGGAGAAATTCATTCCATAAAGCATAGAAGATAAATAAATGTGATGGTGATGCTGAGGTCTGGACCTAAATCATTAGCTACAGTTCTCAAAAACTCTAAAAATATGTAGAAAATTACACTCAAAAGTTTCATATTGAAAAAAATGAATTGCCTTCCCTCTGAGTTAGAAAGTTTTAGCCTTATGATTATTGCAAATATCTTTGCTCATTATATGCCAGGTTTTCAGATTACCATTTTACATTGACCATCTGACTTAATACTCATAATAGTTTATGGGTTGATGGGATCCATGTTTTATAGATTAGGTGATTCAAGTTCAAGTAGTTTACCCAAAATTATATTTTGTTTAGGGCTGATGGATCAGGATGTGAATACAAACTGCTTTGAAAATTGAAGAAAACTTGTGTAGTGGTACATTTGATCATATGAAGTAGACAAAGCAAACTTATTGGTTCAGCGGAAATGAATTTACAGGAGACTTGAACACATCGTTAAAAAATTATACTTTGCTAAAATGGGGAAACCAAAAAAATAAAATAAAATAAAATTCTATAAAAACATGACATTATTAAAATAATATAAACTATAAGAGCCACAGGGATATTATAGGCTATCTATAATAGAGAGAATAGCTAGAATAGTTTACTTCAAATTTTAAAATTCAAAATATTTTCCTTAAAGGGTTAATAAAGGAAAATAATGTATTTAGTAAATCTTTATGGCTTGCATAACCACACATCTTTTTCCACTGCAATGGCAAAATTATAATGCACTAAAACAAACATAGTTGTGTCATGGCCAAACAAAGCATATGTCTGTGTGTGTGTGTGTGTGTGTGTGTGTACACATATACATGCATATATACCTACACACATACTTAACCAAAAGCCCGTGTGTATTGTGCACGTGGAGGAACCCACAACAAATAGTAAGTAATGACTCCTATCAAAAAAAAGCTCAGGGGGTACCTATGTGGCTCGGTCGGTTAACCTCTGACTTCGGCTCAGGTCATGATCTGACAGTTCAAGAGTTCAAACCCCATGTTGGGCTCTGAGCTGTCAGCACAGAGCCTATTTCAGATTCTGTGTCTCCCTCTCTTTCTGCCCCTTCCTTGCTTGTGCTCTCTCTTTCAAAAATAAATAAACGTTAAAAAATGTTTTAAAAATAAAAAAGCAGCTCAGAATCTCAAATTAAGAATTTTTATTGAAAAATTCTATGGAGTGCTTAAATGTTTGTTCTTAGACATATTTCAAATATCTACTATATATATAACATATAGTAGAATCATATATA
This sequence comes from Cryptoprocta ferox, assembly GCA_028646485.1. Lineage (NCBI taxonomy): Eukaryota > Metazoa > Chordata > Mammalia > Carnivora > Eupleridae > Cryptoprocta > Cryptoprocta ferox. The sequence goes on along the minus strand of CM053566.1, from coordinate 46,465,521 downwards.
TATATGTATATATTCAAAAACTCAAATAAATATCTTTAATCATCAGTAATTGTATAATTAATTTCTGGCAGCGTTTCTTCATTATATGCTTCAAACAGACATATTATTTCCTTAGCCTGTGCCTCTAAGAACCTTTCAACACAAAACGCCACTATTTATCAGTTAATGAGAATTGATATATAAGATTTGACTCAGCTCAGGCTTAGGTATATTAATTTATAAAGCTGGTATTCACTTTCCTAGATTAATGCAAACACTTGTGTTCTTAAATAGTGCAAATATATTTAAGAAGACATGTATCAAACTTATGGCTTTATTGAGCTATTGTTTAAAGATTAGTGAGTTAAAGCATACTATTAACTTTATGCCGAATATAGAAAATAAAGATCAGAAAGAATCCTGTTGGTTCCATTTCCCTTATTGGTAGTTGAGTTATTATGTGCTAGTTTTTCACTTGTGAAGAGGCCAGGGAAAGACTAGAAAATAGACCCATATTTATATGAATCATGGGAGTTTCACAAATTATCACAGTGAGATGCTTCAACAGTTTTAATTCTTTTGGTAAGTTTGCTAAGGTAAGCCTAATATAAAAATACACCTATGTAATGAATTCTATTTTAGAATAAACATTGGTCAAGTTGTAAAAAAATATAAAGTTCTGCTAAATATTAATGCTTAACTGTTTTCTTTCTGATATTGTAAAATTAAGATAAATATTTGTTACTGAGCTAAAATTCCATCAATTTTAGTAAAGCAAGAAGTAGGTACACCTGGGTGGCTCAGTAGGTTGAGCCTCTGACTCAATTTCAGTTCAGGTTATTATCTCATGGTTCATTGGATTGAGCCCTGTGTGGAGCTCTATGGTGACAGTATGGAGCCTGCTTGGGATTCTTTCCTTCCCTCTCTCTGTGCCCTTCCCAGCTTCAGGTCTCTCTCTCTCTCTCTCTCTCTCTCTCTCTCTCTCTCTCTCTCTCTCTCAAAATAAATAAACTTTAAAAAATAAACCAAGAAGTAATATTTTTACTTAAAGTGTGGTAGGGTCATCATCTTTGGATACTTTTTTTTAAATTTTTTAATGTTTATTTATTTTTGAGACAGAGAGAGACAGAGTGTGAACAAGGGAGGGACAGAGAGAGAGGGAGACACAGAATCTGAAGCAGGCTCCAGGCCCTGAGCTGTCAGTACAGAACCCAATGTGGGGCTCGAACCCACGAACCATGAGATCATGACCTGAGCCGAAGTCGGATGCTTAACCGACTGAGCCACCCAGGCAGAAAGGAGGAGGGTAAGAGTGCAAGAGTAGTTTCAGTGAAGAGGGGATGGGGTGCCTAGGTGGCTCAGTCAGTTTGATTTGATTTACGCTCAGGTCATGATCTCACTGTTGATGAGTTCCAACCCCAGGAACCCCATGTCAGGCTCCGCACTGGCAATGCAGGGCCTGCTTGGGATTCTGTCTCTCTCCTCTCTGTCTGCTTCTCCTGCACTCTTTCTCTCAAAATAAATAAACAAATTAATTAATTAATTAATTAAAAATAAATAAATAAATGGGGAGAGGAGCTCCCATCACTCCCGCAATCAGAGCACTCTGTCTATGTGTATAAATACTTATGTGCACAATCACACATGTATGTGTGGGATTCATAAATTTTAACTGAAGTATGTATTTTGCTAAATGAAAATATTTGAAATTTTCTGATGCATATCTGGAATCACATGATCTCTTCTATCAATTAAATTACGTGGAATTAATTACTCTGAGCCTCAGTTTCCTAATCATATAATGGAAATAAGCCAAATTCTTTCTAGGATTCATTATACACTAAAGATTTATAAGCCATGGTTTATGCAGAAGAACCTCGTAACCAAATACACACAAAGAATTGTGAAAATTAAAAATTATCTCTCTAGGGGCTCCTGGGTGGCTCAGTTGGTTAAGCGGCCGACTTCGGCACAGTTCATGACCTCACGGTTCACGAGTTAGATCCCCGTGTCCAGCTCTGTGCTGACAGCTCAGAGTCTGGAGCCTGCTTCAGATTCTGTGTCTCCATATCTCTCTGACCTTCCCCTGCTCACGCTGTGTCTCTCTGTCTCTCAAAAATAAATAAACGTTAAAAAAATTAAAAAATTATCTCTTTATATTTAAAGATTCAATATTCAAAACATCAAAAATTAACAATATAAGAAACAAAGCATGTTATATTTTTGGCAAACCTATATTTTCATCGATTAAGTTTCCAGGTCACTTAGAGTATCAGTTATTCATTTGTTAAATAACTGAATGACAATTTGGAGGGAAATTTGCATTGATTTCCAGTGTGCAATATAAAATTTTATGATATGCTGATTGTGAAACAGTATGAACTATTTGTATTTTATGCATCACAAATACACTCTCTTTTATAATAAAAATTGAACTTTAAAAATGTATTTTTGCCAACAAATCTCAGCTAATAGTGAAGAAAATATATTTGTACATACCAAGGACCTACAGAAGTGTGTCTTGATTTTATAAGCATGACCTCATCAAACCCTCACTCACAGCCTTCAGTGGAGTTAACAGAAGTTTGGAAATGTGTTTAACATCACACAGACTGCAATTAGATCTGAGATCCAAACCAATCTTGTCTAACTCCATATCACATCCGCCTTCCACCATCAGGCACTGTACTGCCTGTGATTGTGGCAGGGAAAATTGGCTAAAGCTTAGAGGTACTTTTCTATTCTATCCAGGTTTGGAAAAGTGTTCCATTGTGTACTTTTTTTTAACGTTTATTTATTTTTGAGACAGAGAGAGAGAGACAGAGCCCGAGTGGGGGAGGGCATAGAGAGAGGGAGACACAGAATCTGAAGCAGAATCCAGGCTCTGAGTTGTCAGCACAGAGCCCGATGTGAGGCTCTAACTCATGAGCCGAAATTGGACGCTAAAACGAACAAACCACCCAGATACTCCTACAGTCTGGTAACTTCTAATTATCCACTATTATGTTAATAAGTGAAATGGATGAAAACATTTCAGAAAACTTAATATTAACATGGCATCATTTTTTATTTCTTAGGAGAGAAAACAATGGTACTTTAGAGAAAAACACCTATTATAGGAAATATACTTATGGTGATAGTATTAATATTTGTTTCTACCTAAAAATACTCTAGTTATATTTCCTCTGTTCAGAGCAAGTGAGACTCACTTTTACACATTCTGTTAAGCAACAAATAGAAACTTTTCCTGAAAGGTTTATGAAGCCATTATTCTCTCCCTTCCCGATTATATGCCACTGCGGACTTGACAGTTGGTGCAGAACCACACAAAAGGCAATTAATTCATCCAGCAGAACACTACACAGGGGCAATTTGTCTGACATGTAGCATTTGATTTTCAATAGTTGCTTATCTACGAAGGGAACATACATACCAAGTTCATCCTTTAGAAATGGTATAGGGCAGTATGCTGGCTGTGTGCCCTAAGACTCAGGGATACAGTTTAGTTCAAGATCTTAAGAGTATCGTTGGGACACCTGAGTGGCTCTGTCAGTTGGGCATCTGACTTCAACTCAGGTCATGATCTCATGGTTCGTGAGTTCAAGCCCAGCATCGGGCTCTTTGCCAACATTTAAGGAACCTACTTTGGATTCTCTGTCACCCTCCCTCTCTGCCCCTCCCCCTCTTATGTGCCTCTCTCTCTTTCGCAAAATAAATAAACTTTAAAAATATATTACGAGTATGGCATTAGAGGACTAGCTAAAGAGTAGGCAGCCAACCTATATTATCTTGAATTAAAATAGACTCTGAAATATTTCATTAAACAAAATAAACAGTTGTAGTTGTTTATGCATTTGCAACTAGCTCATGAGAGTTTAGACAGACAGGTAAATAAATAGATAGATGTACTTCCCCCAACTATCAAAATTGATCTTGACTCTTGCTCCTTTTCTATGAAGTAACCATTATACCATCCACCTTATAATGTGGTATTAGGATTAACTGTAAAACACTAAAACTGGTAACTTGTTTTAAGTAAGTGCTTAATATATTTATCTATTACTATTGGTGCTGTTATTGTGATAGTAGTTTTTTTTAATGTTTATTTATTTTTGAGACAGAGAGAGAGAGAGAACAAGCGGGGAAGGGGCAGAGAGAGCTGGAGACAGAATCTGAAGCAGGATCCAGGCTCTGAGCTGTCAGCACAGAGCCCAGTGTGGGGCTCAAACCCACGAACCACAATATCATGACCTGAACCAAAGTCGGATGCTTAACTGACTGAGCCACCCAGGCACCCCTGTGATAGTGGTTTTTAATAAAAAGCTTGGTTGTTAAACCAGGAGCCCTTTGCTTTGATCAAAGCATACCTCACTCAGTGCCACAATTATAATAAAGTGGGCTGGTTACTCCTTCTTACATTGCCCCCTTTGTCAGTAAACTCTTTGACCTAAAGGCTGTGTTTTTTACCTATGTATCCTCCGGCCCCGCCCAGCATGGTGCCTGGCACAGAATCCATACTCAGTAGGTATTTACAGTACGAATGAGTGAGTGAACGTACAAATGAATAAACGGTCTACCTAGTGTTGCTATTTGGGATTTTTTTTTTCTTACACGTGTGAGTGAAGTACAAAAAACTTCTGAACCTAGTTCAATAATTCTATGATTAGTTTAAATCAGCAATATTTTTTCCCCTCCTATTTGATCCTCCTATAATTCACCAAATAGAATAGAACCATCCTCATTTCTGTTCAGTCATATTGTCATCAGGGTCCTTACAAATTTCTTGATCTGGTAATAATGGTATGTAACATGCTGTTTTTATTCATGGTAGAAGGTGAACATTTGAGCACCTTTTAGGAGTCAGATATTGAAATGGCATAGTCTCCAGCAACACTGTATGATCAAAATAAAATGAAAAAAAGAGAAAGAAATAGAAAGACTGGGCAAAAATATTTGTAAACCATATATTCAACAAAGGACTAGGATCTATAATAATACTTTTAAAACCCTCAAAATTTAGCATTAAAAAACAAGGGATTCCACGAGATAATAGATAAAACACATACGCAGACATTAAACTGAGCAGGACATGCAGATGTCAAATAAGCACATGAATAGATAGACAACATCATTAGCCATGCAAGAAATGAAAATTAAAAGCACAGTGAAATATCACTACACATCTATCAGAATGCTACAGTGAAATATAGTGAAAAAATGCTGGAGAAGATGTAGAAAAATGATATTACTTATCTATTACTAGTGGGATGTGAAATGGTACAACTACTCTGGAAAATTGTTAATTCACTTCAAAACTAAAAATCCCAGTAACTGCACTCTGGATTTGGGGACTTATTTGCATGCTGGAATTAGTATACCAATGTTCATAGCAGAGTTTGTTTTATTATTATTGTGACAAAAACACTTAACGTGAGATCTACCCTCTCAAAATTTTTTGAATTGCAAACAAGCTATTATTCTCTGTGGACCAGTGCTGTAAAGCAGATCTCCAGATTCCATGACTACACTCGCATAATTGCATGACTGAAATATCGTAGTCATTGATTAGCAGCATCCCCTTCCCTCATACCCTGATAACCACTATTGTATTCTTTGATTCTATGAGTCTGACTATTTTAGATTCTTCATATAAGTAGAATCAAGCAGTATGCATTCTTCTATGATTGGCTGATTTCACTTCGTGTAATGGCCTCCAAGTTCATCGATGTTGTTACATACGGCAGGATTTTCTTCTTTTCTAAAGCTGAATAATATTCCCTTTTACATACCATGTTATTAGTCCATTCATTGGCTTATGGATATTTAAATTGGTTTACATTTTGGTTATTGTGAATAGTTCTGCAGTGAAAATGGAGTGCAAATATCTCTTCAAGATCTGAATTTCAGTTACTTTGAATAAATGTCAAGAAGTGAAATTGTTGGATTATATGGCAGTTCTGTTTTTATTTTTTTGAAGAATCTCCATACTGTTTTTCATATTGGCGGGATCATTTTACATTCACAGTGACAGTAGGAAAAAATGTTCAATTTCTCCACATCCTCACCATTACTTACTGTGTTTTGTTTGTTGGAAAATAGCCACTCTAACAGATAGGAGGTGATATCTCATTACAGCTTTGATTTTCTTTTTCCTGATGATTAGTGATGTTGAGCATCTTTTCATATACTTGTTGACCATTTGGGATTTTTTTAGCTTTTCTTTTTAATATTTATTTATTTATTTATTTTGAGAGTGGGGAAAGGACAGAGAGAGAGAGAGAGAGAATCCCAAACAGGCTCACATGGAGCTACCTCACAACCATGAGATCAGAAACTTAGCCAAAATCAAGTCAGACACTTAACCAACTGAGCCACCCAGGTACCCAACCTGACCATTTATTTGTATGTCTTCTTTAGAGAAATGCTTATCCAAGCCCTTGCCCCTTTTCGTTTTGTCTGTGTGTGTGTGTGTGTGTGTGCGTGTGTGTTATTTGTTTTTCAATTGAATTTGTTTTATTGCTATTGAGTTGTAGGAGTACCTTATATGTTTTGGAAATTAACACTGTAATAGATATATGGTTTACTGATATTTTCTCCTATTCCATAGATTGCCTTTATACTCTAGTGATTGTTTCTTTTGCTATAGAGAAGTATTTTAGTTTGATGTAATCACATGTGTCTATTTAGCTTTTGTTGTTTGTACTTTTGGTGTTATGTCCATGAAATCATTGTCCAGACCAGTGTAATGAAGCTTTTTCCCTATTTTTTTCTGTACATTGTACAGTTTCAGTCATAGAATTAAATGTTTAATATGTTTTGAGTTAATTTTTGTATATAATTTTAGGTAAGAGTCCAACTTCATGCTTTCACATGTGGATATCCAGTTTTCCCAACAACATCTATGTCTCTTTAGACTTTCCTTTTCCAACTGTGTATTCTTGGCACCCTTTTTGAAGATCAGTTGACTTTATATGCATGACTTTATTCCTGGGCTCTCAGTTCTGTTCAATTGGCTTATATCTCTACTTTATTCCAGCATCATTCTACTTAAATTATTAAGTAGTTTATATTATTAAGTAGTTTAAAATAGATATTGAACTCAGGAAGTGTGATGCCTCTAGCTTTATTCTTTTTTTTTAATTTTTTTCTGCCAGTGGTCTTTTGGAGTTCTATATGAATTTTGGAATTATCTGTTTTGTTTCTATGGAAAATGCCATTTGTATTTTTAGAGGGATTGGAATGTTTTCCTTTCAGAATATACCCAGATTTAGTGACATAAACCAGTGCAGTGACCCAACACATACATTGATTTATGACTAAGGGAGATTTATATAGTATCTGTATTTCTCCGTGTGACTTATTTCACTTAGCATGATGTCCTTAAGTTCCATCTGTGTTGTTGCAAATAGCAGGATTTCTTTTTTTATGACTGAATAGTATTCTATAGTGTGTATATATATCTATAAGAGTTAACACGAGTAAAAGACAAAGGACACAAAAATATCAATACTAAAAAATGAAACACAAAAGGAAGTCAACAGAGAGACAATGAGGGACAAAAGAACTATAAGATAATCAGAAAGTAATTAACAAAATTGTAAATCCTTCTTTATTAGTGTTTATTTTAAATGTATTTCTTTTTTTTCTAATCCAGTTAGACCCATTTTACACTGTATTACTCTGTTGGCCTTGTCCACTAACTTTTTTTCAATGCTCCATTTTTTGGGGGGTAGGAGTCTTTTATTGCAGTATTATTTAACTTTTATTCTTTGAGTTCACTAATTCAGTTATTAGGAATGACTAATCTGCTAGTCAATAGGTTTTTGGTTTTTGATGATTCCTAAAAATTCTATTTGATTATTTTTCAAATTTAATCTGTATGCTTTTTCCCTCATGTATAACCCTAAATAATTTTAACCTACTTTTAATATTGTATCTAGTTACTAATAAAATTATTTAATATTTAAATTCTGTTTTTTTGTGTGTGTCTTCTGAAACCTGCTTAGATTGGCTTGTAGAGTATTTTATGCTTATGTTCTTCTGAAATTAATCTGTGTGAAGTCTGTAAGACTTGACCTCAGGACATATTCTTCTGGAAGGAATTTATAAATATAAATTTTGGAATCTGTCAAGCTGTTTTTCAGCTTTGGATTTTCTGACCATGCATTTGGTATATAAAACTCCATACCATAAATCTGTTTGAAGTTTGTGTTTGTTAATTCTTAGAGTAGATCTTTTTTGTCATACAAAGCTTATACCAAGATAGATAAGAATAGTTGTAATGTCTTTCCTGGTGGTTAACTTTCCCTTCTGGGCAATTCAGTCACAGAAGTTTCAAACCTTTGGGGGTTTCAGCATTATATGGCAAATTCAATTCTCACTGTCTATTTTGGGAAGGTACAAGCCTTGTTCTCTATCCCTTGTGTAGTCAATGTAACTAAGAATATAGGTCATGTAGCTATTTAAACACTACCACAAAAAGCAGAGCATCACCTCCAAAATAATTTTACTACTCTCTTGATTTCCATCTCCATGTTGCTATTTGATTTCCTGGGGATTTCCATGTGTGTATGTATGTGTGAAAGCATGTGTGTATATAAGAAGGTTAAAGAGAAATAGATAGAGAGAGAGAGATGTGTTTTGAAGGATAAATGTTATATAGTATCCAGCACTTCTGAGGGCTGTTAAGGCAGGAGGATTTTTCAGAATATTTTGTTTGCCATCATGTCACATCTCAATTCCAATATAGAGCCAGGTCTTTTTTTTTCTTTTGTAGTTTATTGTCAAGTTGGTTTCCATATAACACCCAGTGCTCATTCCCACAAGTGCCCTCCTCCATGTCCATTACCCCCTTCCCCTCTCCCACTCCCCCGTCAGCCCTCAGTTTGTTCTCAGTATTCAAGAGTCTCTCATGGTTGCCTCCCTCCCTCTCCCCAACTATTTTTCCCCTTTTCCCTCCCCCATGGTCCTCTGTTAAGTTTCTTCTGTTCCACTTATGAGTGAAAACATATGGTATCTGTCCTTCTCTGCCTGACTTATTTCACTTAGCATGACACCATCGAGTTCCATCCCCATTGCTACGAATGGCCAGATTTCATTCTTTCTCATTGCCATGTAGTATTCCATTGTATATATAAACCACATTTTCTTGATCCATTCATCAGTTGATGGACATTTAGGTAGATCCAGGTCTTATATGAGCTTTGGGAGCCTCCTGCCCTGTGCTTACATTGAAGATATCTAAACAACAGCTAAGAAACTACTCAAGAGCTTTATTTAATGCCTATTTGTAAGGAAGGGTCATTGTCTTTGCCACAACTTCCTATGAAGTCTATAAAGTCCTCTCAGATTGGCCTTCAACAATAGCCTCAAACTCACTGCCAGGTGTCATATCTGAAAACCAGTAGATCCAAGCCATCCTTATCACTGCTTTGTGTTTCTTGTCCATTTTATGCCAGAAGTTATTTACATTTCTTTTTAAAATTTATGTGCTATGCCTCTTTGATATTTTCATATTTTATATATCATTTCTAAGTGTTTTAGGCCAAGTACAGTATCAAAGTATGAATTTCCTGTTATATCTTCACTGGATATCAGATATACATTTTTAAAAGAACATTCTTAAAGCAGGATAGAGCAGTTGAAGGTTTGGCCCCAATTTAGGTATGATTTTAAATTATTATTGAGTATTATTAGAGAGCTGGAGTGGACAAACCCATTATACAAACCTAGGTGGTATGTTTCCAGGACCTCTGCTGTGAATCTCAATATTATACTGACCTGTAGCGTAGAAGAAATATCCATGATATGAGACAGCTATGAGTGTGAAAGAGCTTAAAAATTAAAGAAAAAGCATAACATGAAAGAATGAAAGAGAAAGCATAAAAATGGATAACAAGAAATAAGAAAAACATCTCTTTGCACAAATGATCTCTAGCCTGCTCTAGCAGGATGAATCTAGGATCTTAGGTTGAGTCACAACTTGGCTGGGGATATCTTTTGTGAAATCTCTTCATCTGTCTGTGTCGGATCTGTCTTTGACAGAATTCAAAGACATCTGTCTTTGTCTTTTCTTTATCTGAAGAGAAGTGGTACTGAACTTACTCTTAAATTTTTTGTTTCCTCTGATTCTTTGCTTTATGAAGTCAATTTTTAAAATACATATTCATGCCACAAAGAAAATAGCTCCCTAAAGCTATAGCTCATGAAGATTCTGAGCTCTATCCCAATGGCCTGTTTCCTTAAAACATAAATAGAGACAAGCTAGCCAAAATAAAGGAATAATTTAGAGAGAAACCTACTATTCTCGACTATCTTCAAATGATTGACCTAAAAACAGATTTTTCTTAACAAAATGATTTCTGTAGTATTAAACATGGAGGCATTAAGTTGCCTTCATTTTCTCTGCTCCTTCCTACTCATTTAATAAACTAAGGTGAAAGAACAAATACTTCTCAGTAATTTATGCCAATAGGAAAGACATAAACTTCTGTGTAATATATGTACACTATATAAAAACAATACTAATTCTGCAGTACATATTGAAAGTGATTTTATGTAGTGTCTTTTGTATTTTGAACCTCAGGTAAAAATATATTTTATTAATTAAAATGTCTCATCTTATTAAAATTTATTTATTAAATATTTTTATGTACTGTGTAGCATCCTGGTTTTTGACAGGAATAATAAGGTAAATTAAAAAAATGTTATGATCTACAGGAAAATAAGATTTCTTCTATACTGGAGTAGTTTGGAAAAGCATTTAGAGTAATTGGTATTTGAGTTCAACACTCGAGCATAGGAGAATTTCAACCTGTGAAGAAAGTGTAGGAGATGATGTCACATGACCATGAAGATGAAGGTGGAGGTGGGAATCCATATTAGTTAATTGGAGATAGGGACTGCACCAATTGAGCTAGCACACAGTTCACGTGGACCTCAGTAGTACAGATCTGAGTAGAAAAGCAAAGGGGTCAGATTGTGTAGCAGATCACATATCAGGTAGGCAGGAATATGTCAAAATTTTGCATCAGGTGCTTGTCATTTATATTCATATCTAAAAGCTCTAATATCCCTCATTTGTGCCTGTTGAAAATAACCTTTTACTCAAACTTGTCTTTGTTTTTTCTTTTTATTTTTTTCTCCAGTGTTTACATACATATTCTGTATATCTATAATTTTGTGTATCCCTTCTAGAAGATGAGGAGCATAATTATTTTCCATTTCCATTTGTATGTAAGTGGATTGATTCCCCACTTTTCCCAGAAATGATAGAGACTAAACTATCAGAAGGTGAATTCAGTATAAACATTAATCTCCCTCTGCATCTCCTGTGTCCATGTCATTTCTCATCTTGATTACCACAAAGCTAACTTCATATAAGCCAAGACCTAATTTAACTAAAATTAATAATTTTAATAAGATGAGAGTTATTGTGAAACAACTATTTGAAAAGCAATGTCATTAATTTAGCTACTGCTATGAAGTATTCTTTAACACTAGAATCAAAACTTCAAATATTTCCAATTCTTTGTGCTTAATGAAGCATAAGAGGGCCTTGCCATTTCCTTAGAAAGATTAAGCAATATCATAAAGCAAATTTATTTAGTAAAAATATGTGATACATTAAAGTTTTGCTAATGGCTGTGTATTTATCTCATGAAAGACAGTTGGAAAGGTAATTATAACATGCAAATTAGTTTCCATTGGGCTGCATATTAAAATTATATATTAATGTACAGTATCTGAAGTTGCAACATGTGCTTGGGTTTTTTTTCCAGGTAGGCAAATCACTGAGGCTTTTGTCTTAAGTTTGTCTTTTTTTCTTCTAATCATTCCTGTGAGTTATTTTAGTTAAAGTCCTCTAATGTTTTTATCTAAAAGCCTCCTTTTTTTCCTGTTAGTCAATTAGAGAGATGCTTTTCTAGCCCCCTAAGTTTTGCTTCTCTCTTATGTATTTATCCGTTTCATTACTAGAGTTTTTTTTTTTTTAATTCATCAATATGTGCAATGTTGTCATTAGAATACAACCCAAACCAGGAAATAAATCATTCTCAAAGAGTTCAGTGATAGGAAATACAGAATATCTTTGTTTAAAATTATTCAATGTTGTGATCTATTAACATTTACCTTGAGGTTATTGGGTTATTCTCAGACAAAAATATACCTGTGTTTTAAGGAATTCAGATTCTTCAACTCGTTATTTTCTCATTATGATCAATAGTCATTGATTTCATCTTTGTTTGAAACATCCAGCTATCTCACTCTGTGCAGTGTTCTTTGGAGCTGTTACTAGAAAATCACTGAGTAGTATTGTTTCCATAATATAAAAGCTCTCCTTGATTTCACTAGTATATGTATTATCACCTATGCTGGTTTGAGAGAAGATTGCTATTTGAGTTATAAGAAAATTACAAACACCTGATTTCTATGGAAGGCTCTGATTTTCCTTCACTTTACTGTATACTTTATACTTCCCTAATGATAGCTTTAACATTTTGTAGCCCCTTTTATATCCACTGCCATTCCGTCACTAAATATATTTGTCTCATTATATAAGTTCAGAATCTTTGCATCAAAAATGAGTTGTTGTGTGTGTGCTTTTTTAAATGTGTGTGTGAAAATGTTCAGGTGTGTTAAAATATAAAGAATGTCCTTGTGTTTAGTACCCCCCCTCTATATTAGATATAAAGAATACTTTTGTATTTAGCATCTAGATTTATTGAACCTTAATATCTTTGCAAAATTTCGTTGAAGTATTTAGAAACTAGTAAAATATTACAAATAAGCAATATCACCTGTGTACTGTATCTATTACCATTCTTATACTTCCAAGGGAATAGTTATTCTGACATAACTATTATTTGACTATTTTTTAAATTTTATGACTAGTTTTATTATTTTACACATACATAAGTACCCACAAAAAATAGTTTATTCAATAAATGGTACATATCTTTTGTGACTTGCTTTACTCAATGTTATATTTTTGAGATTTATCCACATAAATCCACATGTAGCTTTCATTTTCTTATTTTAATTGATATATTATACTCTAGCAAATGAAGAAACCAAAATTATGTTTATTATTGCTTACATTTGTAGATACTCATCTATTTTCCATTTTTGCAGCATTATCAAAATGCTATAATAATACCTGTCTCTTTTAACAAATCAAAATTAAATAATTCTAATGACTGAGGCCCATCCCCAGAGGTTCTGTATTAATAGCACATTATGGAAGATTGTTATTTTTACAAGTTCATCAAGTGATTCTGGTATGTTTCCAGGATGGGAAATCACCGTTTTTGATTCTTAGAAATGGAATTGCTGGAGGGTATGTAGATCTTCAGTTCAGATAGATATAGACTTACCTTTTCAAATTTCTTGTACCACTGTATAAGGTCATCAGAGGTATATGGGAGTTTCAGTATTTTCAGTTTTTTTTCCAATTGTGCCTAAATAAAAGCACACTAGTGTTTTAACTTGAATTAGTTTGATTATCTGTATGATCATGTTTATTAGACAATAGACATAAGGGTTTTTTTTTCTTTTATTCACTATTTCCTGTCTACATTTTTTTCTTCATTCTTTAATTATTTTCTTTCTTTTGGTGAATTGTAGGATTTGTTTCTCTACTTTGAATCTTAATCCTTTATCTCTTTTCATGACATATATTCTCTTCAGTTTGTAGTTTGTTCTATTTTATTTTAGTATCTTTAGGATAGTAAGTTTTGGGGTTTTTAGTGTTCTAATATATCAAGCTTATCAATTGCTTCCTTTATATTTTATGCATAACAAATTGTCTTAACACCATCAATTTGGTAGTCACTTTTCACTTCATTGTGTTCTTACGAGTTAGTCATTCTATGACTAACAGACTTTCTTAATTATTAAGTGTTCATAGTCTATCTTGTTTCAGGGATATAATCCTAGTCTCTCTCTTTTTTGGGGGGACTTGAAAAATTTGTAGCTATTGTTAAAACTTCAATATACATTTTAAGAAGAAAAACCATAAAATTTTACACACACATACACACACACAATTTCAGTGGACATAATTGAATTTATACATTATGGTTTTGAGGATTTGACATCACCTCTACTTTTTTTTTCATTTATGAACACAATGTGCATATTTATTTACTTATAACTTATATTAATGAATTGACATAAAATTGTATAATGTACTAAATATGTATTGTATCTTTTCCTTAGATATATCTTTAGGTGCTTTACTAACATTTTTATTACACTAGTATAGTTTTGAATTTTTAAATGAATTTTAATTTTAGAATAGTTTTATATTTACAAAAACATTGCAGAGATAGTATAAAAAGTTCTGATTGACACTACACCTGGTTTTTTCTTTTTAAAAATTTTTAATTTTAGAGAGAAACAAGTGTGGGAAAAGGGCAGAGAAAGACAACTAAAGAGAAAGAATCTTAAGCAGGCTCCGTGCTCAGTGTAGAGGCCCACACGGGGCAGGATCCCACAACCCTGGGATCAAGAGTTGGATGCTTAACCCACTGAGCCACCCAGGGCACCTGATTTTTCCTATTTTAAGTCAGTTTGTTAAATATATAAGAACAAAGATTTTGGATCATGTGGTAAGATTATGTTTATGTTTAAACTATCAAACTGTTCTGCAAAGTGGCTGAACCATTTCCCATTTCCACCAGCAATGAATATGAGTTCTTCTTCCACATCTTCTCTAGAAATTGGTATTATTAGTTTGTTTAGATTTTAGCTACTCTTATAAGTATGTAGTGATATCCCATCATTGTTTTTAATCTGCATTTCCATAAAAACATGTGACATAGACAATCTTTTCACACATGATTTGCCATCTGTATATCTTCCTTAGAGAGTTGTCTATATAGGTCTTTACATTTAATTGCATAGATTGTTTTTGACTCATAAGTGTTCTTTCCATGTTTTAGATACAAGTATTTTACAAATGTGTGTTTTGCAGATATGTTCTCCCAGTCTGTGGCTTGTCATTCCTTTCTCTTAATAGTATCTTTTATAAATCAGAAGATTTTAATATTAATGAATTATATTCAGTAATATGATAGTTTTAGTAAAATTCAAGCTATCAATTGCTTTCTTGGATAATACATTTTGTGGTGTATCTCAGAACACATATATATCCAAACTGAAGGTCCCACAGATTTTCTTACATGTTTGTTTCTAGAAGTTTTATATTTTTGCATTTTACGTTTAGATCTCTTACCCAATTTTAATTTAATTTTTGTATTAGTTGTTACCTGTATGATGTAAGTTTATTTATTTAAATTTTTCTTTCTTTCTTTCTTTCTTTGTATATGGATATACAATTATTCTTTCACCATTCATTGAAAATCTATCCTTTCTTTTTATTATTATTTTTTATTTAAATTCAAGTTAGAATATAGTGTAGTATTGGTTTCATGAGTAGAATTTATGATTCATCACTTACATATGACATAAGTGCTCATCCCAACAAGTGCCCTTCTTAATGGCCATCACCCATTTAGCCCATCCCCCCACCCACCTCACTTCCAGCAACCCTCAGTTTCTTCTCTGTAGTTAAGAGTCTCTTATGGTTTGCCTTCCTCTCTGTATTTATCTTATTTTCCCTTCCCTTCCTTATGTTTATTTATTTTGTTTCTTAAATTCCACATATGAGTGATATCATATGATAATTGTCTTAACTAGAGTATATTACACAAAGAGAATTAAGTCAATAAGAGAAAGACAAATATCCTTTTTTTTTTTTTTACTGGATTGCTGTTATGCATGTTTCAATATCTACAAAATAGACTGGGATTCTGGTGGGGTTGCATTTAATTAATAGATCTAGTTGGGGAGTACTGACATCTTAAAAGTATTGAGTCTTCCCATCTGTATCACACAATATTTTTTCATTTATTTAGATTGTCTTTGTTTTCTTATAAGTGTTTTATAGTTTTCTGTATACAGAGCCTGCACATATTTTGTTAGATTTATAAATATTGTATTTTTAGGTGTTATTTTAAATGTACTGTGTTTTGTTTTGATGTGTTAACTAACTTTATTATAGTAATCATTTCACAATATGTACACCATATCAAATAATCATACTGTACACCTTAAACTTACACAAAGTTATGCATCATTTATATCTTTTTTAAATTTAAACCCCTTAGTTAACATAGAGTGTAATAAGGATTTCAGGAATAGAACTTAATGATTCATCACTTGCATATAACACCCAGTGCTCATCCCAACAAATGTCCTCCTTAATGCCCCTTGCCCATTTAGCCCATCCCCCCAACCCAACACTCTTCCAGCAACCCTCAGTTTGTTCTCTGTATTTAACAGTCTCCTATGGTTTGTCTCCCTCTCTGTTTTTATATGATTTTTGCTTCCCTTCTCTTATGTTCATCTGTTTTGTATCGTAAATCCCACGAGTGAAGTCATATGATATTTGTCTTTCTCTGACTGACTTATCTCACTAAGCATAATGCACTGTAGTTCCATCCACGTTGTTGCAAATGGCAAGATTTCCTTCTTTTTGATTGCCAAGTAATATTCCATTGTATTATATATTATATATGTGTGTGTGTCTATATATATATATATATATATATATATATATATATATATCACATCTTCTTTATCAATTCATCAGTCAATGGATATTTGGGCTTTTTCCATACTTTGATTATTGTTGATAGTGGTGCTATGAACATTGGGGTGCATGTGCCCCTTAAAATCAGCACTCCTGTATCCTTTGGATAAATATCTAGTATTGCAATTGCTATGTCATAGAGTAGTTCTATTTTTAATTTTTTTGACTAACCTCCATTATGTTTTCTGGAGTGACTGCACCATTTTGCATTCTTACCAGCAGTGCAGAAGGATTCCTCTTTCTCCACATTCTCACCAACATCTATTGTTGCCTGAGTTGTTCATTTTAGCCATTCTGAGAGGTGTGAGATGGTATCTCATTGTGGTTTTCATTGTATTTCCATGATGATGCATGATGAGCATTTTTGCATATGTCTGTTAGCCATCTGGATATCTTCTTTGGAAAAGCGTCTATTTGTGTCTTTTGCCCATTTCTTCACTGTCTCATTTGGGGGTGGGTACTGAGTTTGATAAGTTCTTTATAGATTTTGGATACTAACCCTTTATCTCATATATCATTTGCAAATATCTTCTCCCATTCTGTCAGTTGACTTTTAGTTTTGCTGATTGTTTCCTTCACTATGCAAAAGCTTTTTATCTTGATGAGGTCCTAATAGTTCATTTTTGCTTTCGTTTCCCTCACTTTTGGCAACATGTCTAGTAAGAATTTTCTCTGGCCAAGGTCAAAGAGGTTGCTCCCTGTGTTCTCCTCTAAGATTTTGATAGTATCCTGTCTGACATTTAAGTCTTTCATACATTTTGAATTTAATTTTGTGTATAGTGTAAAAAAGTGGTCCAGGTTCATTCTTCTGCATGTTGCTGTCCAGTTTTCCCGACACTATTTGCTGAAGAGACTGTCTTTTTTCCATTGTATATTCTTTCCTGCTTTGTCAAAGATTAGCTAGGCATATATTTATGGGTCCGTTTGTAGATTCTCCACTCTGTTGGAGATTTGGTCTATTGTGTCTGTTGATCTATGTGTCTGTTTTTGTGCCAGTACCATACTGTCTTGATGATTACATCTGTGTAATACAGCTTAAAGTCCAGAATTGTAATGCCACCAGATTTTTTTTTCCAGAATTTCTTTGGCTATTTGGGGTCTTTTCTGGTTTCACACAAATTTTAGGAAACAAAGAAAAAATACCAAAAGCAACAAAGACCATAAAGGACCAGTGAACAGCACCAAAAACATCAACCCTACAGGCAACACCATGGCACTAAATTCATATCTTTCAGTGCTCTAAATATCAACGGACTAAATGCTGCAATCAAAAGACATAGAGTATCAGAATGGATAATAAAACAAGACCTATCTGTATGCTGCTTACAGGAGACCCATTTATACCTAAAGACACCTGCATATTGAAAGTAAGAGGATGAAGAATCATCTATCATGCTAATGATCATCAAAAGAAAGCTGGAGTAGCCATACTTATATCAGACAAACTAGATTTTAAAATAAAGGCTGTAATAAGAGATGAAGAAGGGCATTGCATCATAATTAAGGGGTCTATCCACCAAGAAGATCTAACAATTATAAACATTTATGCCCCAAATGTGAGAGTACCCAAATATATAAATCAATCAATCACAAACATAAAGAAACTCATTGATAATAATACCATAATAGTAGGGCACATAACACCTCACTTACAGCAATGGACAGATCATCTAAACAGAAAATCAACAAGGAAACAATGTCTTTGAGTGACACACTTGATGGGTTGGACTTAACAGATATATTCAGAACATTTCATCCTAAAGCAGCAGAACACACATTCTTCTCAAGTGCACATGGAGCATTCTCCAGAATAGATCACATACTGGGACACAAATCAGCCCTCAGCAAGTACAAAAAGATTGAGATCATACCCTGAGTATTTTTAGACCACAACACTATGACACTTGAAATCAACCATAAGAAAAAATTTGGAAAGACCATGGGTACTTCAAGATTAAAGAATGAATCCTACTAAAGAATGAATGGGTTAACCAAGAAATTATAGAGGAAATTAAAAAGTACATGGAAGCTAATTAAAATGAAAACATGACAACTCAAAACCTCTGGGATGCAGCAAAGGCAATTATAAGAGGGAAGGATATAGCAATCCAGGCCTTCCTAATGAAGGAAGAAAGGTCTCAAATACACAACCTAACCTAACACCTGAAAAACCTGGAAAAGGAATAGCAAATAAAGCCCAAAACCAGCATAGGAAGGGAAATAATAAAGATTAAAGCAGAAATCAATGATATTGAAATAAAAAAAAAAAAACAGTAGAACAGATCAATGAATCTGGGAATTGGATCTTTGAAAGAATTACCATAATTGATAACCCCCTAGCCAGACTGATCAAAAAGAAAAGGGAAAGGGCCTAAATAAATAAAAACCATGAATGAAAGAGGAGAGATCACACACAACCAACACTGCAGAAATACAAACAATAATAAGAGAATATTATGAGCAATTATATGCCAATAAATTGGGCAATCTAAAAGAAATGGAGAAATTTTTAGAAACATATAAACTACCAAAACTGAAACAGGAAGAAACAAAAAATTTGAACAGGCCCATAACCAGCAATGAAATTGAATCGATAATCTAAAATCTCCCCAAAAAACAAGAGTCCAGGGCCCAATGGCTTTCCAGGGGAATTCTATCAAACATTTAAGGAAGAGTTAACACCTATTCTTTTGAAGCTGTTCCAACAAATAGAAATGGAAGGTAAGCTTCCAAACTCATTTTATAAGGCCAACATTACCTTAAGATACCAAAACCAGACAAAGACCACACTAAAAAGGAGAATTACAGACCAATTTCCCTGATGAACATGGGTGCAAAACTTCTCAATGCGATACTAGTCAATTGAATCCAACAA
Source organism: Cryptoprocta ferox (assembly GCA_028646485.1). Lineage (NCBI taxonomy): Eukaryota > Metazoa > Chordata > Mammalia > Carnivora > Eupleridae > Cryptoprocta > Cryptoprocta ferox. The sequence goes on along the minus strand of CM053566.1, from coordinate 46,446,013 downwards.
TACATTAAAATAATTATTCACTTTCTTGATAGAAACCCTCAAGAAAGTAGGGATAAAAGGGTCATACCTCAAGATCATAAAGGCCATATTTAGAAGACCTGCTGTTAATATCATTCTCAATAGGAAAAACTGAGAGCTTTCCCCCTAAGGATGAAAAGGATGTCCACTCTCACCACTGTTATTCAACTTAGTGTTGGAAGTTCTAGCTTCAGCAATCAGACAACACAGAGAAATAAAAGGCATCCAAATTGGCAAGGAGGAAGTCAAACTCTTCGCAGACAACATGATGTTCTACGTGGAAAACCCAAAAGACCACCAAAAACTGCTAGAACTGATATATGAATTCAACAAAGTTGCAGGATATAAAATCAATGTACAGAAATAAGTTGCATTTCTATACATCAATAATGAAACAGCACAAAGAGAAATTAAGGAATCCATCCCATTTACAATTGCACCAAAAAAACATAAAATACCTAGGAGTAAGCCTAACCTAAGAGGTAAAAAATGTATACACTGAAAACTATAAAAGCTTATGAAAGTAACTGAAAACACA